>JARFJB010001262.1:710000-1310000 GCA_036346205.1 Vesta saturnalis
TGTGTGTGTGTGTGTGTGTGTGGTTGTGTGTGTGTGTGTGTGTGTGTGTGTGTGTGTGTGTGTGGTGTTGCGTGTGTGTGTGTGTGTGTTGTGTGTGTGTGTGTGTGTTGTGTGTGTGTGTGTGTGTGTGGTGTGTGTGTGTGTGGGTGTGTGTGGGTGTGTTTTGTTTGTTGTTGTGTTTTGTGTGTTGTTGTGTCGTGTGTGTGTGTGTGTGTGGTGTGTTGTGTTGTGTAGTGTGTGTGTGTTGTGTGTGTTGTGTGTGTGTGTGTGAACGTGTGTGTGCGTGCTGATGCTGTGCGTGTATGCGCGGACAGTATGAGAGTGCGTATGTGCGTGTGTGTGGTTGTTGATGGCAGCGACATGAAACTGTTTTCCCCGACTAATTGGTTCGCTATAGCAGTTCTTGGCTTTATCAAATCTTCTATATAAGACTCGGTAACGGTGCTGCTCTTCCAACCACCATGCCGCTCTACAGTAGTTACATCATCTCCTGCTAGTAATGTAGAGCTACTGTGTCGAAAACGATGTCACGTGTAAGACGAAGCCGAATGCACCCGTACGTGTGTATACCAACAGTCTGAGCGGTGCCTTGGCAAAATTCAAACAGAAACGATCCATTTGTACTGTCGATGGTCGTAAAGATGTGTATTTCCTCCTGATACTAATCCAGGCCCGCTTTGTGATGCAAGATGTGCGTAGTTCATTGGATTTCGTATCAGGAATTCTAATTATTGTAACATCTCCACGATCTTGCACAGCCATTTTAGCCAACTCGTCTCTGCGGCAAGCTGCACACATTCCGATTATTAAAGCTGCCTAAAAGTTAGTTAGATTAAGTTAGGTTCAGATTACTTTAATCATTAGGTACTGCGCATCTCTAGCTTGGTGAAGAAATTTTTCAATCTCTATAAGTTGCCACCGAACTGTCGCTTCACCGTTTAATAAAACTTTCATATTCCTTCCACAGGCGACTTGCTGATTTGGAGGGCAATGGGCAACAAATTATTAATAACGCCTTCTGAAGCTACTTTAACATGTTCGGGCACTGAATCTATAAGATCTATGTTTACAATATTAGAATCATCATTTCTTGTACTATTTGTACTTATATTGTAGTTTAATTACTTGCACAGATTTTTAGAAAGAAAAATTTGAAATTTTAAATGGTTACTGTCAGTTGTCAGCATTGCCAACTTAATTTCAACTGGTATGAAATTGTAAAAAGTACAACAATTTTATTTACTGATTTTAATAACAATTGTTGACGTCGCCACAACAAATTTTGTGTATCACTCTGCCATATAATGGTTTGCGAGTACTCATAAATTTGCATAGTCTGCTCGTACTCGCAAACACCCATTTTCTGGCCTTGTAATAAAAATAACTATTCCACTATTTACATTCTATTTTCGTAGCATATACCACTCAGTCACAATTCGGACTATTGTTGAATTGTTGTGGAGAAAATCAACGAAAAACAACTAGTGCAGGTATCCTCACTCTATCATATGACTTACCTTATTTGTTTTAACTGCCTTTTCGATTCAAACAAAACATCGATATTTCTACACGTTTCGAGAAATTTAAAAAGATCTAGGTAATACTCAAGATGATCTTGCTGTGTGCGTGTCTGCGGGTGCGTGTGCGTATACTGAGTATCTTATGAAGATCTAAAGGAAAAATGTAGAGATCTTATTTAATGATAATTGCATTTTAGATAAAATTATTTATAAAAGTTTTCGTACAAAAATAAAATTACACAAACTTGTTAAGACGTTCAGTATGAAAACAGATTCATTTGAAAATATACTTGTAAAAGGCTTTATTAAAATTTTTAAAAAAATTACATATGGTTTAAAAATTATAACCGTGTGCTTGTTGAAGGTAAATTTAGGTCTTCCACTACACATTCAGATACTGTAGATACTAAAGAAACAGTTTCATCCTTAACTTTCCATCGAACACTAAGGTCTTTGTCAATTAACTTTAATTTATCTTTAAATACTGTGCTATATTCAACTCCGTCGCTGCTATTATAAAAAGACACTAAACCAAAGTCTTGTCGCACACATCTAACTAAATGTTCTAAAATACTTAAAAAATTTATTCTAGAGTCTGATTTCCACTTCCAGCAGTTGGACATTACATAATACAATAAATCATCACATTTAGCTGGCCTTTCCATGGCATGTTGTCCAATTACAAAATTCACAACTTCTTCATTCGACAAATTTTCATAAGGTTGTTCAGCTCCTGTTACAATTTCCCATAATACTATTCCGTAACTCCACACATTTGAATTTATTGTTACGACACTATCAGCTATAGTTTCAGGAGCCATCCATCTCACTGGAATGACGCCCTTAGTTTTATGATTATAATAATCGTTTGCATAAATATCTTTATTAATACCAAAAATTACAATTTTCACGGTGCGCCCGGCTGTTACCATACAATTTCTAGCTGCCAAATCGGGATGAGTTAAATGTTGAGAGGATAAATAAAACATACCGTCAGCGATTTCAGCAGCCATTCGAACAGTATGTTCGTCTGTAATTTCATTTGAATCTCGAGATCTTATTAAATACGATTTCAAGTCACCCCATGCCATTAACTCCATTACTATTATAGGAGGGTCTTCAGGGAAAACTAGACCAATAGATGAAACTACATGATACGCATTTTTTACTGATCGCATTTGAATTGCTTCTTTTAGAAACTCTGCTCTTTCTATTGAATTTCGGTGTTTAGGAGCAAACTTTACTGTGCAAGGACGATTTTGTGACTTGATTACTCCGTTCTGTATAATTCCGTAAGTAGGAGAATGGTCTTCAACACTCAATTCTAAAGCGCTACGATTGATTAGTTCATCAGAATACAGTATGATCTTTTGATCTTTGCGTTTTCGTTCATACCAGTAAACAATAAGCATAGATATTACACATACTATCAAAGCGGTTAATATACAGTAGTCCAAAGCTGAACTCGCAGTTTCGTTTACTGTTATATACAAGTATACTGGGTCACTTGTATTTCCAGGGCCATACAATGAAATTGCTGTTACTGTAACTGAGTAATTTCCATCAGAAAGATTGGTAATTAAATGGCCTTGATAGTCTAAGTAATCGTGAATCGTCACACATTCAGTGTTTATCTGAAAATGTTCATTATCCACATTTTTGTACTGAACTATGTAAGAAACAATATATGAATTCGGATCTGCTGGAGGTTCCCATTTAACGTGGATAGAGTTTTTAACTTGATTTAAAATAACCCCGGAATCAATATTATCAGCTTTAGTAAATGGTTGTGTTCTTCTGAATATGACAGTAGCATAGCTACACGATGGTAAATTGTTACATACTCGTATATTAATACCATAAATCCGATAATGTTTAAGATTTGAGAAAGTATAAGATGTTGTTAAGTTATTTACTTTTACTAAAGTTCTGTTTCCAAACATTTCATTCGAACTCCAAGCTTTCAAATTATAGTGAATTTGTTCGTTCCATATTTTGGTTTTACAGCAGTTTGTAACAGAACTATCTGAAGGAATTTCGCTATTCCAGTTACGAAAGTGACAATAATCTTGATGCTCTATTAATTCTAAACTATCATTTAGAAGATATTGTGAAATTTCGTAATATGTTATAATACCGCCAGGGTATTTAGGAGGTACCCACTCTAGTTCTATATCATTGCTTCCCAAACGACTGATTTTAACACTGTGTAGTGGTGAAGGTTCACCAGATTGTGTTTTAAATCGATAAACGTCAGTATGACCAGCAAAATAAGATGTTTCGGTACATACTTGAATATAAAAGGCGTAAGATGTAAAGGGATGAAGGTCTAATAAAATAGCTTTATTTTCAGTTGTATAGTTTGTAAACCAACCTTGCTCGCTTGGATCAAGGCATACCTTTTCTATTTCATTAATTGAGGCATTTTGATACATATCTTCTTTATAGTATAAAATATACCCAACTGCGTCATAATGTGTATTCCACTTTACGGTGGCTTGAGTAGCATTAACCAAATCCACATTTACTTCAGCTTTTATTACTCTACAGGAAGTTTCTTCTCCGTTTGAAAGAGGACAAATATCGTATTTCGTAATGGTACGGTTTAGTCGAGAAAATTTAACTAGATTATCGATTTCTGCGCGACACAATTTTGGATTGTAATGAAACATAATAATTCCTTTCTCAAGAATTATTTTTGAATTATTCCAATTCCAGAGTTGTCTTAAATTTTTGTTGTTAAATACAGCTAAAGAGTATCGCTGCTCATATAATGTATTTCCGGATATAACTTTTAAATTTTTTAAAAAATTTAAAGAAGTTAATCCACTCGAGTCCGATATTTTCAGATATCCATCAATTACTCGAATATTTCCTAAGCCGTGTGTCAGTATTTCTACGGTAACTGAAATACTTACATAAATTTCCAAATTCCCTGTTATATGCGTACAGCCACGATATTCATCTGCATCTTGAATATCACGGATATGGTCCCCACTGCAAACTTTTGTGCAATTATTCCCACAAAACTGACACCAACCTTCCGTTTTTTGGACTTTTTCGTATCCTTCAGGGCATGTTTTCTTGCATTCGTCATTAAAAATTAACCAATTTTTGTATCCAATAGAAACGCATTCGTCTCTCGTAACGCAAGTGTGCAAAGACAAATGACCAAACCTAAAAAACTATGAATAAGCATTTATCTACTTTTTCATTTTTAATTTCATACTTATCTTTAGGACAGTGCAATACGCAAGTATCATTATGATTATAGTTTTTGCATAGGTCACACTTATTAGAATCTCCACATAAAAGACAATCTGACCCACAATTTTGAAAACTTCCTTTTTGACAGTGTTTTTGATTCCAACATGTTCCTAAAATAACATAAGCTTCTATAAATTAAGTCCAGAACATTATTTTTTACAATAGTACACAAATACAACACTTTAAATTAAATTCCATAGTTTTTTATGAAATTTATTGCATTTGAACATTGTAATAAAAATAAATAAAGCAAAAATAAAAACATACTCAAAACAAAAAAAAAACACATTTCCAGATAGTTACAAATCATGTTAACTAGCACATTAAGATGGAATGCTATTTTGAATGTAACATCGAATTTAAGGTAATTTGACTTTATTTACTTTGTAAAAAGATACCCTCTGCTATATCGTGATATACAGAGCGTCTACAACTCCTGAAACTAGTTAACGCGTTTCGCGTTAACCAGCGCGCACCAACTAACTGCCATTTGCGATGACTAATAAGTTAACGGTGAATTTCGATATTTGATGAAATATTTGTAATTGACATTCGCACGACTTTCAATAACTTGCTGACTAAAAAATGCATTCATAGTTACAATCGTAAATTTTAGCACACAGTTTTATACACTCATCCTTAAACTTCAACAATACACTTCTCCCTGTCAGGGTGCAACTTTCACTTAGCTCACTCTAGCAAGCACATGCATTCGCCTTTAACATAACCGCCCGCATGGAAAATAATTGTTTCGTATTCCATGAAAGTAAAGTATCATTCTACATTAAACCTAAGTGTTTTTATAAGACTTGAATTAATCCCTTATATACTGGCCGCCATAAATAAATGAACACCCAGTAAACGCAGATATATTTTAATTAAATTTTCAGAAAACGTGTATTTTATTCCTGTTAAGAAACGATGAATATTTGAGCAAGATACAATATATATTAATCAAGTAATCATCGACAATGAAACAAAAACTGTATCTTTTCACTTGACATTACTTACTTAAGTGTCACTGTTAAGCATATTTGTAACCTTAATAAGTAAACACATTTAAAGTTGAAATAATGCCTCCTGTACGACATCGTGCAAATCTCCATCAGTTAACCGAGTTTGAACGTGGCAGAATAATCGATCTACGAGAAGCCGGATTATCAATTCGTGATGTTGCCTCTCACGTGGGACGCAGTGTCGCCACAATTTCCTTATAATGGCGAAGATGGCCAGAATATAATGAAGAACGACGACGTTTGCGTCCAGGACGTCCTAGATGCACCACTGATCGTGATGATCGTGCACTTCGGCTTGTAGCTCTTTAGGATCGTTTTTCAGCAACAAGGGAAGTTGGTGATAGATGGAAAGGATTAATTGATCATCAAATCTCCTTACGATCGACGTATCGAAGAATTCAATCTTTTGGGCTCAGCTCATGCCACCATTGCTTTGTTTAGCTCTAATCCCACGTCATCCTACTGCACGGCGGTAGTGTAACGAGAGGTTGCATTGGAATGTGCAATGGAATCAAGTCATCTTTAGTGACAAATCTCGATTTTGTTCATGGGTTCATGATGATCGCAAATTGGTTAGAAGACGTCATTCAGAAAGACGCAATTTTCAGTTTCCTGTACAACGACATACTACTCTCACTAAAGGTGTGATGGTGTGGGGGACTATCTGCCATGGAAGCAGATCTCTTCTTTTACTTATTGAGGGAACATTAAATGCAAATCGGTGCATTAACAACATTCTTGAACCAGTATTACTGCCATATCTGCAAGAAATAGAAAATTCAATGTTTCAGCAAGATAATGCGCGGTTGCATACCGCAAAGGTTGCTATGGAGTTTCTAAATACGGCTAATGTTGATCTGCTTCCATGGCCTTGTCGTTCGCCAGACTTATCACCAATCGAACATTTGTGGGATATTGTAGGGCGGAGAATAAATGATCTACAACCACTCCCAAATAATGTAGATATCCTTCAACAACGAATACATCAGCGTTTACTGTGTGTTCATTTATTTATGGCGGTCAGTATACGTATATACTGAACTTACGCAATAATACCACCATAATTAATTCACTATTTACTCAATTAGCTTCAATGGGACCCCATGACGAATTGTTTCGTTGCGATTAGTTTTCATCGTGACTATACGGGTTATGTTGTCTTTACTAGGATGCAATTAGAGGATGGGGCCCATATATCAAACAAATGGTGACTTGTATCAGAACTAGCATTCCCATACTGACATTAAAAGGTTTCCATGGACCTCCATTTGTACTTTCCTTGCAATTTGTTTGAATTTACGGACCACCAACGATTACCAAAGTGTTAGCGCATTTTTTTCAACATGCCGCCATCTTGATAAGCGACTCGTATTAATTTCAGTTTGGTTCTGGCAATAAATTTAGTGGGTTTCCAAAAAAAAGAGAGCAAGAGTCAAAAAGGTCGTTACGATAATTTTTATGGGGAAAAAGGGGGTGATAATTCAGGATCGCTTCAATGGTTACAAGTATTGTGTACATCTCCTCGTAATTTAAGCATGCGTTATCTAGTATTCTTCTGACAAGGTAGTTAGCGGATTTAATTCCGACTTCCCATCACACTCCAAAATGTGGAGGGTATGAAATACAACAGACTGCAATTCCTTTAATTCGCGTTGTGCACCTTTGAAATTGGTAGCGTTATCACAATGTATTTCAGCAATGCAGCCGCGTCTAACGATAAAGCGTTTTAGTGCGTATATAAGTACATGAGTTATGAGATCACTAACGAGCTCTATGTGAACCGCCTTAATTACTAAGCAAATAAAAAGGGTGATATAAACCTCCGTGGTTTCCTTTAAGCGACCACTACATAGTTTTAAATAAACGGGGCCAGCAAAGTCGACGTCACTTTTCAGGAATGGGCGATGAGGTTCGCGGTAGTTGTCCAATAGGTTGTGTGATTTTACTGGGATTTACACGAAACCATTTAATACAGCTACGTACAACTTATCGAGTTATACTACGTGCAGATAAAGGCCAGTAGCATTGACGAGTGAACGATATATGATCTTGCTGACCTGCGGGAAGATTTGTTTTTATGAATGTATGTTATTACGATTTTGATCAAATTGTGGTTGCCCGGTAATAATACCGGATATTTCTGTTTATAAGGAGATCCCCCGGTACTATTCCCCTGTCATCGAGAAATGGACTACAAAGCTTGTTCGAACGTTCTACTCGATCATCTTTTTTAAAGATTTTATGTCTTGATTCGGTCCAATAAACGCACCGATGAATATTTAAATTGAGTAGAGTCTTAATTTTATTGTGAAGTGTTGCCGTTTATAAAAGTTTTAGATTGCTACATATGTAGCCAGTTTAACGTTCTCTGTGGTAATTGCGATTTGTCTGTTTGCTTATTGAAAGGGTTACTTGAATTTGACATAGGGTAACTTGTCTTTGCGGAATGAGTTGACTGTTATTAATAAAATTATTAATCCCATGAGTGTTGGAATTCCACCTGCAATTTAGGATTTGTGTTATAATCTAATCTATTCGGTACATTTTTCTATTAATAAGAGATCCCAATGTTTAACTGACTGGTCTGATTATTTAGTAATTTTAGGTTTAGATTGCAACAAACAAGAAGTAACTTTCTTAAAGATTCCGAGGAGTTTCTTACAACCGAAGACAGATCAGATACAGCACGTACGTGTTTTAATGATGAGACGTTTATTCTCATACCGGAAAAATGAAAGGAAGGCAACGAGTTTCATTCCTCCCCAAATGAGAGGACAGTTTGCTCGAGATTTCCACGCTGCTTGAACCACAGCGATGGATTGCCAACATACATATACAGATTACGTATATATGCATGGGATTAAGGATGACTGCGGTCAGGATAGGATCGGGAAGAACGGAGTTAGGGTTCTGAGGGGGAAGATACTATCCCAGCATTCGCCTAAATAGCCGCACATGATGTGCAAATACGCAGTGATCATGCTCATACAAAGTCGACGGTAACGGGGATCGAACCCATTACCTCCGGAATGCTAAGCAGATTGTGTTACCACAGATCTAACTAGCTCGGTTTCATAGCGGTGTTTCCGATCAATGGCTATTAAATAATTAGAATTTGACATGCCCAAGCCTTTGATCGAGGAAACTGTAACCGAATTGCTGATTCTTGTGATTTCTCACTTATTAAACTCGAATCACTCATGTTTACTGCATTAGGAGCTGCCGAAAGTTTTTATATAAACTACTCGACCACGGTTCAAAGTATTGCTTTTCCAATAAATCGCGTTTATTCTTTTGAATCTCGGAATCATGTAGATCCCCAATTCTATTTCGATTGTTTTAAATTCGTCCCAATTACTTTCAAATTTTGTTAGATGGATTCGAGTTTGCGTTCGGCCATAGCGTCGGGTTATGAATTACGAATCTAAACTTCGTAACCGTGGATTTAATGTGACCGCGCGCTTTTATTTATGATTTGAAGTGGTCAGCCATTTTAATTGATAATGATAGGTATGTACTTAATTTCGTTTAATTAATACATGCAAAACAGTGGGAAATACGGAAGGGAGAATATAAAGGCTCTATACTCCAATGCCACGGTGTCCTAAAATTGGCTGTAACTTAGTTGATAATGTATATCCATAGATTGTAGATCATCCGTTGCTCCAATGGACATGTTTAATGTTTTTCGCACACTAAATTCCCCTTGCGATGACAAGGGAGTAAAACTAATAAGTTAACGGTGAATTTCGACATTTAATGAAATATTTGTAATTTTACATATTTGTACAAACGGTAAATCACTCGTATATTCCATTACGCAATTTGTTAGCCTGCCATTCACACGACTCAAACATTTGCTAATTAAAAAATCATTCCTCGTGACAATGATAAATTTTTACACTTGGGGTGACTGAAGAAAGCACATATTTATCACTTTAATACCGATGTTAAGGAGCCATCTTTAAAGGACTCTAGCTCCCTTGAAAGTATTTGTGGACAAAGTGATTTTCATCAAATCCACATAAAATAAGTTCCATAATTTGTAGTCCAGAAGAGTGTATGTGGCCACCTTGTTTATATTTGCGAATAATAGCTTTTTATGTATTAAGGCCATAATTAGGAGATTATAGCACGAGGGAATGTTTAGAGCCCGACGTTTTATTGTTTAAAGATGCTTTCTTTAAAGATGGTTTCTGAAACTTGCAAACAAAATATTTAGTATTTTCGGCAAGTTTGTGAGAGTTGTGTGGATGCAAATGTTAGTGTTGTGTAGATGGTTGGCTATATTAATATTGTTAGGGATGCTGTGTACTTTTAATTTTCATGAATAGTATTAAGTATGATTTTCCATAACGTTAATAAATGTTGGATACCGAAAGCTGGTTTGAATAATTAGTGCAATCGTTGCTTACCAATTTTTAATTACTCTGTGCAATAAAGGCCAATTTATACACGCATTTGAGTGCCTATAA
This sequence comes from Vesta saturnalis, assembly GCA_036346205.1. Classification (NCBI taxonomy): domain Eukaryota; kingdom Metazoa; phylum Arthropoda; class Insecta; order Coleoptera; family Lampyridae; genus Vesta; species Vesta saturnalis. Next base: position 720,279 of record JARFJB010001262.1, read on the forward strand.
ACAAGATTATAATTTTAAAATAGAATATAAATATGAAATAATATGTTATATGTATTAAGAGCGCAAACTTATATTTTGTCGTACTCATTATCAAGTTTTAATCACGTATCAGTACAATGTTGTGGATGTCACCCGGTGTGTAACTTTTAAGCATCATACGGTAGATAGTTTGTTTTGTTCTATATTTTTAATTTCTAATTTAAAAGTGCAAATTTTTGCGAGCTTTTATTTGATCACCTTTTTTTTTTTGGACATTTATAAATGGAATTGTTATTTGTAAAATTACATTTCACCCACAGGTGTTACTGATACAATAATGTTAGAGTAGTTTTGTGTACATAAATGTTCTCGTTATTTTAAGTTTTAGGAATTTAGTTAGTTGAAAGAGAAAAATTACGTTTTTTTTAAGAATTGAAAAATTGACGCATTGTATTTAAGATAAATTTATTCGATAAAATTCCAGGGAGTTAAAATTGTAATCCTATAAATTATCCAAGGTTTGAAATTAAAAAATATGTGGTGCCATAGATATTTCTGAATGTAATATACCACATCACTTTTGCTAAGCTTTGTCATTATAGAATAGGAGGAATTTATTTGTGCTACCAATAAGTACTAAAGAAAGATAATTTAGCGATGTCATTTTGGTCGGTTACTGGGAAGCTGACTGCAATTGTAGCATGATGTAATTTCTTTCTCTTGATTACTTTCGTATTGAGGATCGTTTTTACCGCACTTAAAATTTCGGTGATTCTTTTTTTATGATAGGCCAATTTAGATTTATGTAAATGGGAGAGGGACAGATTTGAAAATGGCGAATTCTGAATAAGGTAGTAATTAGTTCTGTTAGAGATGGCGTAGAGAGCAGGACTCACGTTTTTTTGTTTGTTTGCGATGATCGCAACATATGAGAGACGGGTAGTTATGAGGTGGAATAAATTATTACATACTGGGGGTGTATCGAATTACCGTGGAGTAAGTGATCTCCGTTTCCAATAAAAGTGATAATATGTTGGTTCACCATATCCCCGAGTTACTTTTTTCTGTTGTGTATCGTTTGTCTAGCCTGGCAAGATTTGGACATAGAAAGGGGTGTTCGTGTTTTTCGAAGTGCTTAACCTTTGTTCTGTGGACTGGCTGCATCGCATTTTTTGTGCGGATTAATTTAACGAATTCCTGTTGAAGAGGTAGTTTTACGTATGCGCGCAGTTCAAGCAAACAAAATATAAACTCGCTGTAAATATAAAAGTTTGTCGTTCATTTGATAATTTTAAACCATACGAGATATTCAGTACTTGTATGTAGTAGAGTAATCAAGTTTTATGGCAGTTTAAGTAATAGTGTAACGTACAAACAATTGCAAGATATTTGGAGTTCGAGTTACTACATCTATTATACTGCCGCCGCCGTCGAGGCGATCGTCTAGAAATCCTAGGCATCTGTATAACCAAGGGTCTGTTCCGAATACAAGGTAAACTTTTTTGTGTATTTTGTTTGCCGTGGTTGACAAATTTTAATAAATTCCTGTGTATTATATTTTTTTGTTATATATGCCGACGTTTGAATACGCAGACTTTTGACATTCACGTTTAATTTTTGCATCGATTAACCTTTAGTGCATGCGTATTCATTCGTATTATTATTCAAAATTTATCTGAATGTTTTTTATTTATTGTACTGATGAATTTGTACTGAAATATATGTGGTTATGCGTTGCAAAGAGGATGCAATATTATACAGTAATTTTAGTAAAGAGGCCAATACTGACACCAGCTGGTTTCATCTTAAGGTTAATGTATTTATTTTTTTTTTTTTAAGTGTAAACTCAATGTTGCACAGCATGATACTACGTACATTGTAAGTGTTTGTTTTTTTATGAGAATTAGATCATGAAATGAAGTCAAGATTTTGTTTATTTGAAGTAAAGTAATTCTGTTCAAAAGTTTACGTTGTTTATTGAATTTTAACGTAACTTTTAAAGGTTTAATGCAATATTTTTTTAATTTGATAGCGGATTGTTTGACTTAATTACGACTGGTTGTAAAAGAATTGAAATTATTTCTATTTTCGGAAGTAAGCATATTTATTAAGAGCTTTTAGATTATAAAGTAACGTAATTATGTAGTGAGTTGGTCGTTAACCAAACGGCTGTTTGATTTTGCATACGAGGGTTTTGCGAATGGTCGCAAGAATTTTTGGATTAATTTTTTATAGGAATCAACATACCGATTGTAGGCATCAGTCATTGGCATGATTGCCAAAAGGTAAGCAATTTGTTATTTGTTTGAGAATGAACTGTATTTTTCCCGAATTTAGGTAGTACTTCCCGATCGACGTTTCATAAATTTTATGATTTTATAAATTTTCCATCACGCTGAATTTTGTTGTAGTGACGTTTTTTTTGTGTTTTAATTGAATAACTAATTATCGTATTTTCATTTAGTTTTGGTTATTTGAGATAATAAAGCTTAGAATTTCATTGGAATTTAGGTGAACTTCACGTAGATATTTTTGGAATAGAATTTTAGTAGTAAAGTAGTTTATTTTTGAGTAAACGTTTTGTTATTTGTTATTCCAATTTAAGATCAGTTCATGACGTTTTCCAGCTATAAATGTGTTTAACACGTGGCACCCTTTTGACAATTTTTACCCGATTTTGACGATTTTGGAGTTGTGGCGACTGTCCTTTTACATCATTAAGTAAGAATACCGCCCACACCACTGAGTTATGCCGTAGCGCAAATTGGTTTTACGGGCTGGAGCTCTAGTGAGTATGTAGCCTGTAACAGTAAATAAAAGACATTATATGAATTATAACTGTAAACCTTTGTTAGCGAAAAGGGGTACTGAAATGTTATCTTCAGGACGGTTTGCGTAATATTTAATTGTTTAAAGATCTAGTTATTAGTCGTTATGATATAATTTTTGTAAATCTTTTGAAAATGGTACATAATATCGAATCCGGTTGAGTATTGTTGTTTTAAATTCCCAAATAAAAATTACAACGCCGAATTTTACAAATCCGTTCACAAATGTTTCTAAATATTCAACTGACCTATTAATTAACATAATAGTTATGTAGTTTGTAAATAGTCTGCAATATTATATTACGTCCTTTCCATTTTGCATGAGCTCAATTTCATTGTTTGACAAAAAGTACCCGATACAAGAAGTTGTGGGGGCACTAAAAACGAAATTAACGAATGCGTTTTTTTAAAGGAAAATATTCAGAGCATTTTAGTGATTTGTTCAATACTGATCATATCCAGTTTCATTGGATATATTAAATTACAGAACCCCTCCAAAATCGGACATATACAGAAATTGTATGCAATTCAATTTCAGGATATCTTCAACGCCTGTGCTATAATTCAAGTTTTCTTGCTGAATCGTATGCTATTAGGCATACACCAGCGTATGGTAAATTATCCAATCAAAATGTAGACGCGTTCTCGCGTTTTTTCAGGATGTAGATGTGATTCAGCAACGTAGTGGTTAGCGGCATGTTAGTTCTTGTCCGTCGTTTGCGCTGTTATGCACATGGTGTAATATTAATACAGTTACATGTTAGACTGAAGCCGTATGCGTGTGTGTATGGAGAATATTTTGATTTCTGTTGGAAGAAAATGAAGCAAACTGTGACTTCAATGAATAGTGGCACGCTAAACATACAATACAAGTGGAATGAAAAGAACCCATGTGCCCTAATAAGCTTTTTCAATCCTGATTATGATAGAATAGGTTACGTTTGGCATGACAAAGTAATCGACATTTTCTGTATGGAACTATATCCCATTGTTCGGTAATCACAATGAAGTTAATGAATCCTTACTTGATCATGATTTTTAGATCGAAGTATCTATTCTGTTATTCATATAAATGTTTTACCTGTAAAAATAACATGAAGTCAATAAGCATTCTTATGTGAAATATATTCAAAAAGTAATTGAAGTTGGAGGGATACGTCTGCTTTCATAACTGTAATCTAGTTACAACCCTCGTTTTTTTTTTCTGTTGTAGGTATACAAACATAGATCCACATTTGAAGAACTTTGAAAGGTCATGTGACTATAACGGTAAAACTTTGAAATGTGTGAGGGTTCCTCTGAAATATATGATGTTATATGTCCGTACTACCACCAGCGAGAAGCCGTACGGAGATGAAGATAAGACATGAAAGCCGAAAGCTTTATCAGTTTATTATTATCTTGTGGTAACGTAACCCATCACGTTTGTCGAAGTTTTTTAATGGTTGCTTTGGGTGTTACTAAAGGCAGGCTGAATATGGTCGCAAAAATTATTCATAAGGGAGATGTGCCCTAAGAAAGACGTGGTGGAGATAGGATTTCTAGAGAAAGTATGCCAAAGAAGAATATAGTTTTTGGAGAATCTACCTGCATCTGAGAGCCACCACTATACGAAACGCTCTAAAAGAATTTATCTGTCACCAGAAATCAATCTAGCGAAGTTGCATGGATTATATGATTCCTGCAGTGATAATACACACAAGGTGTCTACATCAATCTTTAAGAGAATTGTTTATTCAGAATATAACATTGGTTTTTCGTCACCAGCGACAAATGTTTGCGGAACGTGCTAATGAAAGAAGAGCACCCTGATATAATAACTTTGTGCTTCGACCTACAGCAAGTGCACCCTTTCCCTAAAACTCCTATTCAGGACGTATTTTGCAAACGACAAATCATCTTCTACGCATTTTGTTGTGTTGATACAAAATTCAGGTCTCCTGTCTTCTATACCTGGAGTGAAACGGAAGCTAGTCGTGGAGCAAGAGAGATACGGACAGCAGTCTTCATTCATCTCAAGTCGCTATCGCTTGCAAATGATGTATCCAAAATTCGTCTCTTCTGCAATGGGTGCGGTAGACAGAATAAAAATGCCCACATAGTGCATATTTTGAGATACTGGCGCCTCCATCGGTCACTGAAATAATATTACATTTCCATGTGAGAGGACATATTTTCTTACCTGCTGACCGAGTTTTTGGACATATCCAAAAATTATTGAAATTCAGGGCGGTCATTGTGGGTCCAGAAAAATATAATTAGGTTTATGCTAAAGTTGATGGGGTTAAGCGCTTTGGACAATAGTGTAACATATACAACGTGAATGATCTCTTGGAAGTTTATAACCAGATTCCTGGCATAAAAGAAATGCAACGATGTTTTCTGAAGAAGGAGCTTTCGAAGACCAGGAACACCGTCAAAAAATATTAGGAAGTGGGGGGGTATTTTTTAAAAAATAAACTAAGCATAAGTTTGTTGCAGCAACTGCAAATAAGAAAATTCAAACATACCTGTACAGATTGGTTATTGCTTTTTACTTTCCAACGTACATATACATATGTAGGTATAGAAAGTTATGAAATTGATCTTTGTGTGTGTGTGTGTGTGTGTGTGTGTGTGTGTGTGTGTCGTGTGTGTGTGTGTGCGTGTGCGTGTGCGTGTTCGTGTGCGTGTGCGTGTGCGCGTGCACGTGCTTGTGCGTGTGCGTGTGCTTGTGCGTGTGCGTGTACATGTGCGTGTGCGTGTTTTTGCGCGCGCACGTGTGTGTACGTGGATGTATGTTAGTATCCACGATAACTCCGGAACGAACATATCTACGTACTTAAAATTTTGTATTTAAGCTTGTTTTCATTTGGCTTAGAGCTGATTAGATTTTGGGAGAAATCCAGCAGTGTAGATGATGGGTTTATTTGGTGCAGTTTTTCGTTTTTATCAAATATTTCTAAAACCGATGTATATTTCAAAGATATGAAAATAGCTAGATATAGACCTTAAACACATCGATTAATTATGTTCTATGCAATTGTTTGATATGACGCGTAATTTAGCGGCAAAAAAATTCCTAAGGTAGAATTTAAGTTTTTGTTCAAATTTTTTCATTATCTGAATAACGATGAATCTTATAAGAAAAAGTGCAGACGTATTTTTTAAGGAAAATTTAATTTTACATAAATCTTCTTTACAAAGTTTTTTAATATAAAGCGAAATAAATGTAAGAATTAAATAAATATGATTGAAATGGCTCTATCTGACATGAAGTTTTAAACGTTATTCTAACATAGATTATTGCTTTTGTTTTTACAATGTTGCCTGTTTTCGTTACGAACGTATAAAAAGAGGTTGCATAGTTATCCTAAAAAAATTGAAATTAAAGTTATTTCATGTCTTTTAATTTAAGTTAGCATCTAGATGTCTATTAACCTCTGTCTGTTATGAAGTTTTAAATGTCTATTTGACATAGATTATTGTTTTTGCGTTTACAATGTTGCCTATTTTCGTAATGAACTTATAACAGAGGTTGCATAGTTATCCTTAAAAAATGTTATTAAAATTATTTCATTTCTTTTAATTCCCATTTTGTAGGTTGGAAGGTCGTGTGGTGTTGTACCCCAGATATTTCTGTAAACGAAACTGGACCGTATTGTCATCCAAAATACCACACCAAATGTTGACTGTGGTAATATCCGTGTCATATTTGTCTATCATGAATATGACAGTTATGTTGATTATATCTTCCACTAATGTGTAATGTCATTCCGCCAGACTTATGTCTGGCTCCGCCTGTGAATCAAGGAGGGTTTATACAGTGACTAACATTAGTTCACTAATTAACTAATCTTTGCAGTTTATATAATCACTTTATAAAAAAAGTACCAATAGAATTACGAAATGACGCGCCTACGATTTAGAATAATTTACAGCTCGCGAAAATTTACCAACGTAAATTGACAACGTTAACCACTAATCTCACATATTCCACTTCCTCTGTGTAATTGTCACAGTGTTGTTACTTTTTGTTGTTTTATTTTTTATTTCATACAATTAATTATTGTTGGTTTCGTAATTTAGTGATTAAAATAGCAGTTGTTTACGATAAGTTATCACACACTAGTACACTGTGTCACTGTCACTATCACTAAGAAGTTGAAAGTTGACTAACTTTCCTTTAATAAACTAAAGATTTAGTGATGCGTTTGAAAAAAATCCTTTCTGATAGGTTTGAGTGTTGTAGGATAACATTTTGAGCATACCCAAGCATCTGAGCATTTCATTCTTCAGGATTTCTAAATTATCTGGCAATTTTCGTATAGAAACTCTATTGTTTTATAGAAAATGGGATTTTTTTGTTCGCTCTTATGCTTTGTATGATCTCTTTCTTTTCTATTCTTTCTTTCTTAGTTTAGGGTTTCTCTTCAAAAACATCTCAAATCAATTCTTTCCAGCAATTTCTCTCTCGCCGTTAAAAGGAAAATATATTCTATTAGATGCCGCCATATAAATAATTCTTACATGTTTAGGTGTTAAACCATAAAACAAATTACTTCTTGTTAAAATATAAGCACTAAGTTCACCTTCCTGTTTACTGTTAAATACTGACTTGCACCCTAGCTTTATTCTTTTTCCATGCAATGATTCTTGAGTCTATTCAGTAAAGTACGACAAGGCACTTCAAATTGCAATGACTTTAATTGAAAGTGGACCGTTTTGTACTACCCTAACTGCTTTTTTATGGACTCCGTGAAATAAGGCATCCTATTCGTCCCACATTATGCGGGAGAGTCTCTTTTTTAAACGCATCGTTTTGTATATGTAATTATTCTAGTAAATTACGTAAATGTTTCGTATTTATAAAGAAGTCCCTTTTTTGTCCCGTTTCTGACGTTTCATCGTTTAGAAGGAATTAATCAAGTCTAAAAAGTACACAATAGGATGACACTACAAGTTCTACAATTTACGAGACTATTCTAGCAATTTTGTCGACTTAAATAAATAGCGCGCGAGCCCACTTATGATTCAGTATTAAGTATCATGTCTAGCGCGAAAATAATTTGCTTACGACGGTATCTAGTACGGTAAAAAATCCGAAAGTCCCAAATAGAAAGTGTACATTTAGTAGAGATTTGGAAAGTGGATATCCATTTATTAAAAGACAACCTCAGATAATGTAAAGTAATTAAAATGTTGTGCAGGGTTTTCACTTGCACATGGTGGAAAGGCGGATATTGTTCAACACATATCGACGCTTAAGCATAAAAAGGTAGATATTGCTTCTAGTAGTAGTTCTAGTAAGGACATATTTGGAAATGAAGAACAAAAGCTAGCTGCGACTGAATGTACAGGGTGGTCAACTAAGGATGCGAGGTACTGTATCTGGGAAACTATCCATCGTAGAGGCTTGCGCAAAAAAAAGTTTTACTAAAACGGCCAATATAAAAACCTGAAAAATATTTTCAAGTTTCTGAAATGGACGCTAGGGGGCGTAACTGCAATCTTGAATCTAAGAAAGGGATGTTTCTATGAATTCTGCTATATTAACCTAATAAAAAAATAACTGATCTTTATTCAAAGGTTTCCTTAAATAACCTCCTGTATCTTCGAAACGGCTAAGCCGATTTTAACAAACTTGGGCGCGTTGAAATGAGCTATTCTTGGGCTATAAATGTTACAATATTTGAAGTGTTGCTAGTTTCACATGTCGTCGCTAGAGGGCTTTGTTCGACATTACGACAGAAACGGTTAATTTTCGTAAAAAAATTAAATGCATTGGTATGACTTTTTTTTCATGAACAAGTAACTAAACGATGCCTAAACAAGCTCGAGAAAACCGCATCTCAATATCTTGTTTCTAACCTAAAATATCAGCCAAAGAAAACTTTATACGAAAATTCCTTAAATTTTTATTTTTTTTTAACTATATTTTTCTGGAATTGTTTCTATTATGCAAGATGTGGCCCTAAAAAGGACCGAGTTAAAGAAGGAAGGTTTTTAATGCCCCCGTAAATGCTCGAAATGCTGACCATCACTCTATGTATTGCTGAGGCCTCTTATGGGTAGACAAAACTGCAGCTTCAATTTCGGCTCTGAATAGGTTACCTAGAAATTGCGATTTTAAATGTTTGTAAATTTATACACCAGAATAAAATCACCCTTTTTTAAATTACTACGGGCAAGTAAGCAATGCTAAAAGTTATACGGAAGGCCTATTTTTGGTTGTTTAAATTCATATTCACTATGGATATATACGAAAAATACAATTAGTAGAAGCAGGCAATGGAAATCTAAACAAAACATACATAATCCTCAAATTGTCAATAGTTGTCAATACTTTCGCGTTACTTTGAGCAATTTTTGTGCTTTCAAAATGAGTTTTACGAATAATGAAGCTGTTGATTTGCTTGCGGTTTATTTTGAATGTCTTCAGAATGCCGCAGTAGCTAAAAGAGTTTACGCGGCTCGATATCCAAATCGGTGTCCTTGCGATGTAAGAGTTTTTTCCCGATTAGTGGCGAGCTTACGAGCCAATGGTAGTTTTCGGCCTACTTTTCAACGGCAAAGAATTGGAAGAACACAAGAAAATATTAACCGTGTACTGGGCTATGTTGAAGGAAATCCTCATGTTAGCACAAGAGCATTATCCACTAAGTTGGGCATATCACAGACAACGGTTCAAAATATTTTGAAGAACCATAGGTTCTAATGCCATCAAAATATATAGGTATTCGTTTAAACCTTTTTTAATTACTTTAAGAATGCACCCATATCACGTCGTTTTTCATCAGGTCTTGAAAGAGTAAGATTTTGATCGAAGGTTCGAGTATTGCCATTGGATGTTAGGTATGATACGCGAAAATAGAGAAAATTTATTTCAAATTCTTTGAACTTCAGTAGTGACGGGAGAGTCAAACTGCACAATATGCATTATTGGTCTGCAGAAAATCCCCATTGGTTGCGTGAAGTTCAGCGCCAAGGACGTTGGAATTTATATATGGTGTGGCATACTGGGAGTTAGAATTATTGGGCCGTATTTTTTCAAGCAACCCCTAAATGGCAATGTATTTCTTGACTTTTTGGCCAATCAATTACCGTTGTTGTTGGGAGATGTGCCTTTGGAAACAAGGCAAAAATTGTTTTTGCAGTTGCCTAGCACATTTTGCTATTAATGTGCGAGAGCATATTAATGCAGTATGTCAACAGCGGTGGATTGGAAGAGGAAGTCTGTTTCCATGGCCTCCGCGATCGCCAGACTTGACTTGCCTCGATTTTTCCTTATGGTGGCGCTTAAAGGACGTAACATACCAAGAGCCGAAATTGAAGGTGCAGTTTTGTCTAGTCATGAAAGGGTTCAGCAATGCATAGATCGTGGTGGTCAGCATTTCGAGCATTTACGGGGGCATTAAAAACCTTCCTCCTTTAAATGGGTACTTTTTAGGGCCACAACTTACATAATAGAAACAATTCCAGAAAAATATAGTTAAAAAAAGCAAAAATTTGACGGATTTTCGTATAAAGTTTTCCTTGGCCGATATTTTAGGTTAGGAACAAGATATCGATATGCGGTTTTCGCGAGCTTGTTTAGGCATCATTTATCTACTTGTTTATGAAAAATAAGTCATACCAATGCATTTAATTTTTTTGCGAAAATTAACCGTTTCTGTCGGAATGTCGAACAAAGCCCTCTAGCGACGACATGTGAAACTAACAAAACTTAAAATATTATAACATTTGTAGCCCAAGAATAGCTCATTTCAACGCGCCCAAGCTTGTTAAAATCGGCTTAGCCGATTCGAAGATTCAGGGGGTTATTTAAGGAAACCTTTGAATACCCCTCACCACTTTATTTTTAGACATACGTCAAAAAGTGCCAAACAAAAAAAGTTCAGATTATCCTCGACTTTAAAGATCAGTTATTTTTTTATTAGGTTAATATAGCAAAATGTACAGAAAAATCACTTTTTTAGATTCAAGATTGCAGTTACGCTCTCTAGCGCCATTTTAGAAACTTGAAAATATTTTCCAGGATTTTGTATTGGCCGTTTTAGTAACTTTTTTTTGGCGCAAGCCTCTACGATGGATATTTTCCCAGATACAGTGCCTCGCATTCTTAGTTGGCCACCCTGTACTTGGTGATATCACAACGTGATCCACAATAAGTCCTTTCCTTCTATGGATTGCACTAGTAAGCTATAATAAGAAGTTTCTTCCAGCAAAAATTTGCATGTGCTAAAACCAAATATGAAAATATTCTGTTTGTCTTACAAAAAGAATCATTAATCTCCATACAAAATGATCTTGACATTCAAGTAAAACTTTTGAAAATTCAAGATCTTATAGGTGAAACTTCAGATATTACACGCGAATATATTATTAAAACGATTAACTACGAATTAACAACAAAAGTGATCTCAATGTGCGCTGACAGCACAAATTGCAATTTTTGAGGAGCAACAAGACATGTCCAAAATAACGTCTTTCATAACGTTCAGCAGTTACTTAAAAGACCTTTAGTAGGGGTGAACTGTACTGCTCATATCCTTCATAACTGTATTCAATCATCAGCAAACTACTTGTCCATTGACATCAAAGCCTTCATTTTGAAAATCTGTAGCTATTTCCTTCATTTATTCTGTTCGAGATGGACAATTAAAAGAGTTTGTTACTATTATGTACCAAAAACTGGTGGAATTCAGTAAAACCAGATAGTTAGCATTGTTACCCTCGTTAGAAAGAATATTTAAAACGTTCTAGTAGCTTTGGTAAATGAAGGAGAAGACCTAGCCGTAACTCAATTTAAAACGCCAGTGACCATGCTTTATATTACATGCATAGTCTACTTGGATAAATTGATGTAACACTTTGAAGATTCGCAAGCATTTCGTTAGGTAGTACTAAAAAAAGAACCACTGTGCTCAGATATTGGAAACATATTAAGTGTTTTTCAAACGAAACTTTTTGATGAAATCGTGTGCATTAAACAATATGCAACCAGGCAAAAAATAAAAGAGGGAAAAGAGCTTTTTAACCACTTCAAGAGTGAAGATATACCACACAACAATATATTAAAAATTGTTGAAATGTGCATATGTTTACTGGATCCAACACCGACACCGAAAGGATTTTTCATGATTTTCAAATGTATTGCATTAAATTTTTTAAGTATCTCCAAGATCGCCCAGATATTTTACAAATGGTGCATTCAATGAAACAATATACAAATGAGTAACGTTTCGCTTGCCATTTTATTAACTATTTGCTTTTAAAAACCGAAGTAAAATACAGAATTAAACAGATTTATTATTTTTTTGGCCCTATTGCGTTATAACATGGGACACCTAAAAACGTACCTTCAACAACCACTGCGTTTGTCAGTTAGACCCTCTGGCGGCTCCACGGGGGGTACGATGGTACGAACGTACCCCCTGTTCGTAGCGTCTTAGCTTCCCAAATACCCACTGTTGATTGATTTACATTTCTCAGAAATTCTCAGATAAGCTTTTTTTCCTTAAACAAGCGCCGCAGCAGCCAGTACGAACTTAAGTGTGGCCAAGGTCAAATTATTTGCTTTTCTACTAAAAGCGGAAAGCTTTCCTAGAGTTTGACCGCGTAAGTGAAGTAGTAGATACGCTGGTACGGTATTTTTTTTAAGTGTTTATTCGTTTATTGGAAGTGAGTTTAAAATGTCTACAGTACATCAAGCGAAAAAGCAAAAAGCCTTACATTTAAAAAATAATCAGGAAAAAAAGACAAAGCACTGCTTTGCGTAATTTCTTTCGAATAGACCAAGGTAAACAACAAGTATTAAACCTGATTCTAATCTTTTACCGTAATAATATCAGGAATATTCGAAATCTGAATAAACAATTTTTAGTGCAAACGACCATGTCTGTCAGAAAAACAGCAGCATCGCCGTATAGAAACACCTAGTACATCTAATAAGCCAGAGCCAATATAAACAAAGAATCAAATTCAGTGGCTGATTTAAAGAAAGGTATCGAATAATTCTATATTTTAAAAAATATACTGCACAAGAACCTCTGGGACAATACAGTTTTCAACCAAGAATTTACTGTACCCCATTTTTCCTAAATAACTTTCCATGTGTGAGTTAAAAAAGATTGTTATAATAATTAAATAAAATATTAAGTATAACAACTTTTCTCACGGTTATGGGTCTTAGTTTGTTGTCCCGTAAGATATTTTGGACACCGTATTTAACAAGTTATAGTTTTTGAGGTAATTTTTTGAACAAAAAGGGTACTGTTTCATAATTATCTAATATTTTATAATAATAAAGTATTATGTAGTTGGTAAAGGTATACGTAACGTATATTATATTATTGCGATATAAAATTGCATACCTACATTTGTGCGTACTTATTTAGGTTCTAAAGATAACCTTTTTGGAAAATGCTAAAGTAAAACTTGGCCATATTAGGACAGCACCTTCCTATAATAATGAAACAGAATTTTATGGCTTCATAAAAAAAGGACCTTGCCAACCTCCAGATCAATTTATAACCATACAGATGGCAGGATGAGCCAGGGGTTTTAATGCAAAACATTATTACGCTTATTCGTGGTTAGAATACAGTCATTATACTAACAGTGTATAATGTTTTTATTGTAGAAGTTTTGATAGGAAGTTAAACTTTTCTAAAGCGAAAGTTGATCCTGCATTTACAGAAAATGGATATAGAAACTGTCATAAACTTAAATTTAAATTGTCTAGCCATAATAATTCTGAGCATCACATCGAAGCAAAAAAAAATGCATGAATCGTTGTTAAAATCACCTCGAATAGCCAGTTTACTATCAGAAGCAAGAGCTGAGAATTTGAGAAAAAAGAAGATGAACGGTTAAAAAATCGTCAGGTGGTAGAACGTCTTATAAAACTTGTAAAAATTCTTAGTGTAGCAGGTACTCCCTTTCGTGGGTACAATGAAAGAGAAAATTCTACTTATAAGGGGTTTTATAGGGAAATTTATAACTACCTGTCCGATTATTATCCAATTTTGCATCAATACAGTCTGGAAATAGTCAGTTATACGTAGGTATCCAGAACTATACGAAATGATTTCATTTCATCTATCCATGACGTAATAAAAGACGTTATTCGAAGGGATTTAAGACAAGCCGATTATTATGCTCTTATAATGGACGTGACAACAGATGTTGCGAAACACGAACAGGGTGCAATCATTATTGGTTGGTGTACTGACAATTTGTATCCTCAAGAAACACTTGTCAGCAAGGGTTGTCAATACAAAAGGTACTTCTAGAACATATGACTAAAGCTTTAGATTCTGTTCAGATAGACAAACAAAAAATAATTTTGCCAGTGTTATGATGGTGTCATAAAAGGTGGATTACAATAAAAATTAGTGAACTGTGTAAAAAATCTATACTTTAGGTGCACTGTTATGCTCATTGTTTAAATTAGTGTTAATTGAGAGTATGAAAAGTAACAGAGCGATACTTAACTTGAACCCTGAAAGGGCCTAGCTGCTGAGATACAGGGTGTTGAAATTTTGAAATCAAAATTAAAAATTTGCCATAAATTAAAAACGCCTTTAAAATTTTTTCAAATTTGGTGATCAACATGCTCTCTAGGAAAGTAATAATTTAACATAAACTAACTTTTGAAAAATTTAACCAGTAGGACGCTATCGGGGTTAGTGGAAAATTTTATCCCCCTATTTTTGACGCCACTGGAAAAAATGTTTTTTTTTTACTTTTTTTAAACTCACCGTTCATTTTTAATTAAAATAGCTGAAATAAACAGTGATATAGATATTTGCTTCTAAACAAAAGTCTGCAAATACCCAGATAATTAACAAATTATGATTTGTACGGTAATTCGCCCGACTTAAACCCTATCGACTTTTCTATCTGGGACTGCATAAAGTCCTTAGTGGACGGAACCATCGTCGAAACTGACAAAGTTCTAATAGGGAGAATTCAAGCTGCGCAGAACCCATTCAGTCCAACCCAGGGTTATTCTCAAAGACACGTTTCTCAATGAGAAAACGGTGTAGAACGTGCTTGCAAGTAACCGGCCAACAGTTTGAACAACTATTGTAATCTTGTTAATTTGTTGTAATGCATTTGTTTGAATTTAATTTTGATAGCTTTTGCGCTATCCTGAGTTTTTTTTTTGTTTTTAATTAAGAATTGAATTAAGATATTAAGCCGATAAGTAACTTGTATCTCTTTTTCAACTATTTACGCTTAATCATTATTCAAAATCGATTTAATAGTATGGATTAGCAAATATTACTTGTTTAGCGAAACGCCGAGAGACAAATTACACTACAAATCATACTTTGTTAATTATCTGAGAACTTGCAGATTTTTTTTAGAAGCAAATATCTACAACACCGTTCATTTTAGCTTCATAAAAGGTTATTACTTTTTTAACCAAAAATGAACGGAGAATTTCAAAAAAGTAAAAAAATATATCTTTTCTCCAGTGGCGTCAAAAATAGGGGGATAAAAGTTTCCTCTAACCCCGATAGCGTGCCACTGGTTAAATTTTTAAAAGTTAGTTGAAGTCAAAATATTACTTTGCTAAAGAGCGCATTGATCACCAAATGTGAAAAAAATATTTAAAGGCGTCTTTGATTTATGGCAAATTCTTAATTTTGATTTCAAAATTTCAACACCCTATAACGGTTCATGTAGCTATATCAAAATTTATCAATTAACGAGAGCTCTCTGTGGTAGAGTGTTGTCGGTCGAATATAGCAACACCCTATAGTGTGATAACATTTCCAGCTTGGGGATCTCCCTTATTACAAAAGATACAGATTTGGTTAAATTAGATGAATTACTCCTAAGGATTAGTGAAATTATAGGACACTCTCCAATTTCCAAATTTCCATGTATTTTAAGACTTATGGCAAGAAAAGAAAATGTCAAATTTCTTTTTCTTGTAATATCTTTTTTGTTATATTAGACATATAAATTTTATTTGCACTTTCTTAAGATATTTTTTATGCAGAATTTAAATATCAATTTGAATTTTTATTCGCACTTTCTATTTTTTAGTTTCAACCCCTAAATTAAATTTTTCTTATGGAACGACAAGACGGCTTTAAAATAATTGATCGTGTTTTTTTATCCTCTTTACAATGATATAGCACATGTACTATCTATTTTTAAAAACAATAAAGAAAATTTAAAAAAATCTATTTTATTAAAGACTCTAACATTAAGCAGGCCGTGAAACATAAAAACACAATCGAATTTAATGTCACTTAAAAATTATTCGTTCCAGAATATTTTTGTGTCAAACATGGCTTTATTTACTAATACTGAAAAGTTTGATATGTTGAGTTGTTACATCTTGTCTCATAAAAACAGTCTAGAAGCTGAACGGATGTACTCATGGTTGTATCCTGAAAGAAGGCAGCCCAGTGCTCGTACGTACAGAAATTTGGTAATTAATTTAAAAGAATATGGTTCATTTTCAAAACCTACTAGAAATCCGAAATTACGGAATGAAGATGCAGAACTAAATGTATTACAATCAGTTATTGAAAATCCTTCAACATCTGTTAGAGAAATTGAACATAACACTGGTATTTCGAAAACTATATCACAAAGAATTTTAAAACGTCACAGGTATCATCCGTATAAGTACACCATGCTGCAGGGACTTAGAGATGGAGATCAAGGGAGAAGATTACAATTTTGCCAATGGTATGTTAATCAATGTGAGAATAACGATAATTTTTCAGCTACGATTTTGTGGTCTGACGAAAGCAGATTTACAAATAATGGCCTTTTCAATCGACACAATGTTCACTTTTGGGACCGTGAAAATCCTCACGTTGTTAAGGAAAGTCGGCATTAAGTGAGATTTGGTTTTAACGTCTGGTGTGGCATTTTAGGCGCTAAACTTATTGGGCCCATATTTTTTAACGAAACATTAAATAGTGAAAGGTATCTGAATTTACTACAAACTGATTTAGAAAATAAACTTAATGATTTACCACTGATTGAGAATATTAATATCTGCTTCCAACAAGATCGCGCCCCACCCCACAATTCAAACATCATCAGCGAATATCTTAATAATCGGTTTCCAAATTCATGGGTTGGTAATCGAGGGCCGATTTTATGGCCACGCAGATCTCCAGACTTAACGCCCTTGGACTTTTTCCTTTGGGGCTACGTAAAAAATCGAGTGTACGTGCAAACATTTGAGAATGCCGAAGATCTTCGTGAAGCTGTTCTTGCAGCATTTGGTAGCATTAAACGCCAAAAACTACGCAGAGCAATTACGTCGACACTACGCAGGGAACAATTACGTTTAGAACGGAATGGTCAATTGTTGAACATCTTTTATAATTGGATAATTATCTCTAATACTATTACCTGCTTAACTCTTGTTGTTATCTATTATTTGTCGTTTTCTCATGTTTCACGGCCTACTTATTGTTAGAGACTTAAATAAAATAAATTTTTTTAAATTTTCTTTGTTGTTTTTAAAAATAGATAGTAGTACATGTGCTATATCATTGTAAAGAGGATAAAAAAACACGATCAATTATTTCAAAGGCGACTTGTCGTTCCATAAGAAAAATTTAATTTAGGGATTGAAACTAAAAAATAGAAAGTGCAAATAAAAATCCAAATTAATATTTAAATTCTGCATAAAAAATATCTTAAGAAAGTGCAAATAAAATTTATATGTCTAATATAACAAAAAAGATATTACAAGGAAAAGAAATTTGACATTTTTCTTTTTCTTGCCATAAGTCTTAAAATACATGGAAATTCGGAAATTGCAGAGTGTCCTATAATTTCACTAATCCTTAGGAGTAATTCATCTAATTTAACCAAATCTGTATCTTTTATAATAAGCGAGATCCCCAGCCAGATCACAATGATTTCGAGCCCTCCAGTCCATAAAATATTTGTTTGAAACCTTTTTTCGCATGTTTCTTCATCATTGAACTAAGTGAGTGAGATGGGTGATCTAAACAACTAATATATGTACACCTGTTATCTCCAGTAAGTGCTAAGATGAAACAGAATTTTTTTTAAGTTTTGATAAGAATGTAGTTAGGTTGTAAAAGCCTTTCTCAAATCAAAAATTTGTAATAAATCCGCCCAGACCTAAAAATCACTCTTCGAACGTTTGGAAATTCTTAATAGCCCTGGTAAAATTTATCACACTTTAACAAACAGTGTTTTTAGTAGAATAATATCCCCTATTATCCGAGACACTTCATTTCTCACCATTCTAAATTAAGAGACAAAGGCCCTAAACCTTAACAACGCGTAAAGTTATGTGATGGTAATGCATTCCGTCAGAAAAAATCAAATTCTTACAAACGCTTTGAACTATTTATGCGCCTCAGACCACAGCGATTCGTTAAATAAACTTCATAATAGATTTAGAAAATCCACTTTGTTGCCTTGATACATAAATACTTTCATTTAGGGACTAAACAATGAGAACGTATTTGCACTTTCAAGATCACAGATTTATAATCACAAATCACTATATTTAAAGCGTATAGAAATACTGTAGAAAGAATTTACCAACGTTTGATATTTAAAAAGCACACCATGACACCTATGGAATTTTTTTGAGGAAATGTTAAGTCTTAAGTGTACCAAGACGTTGTAACGACGAGACAAGACATGAAGGTCGTTCCATGATTGCATAAGATAATCTTTATTACAAAATAGGAGCAATTTAAACATTTAAATTAAACATTTTTTCTCTTCAAATATCCATTCTTCACAGCGTACTTAATCAATAAAAATTTGCATTCTTTTAACATGGGTTCCTACAAACTCTACGATAATTTTCGAAATAACTCACCTACAGTTAATTTTATGATGCACAAGCTTTATATCATTTTGATAGAGAATTAAAATCCGAATCGAGTGCCAATTTGTTCATTCCATTCAAAGAAAATTGAGTTATGTATATTTGAAAATATGTTAATCCGGCTCAAACTGTTGAACACCCTGTATGGTATTGAGTTTTTAAGCTAAAACTTAAATACATTATTATTCACAAAAGGAAACATTCCAAAAATCACTTTGTAAAAATCCCAATACGTAAAACCCTTTTTTATAAGTCAATAAACCTAACATCAATGTAAAGTACATATACAGAGGAATCCAAAAATGTAATAATATACAGGGTCTGCCATTTAAAGAAATCTTACAATTTATCGCCACACTATTTTGAAACGCCGCGTAGATTTTAAAATAATGTCTTTCAAAGTACCCCTGTCTCCCTCATTAACGATTAGCACATCACACCCCGCACACGCACACGCGCACACACCCGGACACGCTCTCACCCACTCACCCACTCACCTACTCACCCACTCATCTACTCACCCACTCATCTACTCACCGTGCTTACAGATAAGTAATGATAATAATTGTACGTGTAATATAGCTATTAAAAGTAATGTTTATATTTGTAAATAAAAAGTTTAGGATTGTTAAAAAAATTGTTAAAATTAGTTAATAAAGAGGTCTTGTTATAAAAATATAAACTGAATAATATGATGTTTACAGTACAACACTGTGCCTGTTTTAAAAAAGTATATTGTACGCAATACGTCCCAAAAGTGTTTTTACTGGACTCGTAGGCTTCTAGGATACTCGTTCAGTAAGAGACCACTTTCGGTACTTGTTACGTAAACTACTATTAATGAATTCCGTAACTAATCAGTTTAATTAAAGTAAGGTTTAGTGTGCGTAAGCACGATCTACAAATGTATTGTGCCATAAACAAAATATAGATTACAAATATTACAGAAATAAAACAATTAATCAAACAAATAAAAATTTTAGGCGTATATTTTTAACGCCAAAATTATCAAAATCTGACAGATAGTGCATACCTTCACAATACTCTGGACACCATGGACAATCTCCAACATTTGTATTAAAATAATGTAAACTGTGAGGATTTCCACCAATACTACTCCAATCGACTGTATTCACAAAACACAGATGGGGACAACGATCTATACGTATCGCACCTCTTCCAATATATCGTAAATTACTAAGTCCAATCTGTATAAAAAAAGCAGATAGTCATAAATAAATTTTCAATTTAATCGTCAATTCTATTATGAATGAACAATCAGTATTACATAAAAATGTTTATCTCACTTATCAGTTTACGTATTTTGCGTGCTCCACAATCTTATAAATAACATAAATTTAAGTCATTCAATCAAGAATTCAACACGATTAAATTTTAAGATATAAATACAATAACGTACCTCTTGTAAGTGTGGTAAATCATAAAGTACCAAAGCATAGTCGGTCATAAGCACATCTCCCCCTATAATACTTAAGTTTGGAAAAAGTTTTGCAACGCTAGTCAATCCATACACACGATAAATCATTAAATAACCCGTAATAGTCGTAAGTTCAGGAAACTCTACTTCTGTTACGTTTCTCTCAAACAGCGTTATCTTTAAATATCCAATCACTGCGGTACATCCCCTTAATGACTTTTCCAAATCTCTAGCTGAATGAAAAATGTGTACATTTTCACAAATACGGGCATTCAGGTTTATAAAATTAATAATAAAAAACACAACCACAAATACGCTTAAGTACTGCATTATTACAACAAAAAATACATTCTACAATAATCACAAAATACATGAATGAGTGTGAACTCTTTACACTAAGTTTAACATTACTGTCCTACGTTATATCGAATGATATACAATTTAAGCTTTGACCACAACCCATTTCTTCGTATATATTAAATGTGATAATACTTATAGAAATGATTACAATGGAGTAACTGATATAGGTCAATGTATTTTAAATTCATATATAGTGGAAATAGAAGCGCTCACGGCTACAAGGACCTATTGCAATTTATTAACACTTATTCAGTTATATTACCTGTTGACACCATCAGTTTTCTGTAATTTGAGTAATCGGTAGGTCATGATAGCCTTATCAGCGTTATAGGCAGATTATGAAATGTGGATATATATGAGGTGTCTGTTTTTAAGTCAGTTATATTTTTATCAGTCAAGATTTAACAAAGATTGAATCCAAATATTCTTGCACTCACCCACAATTAATAATAGGAATATTTACTTTGGTATAGGTACTTAATAAATAACACTTTTACAGGTAATAAAACTTCCGAATTTTTATATGATAGTTTTTAAAAACAATTTTCTAGGATCTAGGTTCTTAAAAACCCAAAACTGATTTAAATACTTCACAGTTGCAACAAATATGCAATTCGTACAAAATCTATTTTGTCAGAATAGTAATAAATTAACATAAATTTCGTTAATAAACATTTACATTTTTATGTCCTTTTTTAAATTAAAGAAAACCAGATTCATTTTTATTTATAAATTAAAATATTTAAGCAAGATTTATTAACAAATGAAATAATATTCTTGTCTGTGACCTTGTGATTATAAATGCACACGTTCTAGACTAGGATGGTCGAAAAATGTATTAATAATAAGAGAGTAATTTGAACATTCTTTTAAGTAAATCCGATTTTCTGGATGTTACGGAATGTCGTCAGTTTCAAGCCCTTTAATAATATTTAGTCTATTAAGATTTGAACCTACGACCTGTACTTTGCTAGAGTACTCTAGCAAAGTACAGGTTGTAGGTTTAAATCTTACTCGAGGTAAACTTTTTATTTATGTATTTAATCAAATTAATAATAATTTTTAATTACAATTTACGTTTGAACTTATTCGTTCATAACATAAACTTATAATAATCTACTATTTATCGTTACTAAAATATGATAATATTCAATAGGAGACTTTCAAATAGTGCATCCACCTAATTGTTATGACAGGTGTAGGCATAGATTGACCCATTTTCCCACAATTCCTTTGACATATGTTTCCACGGAATAATGGGAGTTCTATATTTAAAGTTTTTGAATTAAACTAATTTGGTTAATTTTACACCTCTTTATTAAAGTCATAAAAACAGCAGAGTTAAAAATAGTAGATTATTACATTGGGTGTAGAAGTTTGACATTTTTGGGCTTATATGACATAATTCACACAATTCTTAAATACCTATTATCTTGAAATAATCTCCTCATTAACTTTCTTGCTAATGGTGATTTTCTGATTAGGCGTAATTACAATACAGTACAGACAATAGACATGCCAACTTTAACGCATACAATTAAATATCTATTCTCTTGAAATAATCCTCTCATTACCTTTCTTGCTAATGGTATTTTATGATAAGAAGTCCTTATAAATAACAATAATTTTTCCAAAATTTTTAGTTTATTGTAAAGGTAACAACATGGAGTTTATTGAAAGTGAAAAAGGCAAAAACACGTTATTCATCAAAGGCTATTTGTTTATTAAAGACAAAGTTGTTCGTAATAAAGTTTATCGGAAATGTGAAGTTTCTAAAAAATTGAAGTGCTCCGCTCGGGTGATAACAATCGACGGGAATGCAACAAAAATAATGCAGCATCACATAGCTGATGTTGCAAGTGTAGGCGCTGCTAGAGCATATAATATCATCAAGGAGAATGCAGAATCTACTGCATCAGAAAATGTTGGTCAAGCAGTAGCAGCAAGACTGCCTGCAGTAATTTCCATAAAAAAACTATAAGAATTATTCGAGCAAGTGAACATTTGGGTCCAGCAGTTCCAAACCATCAGCGAGACATTCAATTTCCACTAGAGTTTACGATCACTGCAAATGGATAAGATTTCTTATTATATGATAAAGGGCAAGTGGAAGATCGGCTCATTATTTTTTCTACTAGAAGAGATTTACGTCTGTTGGAATAATTCGCACATTGGTATGCTGATGGAACCTTTAAAACTACTCCACTTCTTTTTGGACAATTGTATAGCGTACATTGTTTACAAGGTAATAATTCGGTGCCACTAATTTACGCGCTTCTACCAAATAAAAGTGAAGAAATTTATTCTGAATTTTTTCCCAAATTAAAGAATTTATACCTAATGCAAATCCACAAACCATGATGACCGATTTTGAAAGTGCGGTAATTAATGTCGTACATGACGTATATCCCGAAACAAGACAGTAGTCGACGTTGAACCATTTTCAAAAATATATAATTTATAAATTAAATACAGGGTGATTCACAAGATATTTAAGATAGAAAATTACGAAAATTGATTTTTTTGCGAATCACCCTGTAATTTAATATTTCCTCCGTTAATTTCTCTACTTTTTTCTTATTGTCTGTAATTTGAGTTTGTTAGTCCCCTATAGAAGTTTTGCGAAGTTACTATGATCAGTTTTTTTTATATTGACTTTGTGATGACAAGCCTGTCACAATGTATACGCTTATACCTGAGCTCATAACTGTTTTTATTTTATTTAATCATTCATGATTTATGTCATTCTAACGTTATTTGTTTAAGGAAACAAATAATATGTAACATATAATATCAACAAATAATGTATTAATAGTGAGCCAAACCTCCGAAGACGCAAATATTATTAGAAAGCCAATATCCGAAGACGCAAATATTATTATGTTATTTATCTACATACCTATCTGCAATTAGTTTGAATAAGTTACTTATAGGTGTAATGTATGTAAATTATAAGTAATAAACATATTAACAAATATATGAACCAGTTTCCTTACCACCATAGAGGTAGAGTTCCCGGCGCGCTTTTTTTTAAGTGGTATCCCCAATAAGCCTAATCCACTTTAACCTGGGAAATGCAGGTCTATTGTAATGAAACATACAAATATATAAAATACTTTAAGAAACGAATATACTAACAATAATAAGTACATGTGTAGAATTTAATCCAAGTCAAGAAAGAAGAAACAAACGAAATGAACTAAAGTTAGGTAGGCACTGAAAATATCTAATTTTCTACAATTTCTGGACCATGATCAATATTTTCTGGCAGCACCCTTTCAGCTGCATCAGTAATTTCATTTAAGAGTTGAATAGATGGATATCTCATATTTTGTTCATATCTAGTATAACCCAAAAACCATAATACACTGGCCACATGAGCACATGTTCCTAAAGTTCTAGCTCCCGACTTGCAAGTACAATAATACTGAAATTCTAAAGGTTGATGATCGACATTTTCGTCCATCGTAAAAGATATCCACAACATATATTTACATATATTACGACATCTGGAGTACACTCGGATTCGTATAATGTTCGGATCCACCACCAATTCGTCAAATTGAAGAATATTAGTTTCTTCTCTTTGAAGTTTGTCTTGAATATAACTTTTTGCCAAGTTTACATGATAAATTCCAGTCAGATGCTTTAAATAGTGTAAATCTAAACGGGGGAACTAATGAGCGTGCAAGTGATTTAATAAAATCCACTGACCGTCCCTTAAATGTACATTTTCACCTTCAACTCGTGCTTGCATAATATCTACTTCGTCCAAATTACCTAATATTTGTTCCGCCATTTGTATTGTACCGGGCATGGTTATTGGGGGATGGAATTTATTAATAAGAGCTCCAGCTATCTGATAATATTCGTTTAAATTAGCAGCATGGTGTATCGAAATAGTGTTCTTTAAAAACTTGAATATAGATTTCAAATGTCCATTACGAGAATCGACTATCCAACGTGTGGTTGTAATATATCGAGCAAAATTAGCATCACGTGTTTCTAATTGAGCCTGTCCTCTAACAAGAAGAGGGGGCATAAAACAGTTGATCCCATACTCTTGCAATAACGAAACAGAATCTCGATATCCTCTGTCTACAATTGCAATGTCCCCTTCTTGAAACCAAGCTTTCATTCCATTAATGTAATTGTTTAGTTCATACTGTAAAATAGTGGCATCATTGTTTCGGACGTCCGAAAAATATGGTCCATTAATAGCCAGAATGTAACCATCGGGGGCAACTATCAATTCAGGTTTTACCAAATGCTACATTTTATAATAGCAGTACGATTGTTTAAGTACTCTAAAATTAGAACCTTTTTCGAGTTTGTTATATGTGCAGTCTATATACACTATGGCTTTGGGAATGTCAGGATTAGGATTATACAGTGTGTTTGTAAATCCAGAGTCTGTCTATATAGTTAGCTCTGGTGATTGCGTTAAATCCTATATTATATGGTACAAATCGTTGCATTAGACATAACCGCACCTTATTAATAACTAAACTACTTACTTGCCGAGAAGGATATTGAAATATAACTTTTAAAAAATTATCTGATAAACCGTGTCTCACTTTTAGGAGAAAAGTTGTTAAGTATTTTCTTGTTATATTTACACGATTTCCATCTTGTTCAAAAAAATTGCAGGTCTCATATAATTCGTTGAAATTATTTTTGGAAATCGATGTTAACGATTTAAATTCCTCTTCTGTAAAGTTATCTATATCTTCATAGGTTCGACCATTATTAATGGTAGCAGCTGTTCGAAGACACTGGAGAAATATAAGTAGGTAATTTATTACGTATGGACGGTTAAGAGAACGTAATCCACCTTGCAACATGTTCGAAAGAGTTCCCTCTTCGTTAAGATGACGCTGACATATTCGTACATAGACAGGGACAACTATTAAATTATAGAATTTACATCAGTTCTACATACATAAAGACAAAATTTACATCGATTGGGGCTTGAACCTTGGTGGCGCAGTTAGTTAGCGCGGTACTCTAGCAAAGTACAGGTCGTAGGTTCGAATCCTACTCGAGGTAAACTTTTTATTTATGTATTTAATAAAATTATTAATAATTAGGGACAACTATGTTTGAAACAATAAATATATTTACCCTACACTCAATAGAGAGCCTCCGAATATTTTCATTGGCATTACATATCATGCAAGCGTTGGACTTAGCTGGAAAAAGTACGTTGATTCTGAGACAATTGGGATTATTTTCCACGGCTCTGATGTCTACCAATATAACTTGAAAACAATTAAAACATACCCTACTATCTTCATCAATATTCAAAGGTGGTCTTTCAAAAGCTTCACGCCTCAAAATTGCAAGTTCTTGCTGTAAAATGTTTTCTTCGTCATAGAGACGATTCATTTGTCGTCTATTATAATTTCTGTTACACACATAACAGTTTGCTCTATTTGCAAAAGCCATAATTAACACTTAAACATAAAGTTTAACTCACGTAAACATTATTAATAAGAAACTGAACTAAACATTATATACTATTTACAACAATTTATTAGACAGTAGAAACATTTACACAAAACACTTGTTAATAAGAAACACAAATGTTTTGTGCTAAGAAATTATTTTTGACAGATACGTCAAAATAAGTAACAATTTGTTTTCACAGCCTACATGATCGATCATTGCAGTTAGGTTTTTCAGTATAAATTCATAGTATTTCGAATGACTATAAGGTCATAGTTTTTAAAAATTAAAGAAAATGGAGATAGGAAAGTTAAGCTCTTTTTACCCTTAGTCTACGATACGGGGTTATACAGGGAAATGCAGAGTTATACAAGAAAATTCAGAATGATAAATATCGGTAATCCAAATTGTCTCAGAATTAACGTACTTTTTCCAGCTAAATCCAATACTTGCATGATATGTTATGAAAATATTCGGAGGCTTTCTATTGAGTGTAGATATTTATTATTTCATAGTTCCCTGACTATGTACGAATGTGACAGCATCATCTTAACAAAGACGGAACTCTTTGCATGTTGCATGGTGGGTTACGTTCTCTTAACCGTCCATATGTAATAAATGATCTACTTTAATTTCTCTTGTTTTTGTTAGTATTCGTTCCTTAAAGTATTTATTTTATATACCGGGTGGTTCAACGAAAACTTAACACCTCGATTTTCCGGCTTTATAATGAAAATGTGGAAAATCGCTCGGACCCGTCGATTTTAGTTTGGAGGGGGACACTTTTTTTCCTGATTGCAGCATTGGCACTTCAACCCTCTAGCAGTAGGGTGAACCAACCCTATAGGGAATGTACCAAGTGTGGCACATTTTTGAAAAGGTAACTTTTTAGGGAATTCAGAAATACTAACATTGTTGTAACACATTCTGATTTTAGCGCCCTCTTGAGTGAAAAATGATCGTCACGTAATTCAAAGAGTGACACCTCATTTGAAAGCTATTTTTATTGGTAATTCAATGCAATAAATATAAGTACCCCGAAATCACATTTATTATTAAAATCAGCTGAAAATCAAAAGTGTGATACTACACCTACACGTTTAGCTCTTTAGTTGATTTTACTCATTAAATGTGATTTCTGGATACTTTTATTTATAGCATTGAATTACTAATAAAAACAGCTTTCAAATCAGGTGTCACAATTTGAATTACGTAATGATTATTTTTCCCTCAAGAGGGCGCTAAAATCTGAATTTCGTTCAACATTATTAGTATTTCTGAATTCCCCACAAAATTACCATTTCAAGAATGTGCCACACTTGGTACATTCCCTATCTTTTTACGGTTGGTTCATCCCACTGCTAGAGGGCTGAAGTGCCAATGCTGCAATCAGGAAAAAAAGTGTCCCCCTCCAAACTAAAATCGACGGGTCCGAGCGATTTTCCACATTTTCATTATAAAGCCGGAAAATCGAGTTTTCGTTCGACCACCCTGTATTTGTTTGTTTCATTACAAATAGAACTGCATTTCCCAGGGCTATTGGGGATACCACTTAAAAAAGAGCGCGCCGGGAAACTCTACCTCTATAGTGGTGAGATTACTTATAATCTAGATACATTACACCTATAAGTAACTTATTCAAACTGATTGCAGATAGGTATGTAGATAAATAACATAATAATATTTGCGTCTTCGGATATTTGGCTCTCTAATAATATTTGCGTCTTCGGAGGTTTGGCTCACTATTAATACATTATTTGTTGATATTATATGTTACATATTATTTGTTTCCTTAAACAAATAACGTTAGAATGACATAAATCATGAATGATTAAATAAAATAAAAACATTTATGAGCTCAGGTATAAGCGTATACATTGTGACAGGCTTGTCATCGCAAAGTCGATATAAGAAAACTGATCATAGTAACTTCCCAAAACTTCTATAGGGGACTAACAAACTCAAATTACAGACAATAAGAAAAAAGTAGAGAAATTAACGGAGGAAATATTAAATTACAGGGTGATTCGCAAAAAAAATCAATTTTCGTAATTTTCTACCTTAAATATCTTGTGAATCACCCTGTATTTAATTTATAAATTATATATTTTTGAAAATGGTTCAATGTCGACTACTGACTTGTATTACAAAATATATAAAACTGTGGTAAAAATAACCTGCAGAGTCGATCAACTTTTTGACTTACCCTGTATAAAATGTTTTTATATCTTGTTATAATAAGTCCAACTAAAATAAATTCAGACCAAATATTAATATTTTCATATTCCTACTGTAAAGTAGAATACACAGCATCAACAGTTTTTTTTGGTAATTTTTGAATCACCCTGTATCATACAATACTTTTTCTACACAAAGCAATATTTTTTGATGTTATTAGAATACTATTACAGCAAAAAATCCTTAATACATTATGAAAATTACATTTTACTACGTTTTAAAAAATGGCCATTTTTCAACTTCATCACCCTGTAAATTGAAAACTGGCCATCGGATTGAGTTGTGCCCATGGACACTATTGTTCATGAAGTCGATATCTTCAACATCCCAAAAATTAAGGCAAATTAACCGGATTCCATTTCTCCATAAGCCGGCTGCCTGGTCCTTTAATAAAATAATCTTATTCTATTATTTCGAGCAATTTTCTTTTCGAGAAATTGTTATTCGAGTCACTAGGCTTTCGAGGAACTTTTTTTCGAGCAACTCATTTCGAGCAATTTTATTTCGAGCAATTATTTTCGAGCAATTTTCACCAAACCATCAATTTCATTAGGCAATGAGAAATTTCAAAATCAAGTGATATGTTAGTAAATGACAAATTTATGTCTGAAGGTGCAATTTCATCCATTTGGTATCCTATTAAAATCATTGGATGTTCGTTACTAGGACCATATAAGTATTGCATGAGCATAGTACATACCTTCTCAGATAGTCACGCAAACCTGATCAACGGTGTTGTCATTTTTTGTCGGGGTTAATACCATAAGAGCTTGTGTTTATTCGAACAAACTTTCATTTTGAAACTAACGAAAGCTTTGTTGCTTGGTAATTGACAAGAGTAAATAACATGGTAAAATCACCACCGAAGGTGCAGCGACTTTACCTTCTGTTATTTGCTCGAGTCGTATTACCTAAAACCAACAAAGCTTGAGTTGTGTCAAAATGAAAGTTTGTCCTGGGAATAAAGACAAGCTCGAATGGTAGGTATTTGGTAAGACAATTTAATGAAGCATGTAGTTAAAAATAATAAACTATATTTTTCTGATCGTTACTTTTAATACATAAACAGAAAAGTGGTATATAACTAAATACATAAACTTTTTTGTTTATGTATTTAATTTGACATTTGTCATCAAATATTTCAAAATTTAATTTTTTCTAATTTTATGTAAACGATTACAAAAAATTTTGTTCGCAACACGTAAGCTGTCACATTTTTGGTGCTCGACCTTATGTTTTATCCCTCGGCTACGCCTCGGGTAAAAAAGAAAGGCCTCGCACCAAGAAATATGTAAACAGCGCACTAGTTACGAAAGTAAGTATTTAAGCGTTACTGATGATTTTAACTATCGTTGCCATGGAAATATATCAACATGTAGTTTTTTCACTTGCGAAGTATAATAGAATGCGTTTGACATATGAATTAAATTGTCCTGGGAAAAATTACTTCTACAATTGACCTTTGATCAAGAATTACGTCAGGTAGCTAGATCAGGAATGGCATGATTGAATACCGATTGAAGAAAAAATATATTAATGATCGAATACATAGAAGGTGCCTTGGTAGTAGAATGGTTAAAGTGCTTGCCTTTCCGGAGCGGCGCGGGTTCAAGCCTGGCCCAGATAGCTGTTTTTTTTAAACGGAAATAAACCAAAGCTCTTTTACTTTCGGATAGGAAGTAAAACTGTGGCAATTCGATGTTAAGGGTTCCTTACTCTAGGTAGAACTTCTTTTGTAGGGCTATATTCTGACGTGTAGTGCTAATTACATTAGGTAAGTTTGGAGAGTTCTGGAACAACGTATTTTTAAGGTCCCACCCCAAATTTCTAACGGGGGCCATCTCATACTAAACTTACTGGCACACAATAAAAAAAAAATATGTTAATGCATTTATTTGCTTTATAAACAAACATTTTGATTTAATACAAGTGCAAAAGGTTCCACTTCACGCATGAACCATTCAACTGTGTTGTCGGTATATATGGAAATGAATGCTGCTACAGCGTGCGATGAAGGTCAGTGATCTCCATATCATGTCCGATACGTTAGTAAACGTTTATAAAAACAATTGTAATACTGATGGTAATAAAAGTTTGGTGGCATGTCACACATGTTCTCGCCGTACAACGCATGAACGCAAGAACGCATGAATCATAATCATATACTTCGTGTAACATTGTTAGGGGTGTTCTATACGATGAACATCAATATTCTGGCTGTGACATGTTTTACAATACAACCTATCTCCCCATATGTGTATGGTGATCTATAATTCGGTAGTCAACTGATTGCGATGCTTTGTACCATTCATAGCATAAATGCATATGGGCAACAAGATAACAACGACTGTGAAGGGCTAATGTGAGAGAATAATAGCATACATTACCCATAAAGGCATCATGGTGGAAGTATCGAATTCGTTTATCCAAGTTGGCGAACCACTCCGAATTCCACTGCACCTCCTGTATATATATATATATATATATATATATATATATATATATATATATATATATATATATTCCTTAGCCCTCTGTTGTGGTAGAAGGTATCAGCCACCTTTTCAAACTGAACCCCGTTTAGTGTTAGTTCACATATTCCCGCGCACTAAGATTAAACATATGATTTTTGTTAGCACTCACTAGACTACCAATCTTCTTATAATGGGGTATTTGAAATACTGACACTGTTGGAAATTGCGCATAGGTATATGTGTAGATATCTCTCCTTTTAAAGTGTGTATGACCTTATACAGACATATGGATAGGTAACCTTGTTGAATTAGTTGAAGATGTCGTGAGTTTGCAGTGAAGTGTAACAAAAGGTGTAATAACCTTGGTGTGTGTGGTGAGAGAGAAACTTGAAAGGTGTGATTGACGAGGTCACACTATTAACCTTGAATGAGAAATTGAGGGCAAGGTGAGATAAAGATGGGGTACATGTGAAGCCTCTGTTGTGGTAGAAGGTTTCAGCCACTTTTTCAAACTGAACTCAGTTTAGTGTTAGTTCACATATTCGCTGCGCACTAAGATTAAGCATATGCTTTTTGTTAGCACTCACTAGACTACCAATCGTCTTGTAATAGGGTATTTGAAATACTGCTACTGTTGGAAATTGCGCATAGGTATATGTGTATATTACCTCCTTTTAAAGTGGGTATGACCTTATACAGACATATGGATAGGTAACCTTGTTGAATTAGTTGACGATCTCGCGAGTTTGCAGTGAAGTGGAACAAAAGCTGTAATAACCTTGGTGTGTGTTGTGAGAGAGAAACTTGAAAGGTGTGGTTGACGAGGTCACACTATTAACCTTGAATGAGAAATTGAGGACAAGGTGAGATAAAGATGGGGTACATGTGAAGCCTCTGTTGTGGTAGAAGGTATCGGCCACTTTTTCAAACTGAAATCAGTTTAGTGTTAGTTCACATATTCGCTGCGCACTAAGATTAAACATATGATTTTTGTTAGCACCCACTAGACTACCAATCGTCTTGTAATGGGGTATTTGAAATACTGATACTTTTGGAAATTGCGCATAGATATATGTGTAGTTATCCCTCCTTTCAAAGTGGGTATGACCTTATATAGACGTATGGATAGGTAACCTTGTTGAATTAGTTTGCAGTGAAGTGGAACAAAAGGTGTAATAACCTTGGTGTGTATGTGTGTGTGTGTGTGTGTGTGTGTGTGTGTGTGTGGGAAACTTGAAAGGTGTGGTTGACGAGGTCACACTATTAACCCTGAATGATAAATTGAGGGCAAGGTGAGATAGAGATGGGGTACATGTGAAGCCAGTGTGTATAATGGAAAACATATTGCGTCAGGCTGTAGAACAGGCGAAAATTGTGAGTGTTATAAATTGAAGTGAATGCCATGATGTTTTAATTAATAATGTGCAATATTTTCTAAATAAAAGTAAATCGAAGTATGTTAATGTCGGTCTGTCACCAAAATTCAATTTTAAACCAGTCGTAAAACTTGGTGGATCAAAGAGTAATGATGTGTTATTTGATAAACAGGAATGGCAAACAGGACAATCAAGGAGTAATTACAAATTATCTCTACTCACCTAAAGGGTCATGGCTACCTACAAAGATGGGTGATTGTGAAGAATCAGAAATCTATTTAGGATAGGAATCTATAGAGCATTTATGGAGACTTCTTAACATAATAAATTACCGATTGCATTTAGTACCTACTATGGAATTTCCTGCATTTTACAATAAAATAATAAACGCGGTAGCGGAAATGCCTAGTGTAGACATACATGAGTTAATAGCTTCATTGCAAGATATATATGATGTTAATGTAGCATGTGTTATGAAAATTGTAGAATTTGCCAAGAAGAAAATAAATATTGATGTAGAAGTTGCCAAAGTTGTAAAGTAGAAAAAGTGGGAATAACGTGCATACAGAGAATAGGAATTATAGTAATAAAAGTTAGTCAATATGTAGATGTGTGCAGAGTCGTGGCCTAAAGCTGTAAATTACATTAGTGCAGTGTAAAGACTAATATGTCAATTTTAATCATTAACATTTGATGCTGAACATGAGAAATGGAAGGGATACGTTTAGTGATGAGTATTCAAATAATCTGGTATACAAGTGTGGTGGAGGAATACGTCTTTGTGAGAAATACTTTCAATCGCATGTAGATGGTGTAGAGTGTATTTGTTGCATGAAATGATTAATAGAAGACCTTACAGAAATATCATTGGAACAATTTGTACACAAAATAGAACGACATTTACAGAATTATAATTTATTAGATGACAACTCACCAACCGCCCATATCTCCTTAGGGGTTAGGAATTGGGAAAAATTGCACATAATCATTTTTGCTTAAAATTGTTCAAAGAATACGTATACGAATTCTTCGTAGTTCCCCGCGGACACCCTGTATAATATCTTTGTTAGAAATCCATGAATTGTGAGAAGTATCAAAACCCAACCACTTAGAAAGAAGAAGAAAAGACCACGTATTTTATTCCCTCTCAAAAGGGGAGGCCGGGCAGCTCGAGCTTTCCTAAGCTCCTTCAGCCACAATCACGGATTCCCAGCATACATATATACATTATCTATATATGAATGATGGGATTAAGGATGGGTGTGGTCAGGATAGGATAGGAACGGAGTTAGGGTTCTGAGGGGCAAAATACTACCCCACAATTCGCCTAAGTAGCCGCACATCGTGTGCATATATGCAGTGACGATGCCGCTACATGTGTATGAGGAAAACCCCCTGAAAAAAACTCATACAAGGTAGACGGTAACGGGAATCGAACCCATTAGCTCCCGAATACTAAGTAGGTTGTGTCAGCACTACGCTGCCAGCTCGGTCCAACCACTTAACGAGAGATCTATTTACTTGACGTATTACACGTTCAACTAAGTGAATATCTGGATATATAATACTTTAAAGTTCTGCCAGATAGAAACGTCCTTCAATTTCTTGATCTCGACTATTACGTGCTATGTATGAAAATGGGCTTGAACGTTTTACTGCTGATATTTGGAAGAATTCGTAACTCCAATTAGGTGTGTAACCCTGATATGCTTCTATGATTTCTAAAACGTACATAATCCCACGTTTTAAAGTTAGTTATTTTACGGTCAAGAACTTTATGCCATTTTAAATGTTTCAAAATAGCTTCGAATTCTTTTCCGTTGCATATATCGGTTTGTATCCGGCGGTACTAAGGTTTCTTGAATTATAATCAGCAACGATTTGAGACAATGTTGATAACCATTTATAGGAACCTTGCATGCTGAATGTTTTCTACATTATTGCTTCAAGGGTGCGATTTAAACGTTCAACTATGCTACTTTTCAAGTTGGAATAACCACTGTAATGATTGACATTAAATTTTTTCATTACTTTTTAAATTCTGCATTAGAAAACTACGTACCCATATCAGTTTGTGTATGTTTAGGTGTGCTTTGCAAACCAGACAAAAGTTTATTCATTACATCCGCGACTAACTTACCATTGTTGCGCTTGATAGGAAAAGCCCAGACACTTACTATCACGAAGATGTATCGAAAACGAAATCCTTTATATGCCCGAGAATAAAGCATCATTTCCACTAAATCTGCTTGAAATAGATCAAGACAACGTCGCGGAAAATTTCTTCTTACTGGTTTGTGCAGTTTTTTAACATTAGCTTTACTCTGTTTGTCACTTTACGTTTTAGTAAAATCTCTGTGAATGGTTGTTCTTTTGTAAATTTGAACTCTTCTGGTATTATAGGTTTAATCACAGTTTCCTTACGTATAGTTTTGTTAACTAGGAACAGTGGCGACGTATTCACTTGTGGGACTCGAAAGTTGGGCTATTAGATAGCTTAATAGGAAACTATACCATTCCAATTGACTCGGTGTCACTAATGCGGACACAATAGCCCATGCAAAGCAGCAATTATCATTATTCTTTATATCAACAATGGCATGTTTATCCGCAATTTCCTCTGGTACATAAATATAACAAGATCCTGTGGTGCGAGAAAATTTCAACATGTTTATCACTAAATATAAGAACTGCACCTGCGACCAGCCTACAAATTTTCCATTATTCTTTGAAAATAGTCTTCTAATACCATTCCCTCTCTCCCTCACTCCCTCTCTCCCTCTCTCCCGCTCTCCCTCTCTCCGTCTCTGCCTATCTCCCTATCTCCCTCTCTCCCTCTCTCCCTCTCTCCCTCTCCCTTTCTCCTCTCTCCCTCTCTCCTCTCTCCCTCTCTCCCTCTCTCCCTCTCTCCCTCTCTCCCTATCTCCCTCTCTCCCTCTCCCTCTCTCCCTCTCTTTTCCTCTCTCTCTCCCTCTCAGAGGGGTACTCTCTCTCTCGCTCTCCCCCTCCGTCCCTCCCTCTCTCGCTCTCTCGATCTCTACCCTTCTCTCCTCTCTCCCTCCCTCCCTCCCTCCCTCAGTCTTCTGCACTTTTTCTTATAAAATTAATCGTCATTCAGATATTGCCAAAATTTGAAAATGTAAACCTTCACCATTAATATACTTATCTTTTTTGAGTTTTTAACGGTGTATTTGTATATTAAAGTTATACAATCTAATAATAAACTAATAATAATTAGTAATATTATTATCCATTATTATTTGAATATTCTTTTCAATTTTCTTTGCATTCATTTAAAGCAAACAAATATTCATTAAACATGGTTCCCTTGTGCATGATGATACAATGAACCGTTTTTAGAAAAAAAAACGTCTACGTTACAAGTATTACATTTTCAAGTGTGCCATTTATCAATACATTTGACAAAGCATGCTAGTGATAAAACACAAGAATTGCTTAAGGAAGTAACAAATGTTTTAATTCACAACTGTCGACAACAGTAACAGTTCGTTACTTTTTGAAACAAGAACAATAATTATTCTAATGAGAAGTACGTGACCTACACTTTTATTATGGATTAGCAGGTGGCAACGCACTTAGAGCAAGGCGTTTGTATATCGAGGCATATCCACAATCGCGGATGTTTAGTACCATCCATGAGAGACTTGGGGAATATGGATGCTTTAAAACTTTACGTTTTGATTCAGGACGTCCACAAAGAACTCTAAAACCAGAAACAGAAGTATCCTGAACTCTATCGAGAACAATCCGAACATAAGTGTAGGAACAATTACTCAGGTATTTAAAAAAACCTCAGTACATGAAATTTTACGAGAGCAACAACTTTATCTTTATAAATATCAAAAGACGCAACCTCCTACTCCCGAAGGATCTTTGGATTAGAAATCTCCATAATGACAATCAAAATTTTACTTCATGTATTCTTTTCACCGATGAAGCTGGATTTGAGCGTGATGGATTAATTAATATTCAAAATGAGCACCACTGGTCTGAAGAAAGTCCTGATTTAGCGATTAAACGTGGTTTCCAAAAAAAAATTCTCTGTGAATGTGTGGGCTGGGATTGTAGATGACCACTTAACTGGGCCACATTTTTTTCCACCAAGACTTAATGGTAGAGTTTACTTAGATTTTTCGAAAAAAACAGTTGCCCATGCTTCAAGATGGTGCTCCACATTATAGTGTAAAAATTAGAAAATTTTTAAATCAAGCGTTTGCTGCGAGGTGGATAGGACGCGGTGGATTTATGCAGTGGTCTTTCAGGTTACCTGACATAAAACCAATGGATTTTTTTAGGCTACTTAAAATCTAACAATTATAACTTCTTTTGATGGGTTATCTAAAAGGAAGGAATTTTTTCAAGAGTTCGTCAAAACTTCTTAGACGGACTAATTTATACAATAAAATGGAAAATGGAAAGGAGATTTGAAAGCTTATTATAAAATATGCAATTTAACCACAAAAGTTGTAAATTTCCGTGAGTTTTATCCATGACACGCCTTGTTAATTGTATTTATCCATGGCACGCTTTCTGAATGTAATAATAAATTTTTCACATCTTTCGTGATGGAACTTTTAAAGAAGTTTTTTGCGAGAACGGTTCAATTTATTACCACGCAACAAGGGAGCCTTTTTTAAATAATATTTCATTCTTTTTAAATGGGTGCAGAGAATTTAAAAAAAAATTGAAATAAAACAGATATGGATCATAATACGTAGGTTAAGTGAAGAATAGGCTCTTTGGAATTGAAATATTTACATTTAGTACAATGGCGTAATAAAATAATGAAAATGTGTATATTCCAAATTTCAAGAGAATCGATCCAGTAAAAAAATAATTATTAAAAAAATAAAATTTAAAAAGTCAAATTTTCTTATTGAGTTTTAATAAAAAAAACATTATAGGAACCAAAAACTATCCCCCCACCGTCGCTGAATTTCTCCCAAAATGTAATTAGCTCCAGGATAAAGGAAAAATGAAGCTTAATTACGAAGTTTCAAATACGTACGTTTGATAGTTCTAAAGTTGTCATGGATGCTAACATACACACCCACGTACACACGTACGCAAGAAAGCATCTTGGTGAAATTTAGTCAAACGTAAAATGGTATAATAAGATTTATTGGTAGTGAAAAAAATGTTGATTGCGTAACCTTCTATTCTTATATATGTATAGGTAGGTTAGAAGGTAAAAATATATAAAAAAAGTTGAAATCAGCCTTCTGTTTTCTTTTTCTTTCATAATTATAAATTTAACTGACAGCACAATCAGTTTATTTTCCAAAAAAAAACCATAATATAGGCAATTTGCCGAAATGAGATTAGGATTTTTTTTTAGTACACATTAGGGTACTATGTATGTATGCCTTTTATCACATAATGTCAGAAAGAAAAAGAATGAAATAAGTTTTCGTTTTAGCATGTGGTAATCTAACATAAACACTATGTTCTTAATTTTTACGTATAGTAGAAGGAGATGTACACTCTGACCAGGTTGTCTATTTTCAAACTTGAGAAAAAGAAATGTTCTACCATGAGAGTTAACATAGAAAAGTGAAAATTACATATTCGTTAGTCATAAACGATAACATCGTGCCTTATCTAATACAACTTTGTTAACCAAATCTACGTAAAAACCAATAAAAATGCCTTTTCATTTTTGCACTCTTCCAAAATTAAAAAACAGGGGAGAAATATGCAGGAAATCCAGAGTACAATTTCATGTGAAGACTCGCTTTCGTGATAAAATTAACCTACTACATTTTTCTCTTACTTTTCTTGGCTATTAAACGTGTAGGATAATTAACTAGTTCTTTGTCTCAATATCCAGAAACTTTTTCTAAGTAACCCATTGTGAAGTTTCGCTTTCGTTCTTTTCTTGACTGTTACATGAAAGTAAATTACCAGAAATGTATCCAGTTAAGTCGTAGGTAAATTGAAAGGGACAAAACCTAATGGAAACCGAGTATTTAAATATATTTTTACTAAAATTTTGATGCCAAACAGTGGAGTGTTATTCCAACCGCATTATCTCTCCAGAAAAATCTCAATCCATTACACTGAATTTGAATCTGAATTGGATTCTCCTAGTACTATAATAACAGGTGTGATATTTTCAATCGAAAAATTTATTATATGTTCCTCCCAATCACTTGAAATAATCATTTCCGTGTGCGAACAAAAATTTTTCATGATTTCTAAACACTATATTTCTACGGAGGTTCAGGACTTATTTGCTTATTGTAATAATTTTTACAAAAAGCCCATGCCATTTGAATAGACAATTGTACAACCTCTGGAGCTAAAAGGTTGAATTTTGTTCCACAATTGCTTATTGCAATATCGCCCTAAGTTTCGACCCCGTGCGTAACCAACCACTCCTGTAACTGATCTTTCTTACTAGAAAATGGGGGTGGCTTGTCTAACTGCACCGAATGATGCCGTGCGTTATTCGTAACCACCACACCATTTCCGGGTAGTTTGGAAAGCGCATGAATCGTCTGTTTAATCACCTAATTTTGAAACCTAAATTACGCTTTGAATTTTGGATGGATTACTTTTGATGTCAAAATCGTGCACTCAACGATGGATGTAGAACCATTTTGATAGATCCACGTTTCGTCTAGATACACAAATCTAACATCTTGGCCTGAACTTTGCAACTGCAGAAATTTTCTCAAAAACTTGGGCTGCAACAACGTGTTCCATTTC
The DNA here is from genome assembly GCA_036346205.1 of Vesta saturnalis. Lineage (NCBI taxonomy): Eukaryota > Metazoa > Arthropoda > Insecta > Coleoptera > Lampyridae > Vesta > Vesta saturnalis. The sequence goes on from JARFJB010001262.1 coordinate 758,996, forward strand.
ACATAAAATATTTTATCCATGGAGACGTTTGGTGTTTGTAACCCACTGATTTCAAAATTATAAATAACATCGTTCAACCCCCATCAAAACCTAAATCTGTTTTAAGGTGATGTTACAATTTGTCCAAAGTAAAATATTCATTTTTCGAATTAAATTGCCAAATTACTCCTTGTAGCTATTTCCGCAGTCTTGCCGTTATAACGTCTTGGATAGTTAGCTGTAAAACCCAAAGGCAAATACATACATAAATTGCGCACGAAAAAGTGATTTAGGTGACTTCTTGTTCTATACAGAGTAAGCGAGCTTACCTCCAAAGGGGTGTATTTGAATTTAATATGTAAGTTCGAGTGCATGCTAATAACAATTGATGTAGTTCCGACAACTGTTAGTAATTAAAGAACATTCCCTGCAAAAGTTGTTCTCCTATAAATGTGGTTATATCAACTAAAGGTTTTATCTGGATTGATAAAGGGGGGTTCACAAAATCTCGTGTCCACTGTTGACACCAACTTCCTCAAATGTGCGTTGAATGCGAATTTTAAATGCGTGTAAGATAGTGGACATACAAAAGATTTTATTTTCTTGTAGAATATCCCACAGGCATGTAATTCGAAAGTTGCGAGGATCAGACACGAGCAGAACCCCGTTAGTATGGCCATGATAGAACTATAACGGGACTGCACACTCCGTGATCTATCCGAGAGACATGTTATCCCAAATGTACTTTAGGAAAATATACACAGGTTGAAGGCATTAAATCTATAAGTATTGGGGCAGGTCGAAAATCAAAACTTTCAAAAGATAACAAAGACACGTTAGCAGTATATTTATATAAATACTGGAAGTATGGATATAGACTAACGAAGAAAGAACTGTTACAGTTTGTGAGAGAGCACTATGAAAAGTATGGTAGAGTTTTGAATGAAACTGGGATAGGCAGAGATTGGTACGAGGGCTTCATGAAAAGAAAATCAAATTTTTCCGTCAGAACAGGTTAGGCGGCGAGCTCTCAATAACTACGAGGTGGTGAGCCTTTTGTCATGAGCGAGAGGTATGAGTAATTAACAAAAAATTATAAAGAACGCATTACCCTCAATGATGGAAATACGGTGTATAATTGTGACGAGAACCGTTTCCTGCATGATCCAAAAGTAACTGCTTCCAAAGGACAAAGACACCTATCAAAGAATGTTGCAGGATCCCCGAAACAAAAACGACTGTACTAACTTGCGGTGATACATAATTTTAATGGTATTATTTACCATCAAATTTTACACATTATCTACAGCTACTGAATCGACTTTCCTTTTATGACGAATATTCGAGGAAGGTTAAGAAAGTATGGGACAAGAATTTCAAGGGTGAATATTTAACGTCAGGTTTTCGATCCACTGGGGTTTTCCACTGGATTTTATTAAATTGTCCGAAGAAGGGTATGCTGCTTTGAAGAGTAAAAGGTTTAAACAACAACCTAACAATGAAAATACAACATGTATTGCACTATTACCACAACCAGCCTTATTAAATAAACAACCGAATATATTTGAAGAATTTATAAGAGATAAAGTGTGTGAAAACTTATCGAGAAAATTCCTCAGTAGCACAAAGAATTGCCAAAGAAGTAGGCGCTATTTTAACATCTCAAGCTGCGTTAAAAATGCTCATACCCCATTCGAAGACATAAAGAACTGAACTTTATTTTATCATCTTTCCTTTTACAGGATTTTTTTTACATAGTAGATGATTCGATAGCCAAAAATTATCATCAATTATCAAAATTCTGGTTTCTAACGAAGGTTTGAAAAAGGATGTAAAGGCACTCATTGCTCCACAAAAAGTCAGGAAATGTACGTCTCTTTGGCGCCTCCAGGTTAAAATTTATAAAGTACTTACGTCCCAGGATATCACAGAGTCATAAATCATATTATTAGTGAAATAGTGCCGTTTTTTGTATGGAAGCGACAAACAGAAATCAGTAGCAAACCGGGGTAGTTTGAACGAAGATTCTGTAAATGTGCCGCCTGCAAAATATTGTGTTAAATAAAGACGATTCAGGTAAACGGCGAACAAAATACGACTCTTTAAAATTCGGCGTAAGCCTGAAGATCAGACAACTCATAAACGTGCGGTTGGAATTCAATGTATTAAAATTTGTAGATTTTTATACAGACTGTATAGTAAATACAACTGTTTATACCGCTGACACAAAGGGAGATAAACGATCCCAATTCATTTTTGCATATACCTCAACAAAACACAGTAAAAAAATACAAATTAGTGAATCAAATTACGATTTATCACAATTGCAGACAAGGTACAACTAAATTCATTAATACAAAAAGAACTATCCTAAAATCAAAACCTCAATTTTAATCAAATCTCGGAATTTCACACCTACCAGTAGACATCAATATGCCCTCAATACTGGAGTAAGCAAACATAAATATACAAAACCGTTTGAGGCGTTTTTACGCAAAATCCTTTAGTATCTTCCACAGATGTTCCACACTACGCTGACTACAACTAAACGCCAGTTTTCATTTTTACATTACTTACAATTTTATATCTCTTATTTGGTATTTTAATTAATAAACATTGAGAAGCGGTTGAATTCTGACCAACCAGGCTTTGTCCACTATAACAGACACTTCATCTTTTAGTGAGCAAGCAACGTGGTTCGTCCACTATCTCATCTACAAAATAATAATGGACACATATATTTTTCAAGATAAAAAATGTAAACTGCAATTTTTGCTATAAAACAAGTTAATAGTTTTTTACCTATATACACATATACAATAAATGTAGAAAAAGTTATAGGATTCTAGTTCTAGAGAAAAACGATATGCGTGTCCACAATTACCCCGTTTTGCTGTACATTTTACATGCTTTACATGTACAACTTGGTTGGATCAATGGCTATCGTTTGTCATAAACATTAAGAATTGGGATGTATAAGTGTATAAATTAACATCAACGCCTGAAACAAGATACAATAATAATGGTATATTAAGAAATAAAGTTCTTAAAATGCGTTTTCATCGTACGTAGTTTAGGAAACGATTCGCGCAGCGCAAAATACAGGAACAGATAATATGATTTAATTATCTGTTCCTGCATTATGCGTAATTATATGGAAAAATTAGAGAAAACGGGCACTACGATTGCGGCTATTCTAGTCCGACAGGTTTCCGGCATCGGTTTTCCGGAAACGGCTGACCATTTAACGTCCCACCAGTTTAAATCAAGCAATGGTTATCCCGCCCATGAACATCCCGACAGGTTTCCTGGCGTCCATGTACGTCCAGTTCCCAAAACATTCTTTAGATTCATGTAGCGTACGGAGGTTCTTTGGTACCAAGTTGGGTCAGTGGTCAGTGGTAACACGATCTCTTTAGAGATTTTTTCAGGGGGTTTTCCTCATACACATATAGCGCTATAGTCACTGCCAACACGCACATCATGTACGGCTGTTTAGGTGAATGCTCGGTTAAGAACTTCCCTAATCCTAATTCCGTTCCTTCCGATCCTATTCTGCCCGCACCTATCCTGAATGCCACTGTGCATACATACCTAATGTAAGTATTCAGGTTGGGAATCCATCACTAAGAGTGAAGGAGGTTGGAAAGCTCAACCAGTCCGCCCTTCCCGTTGGAGGTAGAATGAGACAGGTTGCCCTCTCTTTTTTCTTCGATAAATATTGTTTTCGGTTGCTTCAGTTCACAAGCAGTTGATGAAAACACAGATGATTACTGAAAATGTGAGAAGCCATAAATACAAAGTACACTTAACTGTTGTTACCCAAAGTTTACCTGAAATGCAAGTAAATCCTACGAATTCATAATCGGTTACACCAAAATTCTTCGATAGGTACTTGTACCAAAGTTGAAAATTCTAAATCATCATTAAATTTTATTAAGCATTCGCATGGCAAACACAATTCAAAAGAATCACTACTTTCAATACACACATTTGTGGTAACGGTTAATTCAATGAAATGAGATGAATTATGTATAAAATGAATGCACTTTATGTTAGTATTAACAAAGAAGGTATACATAACATTTAAAAAAAATTCGCTTTATATGGTAGAACTTTATAACACGCGTTGGCGTTTCATAATGTACATATAATAAACTCAAAATAGAAAAATACATTTTTCTGATCCACTGCCTGTCACTCTGTTGTAACTGCAATACAAAATTTTTAGATACATATAAGTTAGATGACGCTAGTTGTTTGATATTCTGTCTTGTCTTCAAATGAAGACATGGTGTGTTTGCTTGACCTTGATTGTATTAACCGTGCGATACCGCTGTTATATAAAGATTGGCTAAAACTTAATACATACAAAGACCAAAAAACAATAAATAGCGACAATGGTACAATGGCTTACCTATGGAAGCTATAATTTATTATTGTTTATATTTGTGATGAATTGCATATTATTATTGTATCCTCTGAGATTCAATACATCAACTATGCAGGTACATTTAAATGTAAGTTACCGCTAGTGTGTACTTACTTGTGATTGCAAAATTTGTATTTACAATGTTAGATAAGGCTCCTCTTTTCACTTCTTTGCGCTCTTCTAATCCCCATTCCTCATCTCGGATTAACATTCATTATAAAGGATGACATTGTTTTAAGAATTTAATTTTCAGCACTATTAGACGAATACCTATTAAATTGTGTGCTAGCTTAATGTGCCATCTCCTATGGATACACTTGTTAAGTATTGATGTACCAAGTGGTATGTGATCTCTGAAGTTTATACACTTACCTAATAGGCTATCTACATCATTTTACTTATTCTACATTATTTTCAAGCTATAATGTATTTAGGTGGGATAATAAGGTCATAAATGAAAAAGTAACATACAATCCAATTTTCAAATATAGAAGCTAACTGTTTACAACGCTATCTTCACAATAATTAGTGTTTAACTAAAGGGAATATATTCAAGTGTAAGAAGGTATTTTTAATGTAATTAAAGCTTTCAGCAAACACTACAAGCCTTGGTAACGCATTAAAAATCAAACATTGCCTTGCAAAGGTATCCCATTCGGACGCGGGCTCAGTGAGTGGAAATCTGCTAAACTAAAAGACAGTACAGAGCCCCCTCACTTATGTATTTGGGTGAACTAGCCTTGTTTATTATATTTATATTTGTGTAGAGGTGAGCGTGGACGAACGGGTACAGGATAAAGTTTGGTTATAATTGTAAATAGACAATTACCGAGTGTTTGCGTACTCCCCGGTCCAGATGACCATTAAAAACACCTCGAGTTTTACTTTTATTGTTGTATAGATGAATGTGTAACCTGAATATTTCTAACGCACTCAAACTTATATATCGGTCACGATGTTATGATCTATTTAAAACTTACCCTTGTAAGGTTTTGTTTAATGAGTTTTTTGTCTTTGATTCAGTCTGGTTAATCCGAGGTGCAATTAGAATTGTTTACCTGCGAACGGATATCTCTTTATATGTAATTTATTGTAATTTTACGTATGTCTTTATTAGTCACCAAACAATTGTGTATGTGTAAATTTCTCACCTATTTTTTGTTTATCCTAGCATTTACCTTATTATCAGCTGTGCAATTTTACGGTTGTTATATTTTATATGTACCGAAATTTGCCTTATTGTTTTATTTACCTATTTATTTAAAGACCGGCATGATGGTTATATAGAGCCACATGTTTGGTATTACAATTTTTATTCTGATTTATTTGACACAATCGTGGGCGTAATTACATTGGGTTTTTTTCTATGTTTAAGTGTAGCTAAACTGATTATTATTTACTTTTCTCTTAATGTTATAATTTTGTACGCACTTTAACCTGAATTAATGGTGTTTTGTTAAATATTTAACCCTTTAATTGTATTTTGTGTTATTTGATTTATTAATGTACTTGTGCAATTACTTATTTATGAATAAAGTGGGTTTTCTTGGTGGTTTTTTCCCACAATAGTACATTAACGGGTTGAACCATCATTACGCAAAGCTCGTTAATTTTAATTTGAGTATTTAATTGTTTACCTGTCCCACATGATGCAACACTTAACCTCATCCAGCATATCTACAACGTACCTACCACTTGACGGCCAATTATTTTGGTCACATTTGAGGTTTGCGAATAAGTAAATATGACTTGAGTAGTAGTAACATTATTGTCAGTAAAGTCAAGATAAATCACTTAGCGATTGTTTTGTTCTTAGATTTGCATTATTGCGAATCAGTTCAAACTACACGTTTCTAAGATAGGATACCTGGGGGACGCAACAGTATATGAATCATTTAACAAAATGTGCATGCGTGCGTGTGTGTTTGAATGTTTGTTAGTATCCACGATAGCTCCAGAACGATAAAAGGTGGGTACTGGCAGTTTTGTATTTTATTTCATTTCTCGTGGAACTGATTGGATGCTGGGAGAACATATATATATATATATATATATATATATATATATATATATATATATATATATATATATATATATACCTTAAAATAATAAATTATTCATGTTCTATGCAATTTTTGGATACGACCGTTCTGATACCAGCAACGACATTCCCCATGTGGCATTTAAAACTGAATAATTATCCATTTTGTAGGAAACTGTGTAAATTTTAGTTTTATATACTTTTCTTTACAAAGCTTATTAACACGAAGTCAGATAGTCTAATAATTAATTAAAGAAAATTGAAAATACCTAAACAGTGTTTTTTTTTATATATCTGTGGGTCGAGATCAGGACATAAACGGGACTGTCAGGCATCTTTATGCGAATCAACTACTAGTGGTTATTATCACTACCGGTCACTAGAATTTTTCCCTACCTAAGGAATCGCCCCTTTAGTGTCTAACATCACAGTGCCACGGGACCTACAGTTTTACTTTCTATCCAGAAGGAATACTTTGTTTTTTTTCCGTTTTACAAAAACGGCTTCCTCGGCCAGGTTTGGACCCGCTGTCTTACCTATTCCGCTACCGAGGCAGCTGCCTAAAGAGTATTAGGAATATTTTTGTGGAACCGGGATTTTTTAAGTTGGCATTTATATACCTGCTAACCTTTATATGACAGGAAGGATAGACGTCAACCTAATAAAGATTGTTATTGTTGTTGTTATTGTTATTAAAAGAAAATAGGCAACATTGTACACAATGTTGCCTATTTTCTTTTAATTTCCACTTAGAATAGCATTAATACAATTAGACTATCTAATATTTTCCAACTTATGACTTATTATCCTACCTGCTAAGTGCATTATGGTTAGAAAATATATTGCATATTAGATAGTGCATACGTTTGATAGATCCCATACCACTTGCTAGATTGCAGAGCACCTAAGTAATAATACACTAGAAAAAAATTGAAACTAAAACATTAATAAAATATAATTTTATTTGTGAATAAACCTTTTACAAAAATGAAAGCTTTTGTAATTGATTTTTAAACCTAAATATTGATATGGAAGGAATACTAATTTGTAGTTGCAGTTGCTTCTTATGCTAATAAATAAGACTAGGAATGCAACTGCGTAAACCCATCTGGCCATTTAAGATTTTTTTAAATACATCTTTTATATATAAGGCAACATGAATTATTCTATGCTATAATCACATTTAATAGGTAGTATTTTAAAAACTATTTTGCCGCAAATTGTAATTATTGTTTAATTAACATTCACCAACAAATTTCAAGCAGCCTTTAATAATCAACTACAAAATTTGTACTTTACACTTTATCAATTAAAACTTGATAAAAATTAGATCCTCTTAATAATTCCCTTGGTCCACCAATATCTGAAGTTATTTATTACACAGTTCAACGTGAATTAAAATTAACTTCTGATTGTAGGGTTTATGATAGTATTACATTATGTCTTATAAAAATATTAAAATAAATATACTTATACGCAACCTTCAAACATACAAATAGAAAACCAATGCTAAATAAAGTAACCTAATGATAACATTAATGACTACGAAAATATCACATTTAGTTAATACATAAATGTATTGAACGTTCATTATAACTAACACTTGAGAATAAAGTTAAAATTACCGGTAACTACTTCCTGATGGCAAATTTCTACTTTGGTTTTCAAATGATGATAGGAGCGGAGTGGGACGGCTCGACTTAGAGTCCATTGAATAAATGCTAATGTCATCATTGGATGTATTCCAGTGTACCGTAGAGTTCTTTCCAAGACGAACTGACAGAGCAGGGGGATTATAAACTCTATCTTTGCAATGTAACCTATAATCTTCCCCATCTGAACTATGATAAAACGATACTAATCTAAAGTTTTGACCGATGTTTGATTCTAATTTTTCTACAATGTCTTTGAAAAGCGGACGATGACTTGGTCTCCATTTCCAACATGCTTCCATAATTTCATACAATAAATCGGGGCATTCATGTGGGCGCTCTAAAGTTCCTTGGGCAATCACGAACTGCAAAACTTGCTCATTAGCAAGCCCTTGGTATGGCTGTTCTGCCAAAGTAGCCATTTCCCACAACACTACTCCATAACTCCAGACATCTGAATCGGTTGTAAATACACCATCTGCTAAACTTTCAGGAGACATCCATCGAACAGGCATCAAACCTCTTGTTTCTTTTCTATAGTAATCAGTCTCATATATATCTCTGGTCATACCAAAGTCACCTATTTTTACTGTATAATCAGTTCCTACCATACAATTACGAGCCGCTAAATCTCTATGAACAAATTTTTTTGCCGCCAAATACATCATACCATCTGCAATTTCGGCCGACATTCGATACATTTCGGCACAAGTTAATGTAGTAGAAGAATCTCGGGATCTACGTAAAAATGATTTCAGGTCACCGCGCGTCATGAGCTCCATTACAACAAAGGGAGGTTGACCTTTTGAAACGACACCCAAAAGTTTCACTACATGATGTGCATCACTAAACGACTTCATAACAGATGCTTCATTAAGGAATACCATTTTATCATCTACATTTGTATACGAATTTGCGGTTTTCACAGCGCAGGGCCTATTTTGTGATTTAATAAACCCACTGTACACCATTCCAAACGTACCCTGACCTAATTCTTCACTTATTTCAACATCACTTCTATCCATTTCCCATTCATCTTCAACATAAATAGGACCTGCATAATCCGGATTTACGTTTGTTATTAGGTGCAGATCACGCAGAGTGTGTTTTGGTTTATAATAATAAAGGTAGTAGTATATTGCACCAAATATACCAAATGTAACTAATATAACTGGAACCACAATAACAGCTGGTGGAAAACCCTGATCTGGTAGCTCTATTAAAAACATGACGGATTCGCTAAATTTGCCTTGTCCTGCGAGGGAAATCGCTTTTACCCGAACAGAATAATGACCTGGAGGCAGATGCTGTATTACATATTTTCCACCTCGTGAAGAAAAATTTCGTTGCGTAACACAATCAGTGACATTTTTGGCATTCTCTAAATCATTTCTTTTGTACTGAAGTTGGTAAGCAACTATAATGGAATTTGGTTTTTCTGGCTCCGGCCATTTAAAAATTGTGTCAGAGTTCCTCACAACTACAGTAAGACCATAAGGCATGTAGTCAGCGTCTACTTTTTTAAAAGTTCTGTTAGATGCCATTACAGAAGTACTGCATTGTGAATCATTATTACATGCCTTAAGCAAAAAAACGTAATTCGTGAAGTGATTCAATTTTTGCACTAAATAGGATGTTGCATTTGAATCGATTATTATCGGTTCTTTTTGTTGGCCTGGGCTATGAATAAGCTTTTGGTATTCTCTGCAACTGCTTAATTTTAACATAGAATCTGTTGGTTCTAACAAGTTACAGAAATTTTCAAAGGAATCCATTGACTTTTCTTCTTTCTTGCAACAACCATCACCGCTAAAATTCGACCACAAATCCACTATCGGTGCAGGTTTGTATTCAGTGTGATAAAAAATATGTGGATATTGGCAAAAATTTCGTTCTAAAGAAATATCATAGTCGTCTTCTTGAGCGTAAGTCGTTAAATGATAAAAATGTAAAATTCCATTTGTGTGTTTTGGCGGTAACCACGTTAAACGAATACTGTTACTACTTTCTGAGCTGCTTTTAATATTAAGTGGAATAGAGGGATCATCTGATGGAGTAGTAAAGTACTGGATTTTAGTTTGTCCTCCTATTGATGCTGGTGATGTATAAGTCTTAATGTAGTACGCATATTTAGTGAAGGGTTGTAAATCATCAATTTGTTTGTAATTGTACGATATAAATACACTATCCCATCCGTAAGTACCGCAATCGTCGCTTTCATCATAAATAGTCATGTTTCCAGACCGATCTTCAATATAATATAATAAATAACCTATTACGGATTGACTTGCGTCAACCGAAAAAATATCCCAACTGATGATAATACTTCTAGAATTTAAATATGTAATTGACGGATTAAGATCAATTTGGTTGCACGATGTTTTATCCCCGTTTGAAAAAGACGATACATCAATTGATGAAAACTCTATTCCAGTAATCGAACGAAGACGTTCTATTTCTTTTAAACACAACATTGGATTATAATGGAAAGAAATTGTTCCTGTTTTAATTTTTAACTCAAAATTATTCCAATCCCAAAGCTTGTGTAGATTTTGGTTTTCGAACACAATAAGTGAATGACGTTTATTATCTAATTCTTTCCCATGAATAACTCTTAAATTTTTCATAAATTCTAAACTAGTTAATGAATAGGAACGATACACCTTTAAATACCCATCGATTTCTTCAATCATACCTAACGATTCTTCCAATTCATCTGCTGCGCTTTTGGAAAACACTCTAATTGATAGAGATCCAGCAATATGCGTACAACCAACTAATTCTTGGGCGGATTCTATAGTGTCAACCAAAATCCCACTACAGGATTTAATGCAGTTATTACCACAGTAAGCGCACCAACCCTCTTCCTCTGATACCTGCTGGTAATGAGGTGGGCAAGTGTTAATGCACTGTCCTTGAAATATCCACCATGTTCCATTCAGAACTGTTGGACATTCCTCTTCCGTTACGCAGTAACCCACAGCGGAATGCAAAATTCTGTAATAAAAAAAATTATCAATATTTGGAAAGGGCTAATGACGATATGTGAAAATGGAAACTTTCACCATTTTTACACATAATTACAATGCTTGACTTTTTTGGGTGTCTAGTGGTGTACGTTTATATTTATGTTTTACACAAATCTATACGTTTCGATAACACTTACAGTTATGGTACTCAGTAGATTTATTGGTTGGTTGGTTACAAACACATATTCGAGTTTAGACATACATGTAAGAATATAAATCGAGTGGCTAAGCGTGTACTCCCTTAAAATAAAAGCTACAAAATAAAGTAAAGAAATCTTCATATGTTTCTGTTTTGTAAGTAAAATTTCATTGCGATATTCTTCAGTTTACTAATTCTATGTTATTTACCTTAAAAAATAATTGAATATAAGTGAATTAATTATACAATCCTCCGTATAGAAAAGCATTGTTCACAAGTCGATTTCGTAGGGAAAAGAGTGACCATATTGTTATAATGGGTTAAATTTTATGTTTTAAAACACTCGGACACTTGCTTTCGACAATATCATCGCCATACAAGTATACAACAAAGCTCCTACATTCAAACCACCCTTGTATAAATACAAACATTAGGTATAACGTCACCAAAAAATGGAGTTGCATTATATTAATTTAGAATGATCCTTAGCTGGTATATACTTCTCTAACATAATATTAGAATACTTTTAAACCACTTACTGGGCTAAAACTATCTGGAATCGAGAAAATCTCAACATCGTAAGAAATCACACCAGCTATAGCAGTTGTGGTTCAGCATAACTACTAGTAAGAATAAAATTGTTCAAGATATCTTTGTCTGTATTTTTCCTTACGTACTCTCATAACGTTTCATTATCAAATAGCAGCTTTTATACATTTTTGTTAATGTTTCAGTTAGGAATTTTTAATTCATGATTTCCTATATTACACCCAAAATTGATATACACCGTAACCCATACATACTTCACTCGATTTGGCATCATTAATTGGTATATCAACAATAACAGTTTTCATTTCAACGGTAATCAGTAAGATGACATTGCCCAACAGAGCGCACTTATTTTCATTCGCAAAATAACAGGAAGAAGATGAAATAACAGATAAAGAAAATTTCAAATAACGAAATAGGTTCTAGGCAGACTGTTTCAAGATTATGCGAGATGTCACTAAGAAAGCGTTATCAGAAAGACCCCATAAAAGATTACACGCAATTTACATAGAGCTGGGCCAGAAGTCTTTAGCAAAGTTTCCCCGTTTCTTAGAAAAAACTGGATAAGAAAGCTTAATAACCCCAAACTTCCTACATCCGTAGCAATGCTTGGCTTGAGATCAGGGACAATGTGGAGAGGCATGTCCTACACAAGAGAAATTCCAATAAGGAAGAGTAGAACACGACGGCGAAACAAGGTTCAAGAAACAAAACAGAAGAAACATTAGGTGTGGTAGAAGAAGAAGTGAAACATCCTAACAGTTACCAAAGCAAGCTAAGCTTAGTATTTCGGGATGGTGAAGGTTTGAAAGTATCCATGAAGCATTTATTCTGTATAATTTGTATGTCGAAAGTTGATTGTTAGGCATTGCATGTGGTATTAGTCAAAGTTAAAGCATATTGCAGAAATCCGTAAGGTTAAGACGAATTGTATTACAACTGTTTGTTTTCACATTCGCAACAGGCTTACCATTACCGCAACGCAAATCAATAGCTCCCTACAAAAGGAAACAGTTGTGCTACATTCCATCTAATTCGCACATTGGATAGAATTTGACCGACATTACTTCCACTGCTCAACTGCTAACTTGCGAATAAAGATGGAACAGAACAAATACTTTATGGATACTGTCAAATCTCCAGCATCTCAAGTAACTACTACTTTTCTCGTATGTACTACTTTTTAGCGTATGTTGGTTACTCTTCTTCCTTTACGGTACATGTCGAACCTAATGTTGAGATTGAATTTCGGCGTGAACCTCCGTTGCCGTGTCTACTCTTCGTTGCTGAAACGGCTCTGTGGTAAGAAACGTCGCTTCGCTATATTCTAGACCTCAGTAGAGCATTGTTATAGATGTTCTGGATTCAGTGTTAATTAGTATTCGTAATGGTGAACGTCCCTACCTTAATGTAAACATCTTTGGATGTTATTCGTAACACTTCAAATAAATAAAGCTTGTAAATAAAGCTTAGACTGATAATGAATGAATTGAATTACAAATATACGTCATGAAGTACCTTTGCTAAAATACGAGGTTTAACAACACCTCCTAATAAACTTACGGGCTGAATACCTCTTTCCTGAAGGCTGGCGTCCTAAAGAACGACATCTAGTCGCAGATAAAAAACAGTAGAAATTTTTTAAGGTAAGCCTGGCATGAATAACTAATGAAAGTATACAACGGTAAACCTAGAAAAACTTCAATTAATGAAGTACACTAATTTTTGTAACACTTGAAAGTATTAGTAGATAATTTATTATAACTTTTGTTATGAAGTTGAAAGGTAAATATTTAATTAAAAATAATTTTTAATTATTAGTACATAATTTTATAATAATAGCGAAATTTAATAAAAAGAAACAGTACACATTGCTGACGTTCACATTGATTAAGTAATATAAAAAGCAAAAAAGGAGTAGAAACAAAATACGAGTGAACATCAATAATTATTCAAGAACCAGAAGGTTTTTATTGGGATTTAAGAAAAACCAGGATTATAAATTATTGTAATATCTATATAATTTGAAGCAAATCCGGTTTAATACTTTTGTCTCAAAGAAGAAGAAGGTGCTTTTATCAATCAGCAACTGCTTACGTTCCTTGAAACTAACAAACTCCTTAGTGACCACCAAATAATTATTCAAGAACCAGAAGGTTTTATTGGGATTTAAGAAAAACCAGTGTTATCATTAAATTATTGTAATATCTCTATAATTTGAAGCAAATCCGGTTTAATACTTTTGTCTCAAAGAAAAAGAAGGTGCTTTTATCAATCAGCAACTGCTTACGTTCCTTGAAACTAACAAACTCCTTAGTGACCACCAAATAATTATTCAAGAACCAGAAGGTTTTTATTGGGATTTAAGAAAAACCAGGATTATCATTAAATTATTGCAATATCTCTATAATTTGAAGCAAATCCGGTTTAATACTTTTGTCTAAAAGAAAAAGAAGGTGCTTTTATCAATCAGCAACTGCTTACGTTCCTTGAAACTAACAAACTCCTTAGCGACCACCAATATGGGTTTAGGCAAAGTTGTTCAACAAGTGATCTTCTTTCATATGTGACCCAAGTTTGGAACAATACAATAGAGCAGTCCGGGGAAACAGTTGTAGTCGCTTTAGATATCTCAAAGGCATTTCACCAAGTTTGGCATAAGTGTTTACTTGCCAAACTCACCTCGTTTGGGTTAAATGATACGCTCATCAACTGGGTTTCTAGTTTCCTTGATAAAAGACGAATACGTGTCGTAGTTGATGGCTTTTTTTCAAAAGAAGTTAGCATTAACGCGGGCGTACCACAGGGATCCGTTATAGCGCCTACACTTGTTCTGCTGTACATAAATGACCTTATTTCTTCAACAACTAACCCCATCCATTGCTTTGCTGACGATAGCACTCTTCACTGTAGTTCATTTCAGTCTACTCATAGTTATAATCCACCTTCTATGTCAAATTAAAGCTGAAATGGCAAATTCAATCAACAAAGACATTCAACGTATTCTCAAATGGGGAAGCAATAATCTAGTTAAATTTAATGCTAACAAAACTCAGTGTTGCCTTGTGTCCGCCAAAAAAGATCGATCATTTCCTGTTGTAAGTATGAATGGCTCAGTTCTTAAATTTTCAGACTCTATTACTCTATTGGGTATGACTGTATCTTCAAATCTCTCATGGATTGACCATCTTCTGTCAGCTACCAAAACAGCTGCTCGTAAAATAGGCTTTTTGTACAGACCTAAGCAGTAGTTTACCTCTCGACAACTCCTGCTGTACAAGGCCCAAATTCGGCCTCATCTGGAATATAATTCTCACCTCTGGGTTAGTGCTCCCCAATACGCTCTCGATATCGTTGATCGTATTTAAAAGAGAGCGATTAGGATTATAAAAGACCCGTCCTTAACTTCTCGAATGTTATCTTGTTATTAATATAAAAAATATCTTGCGTGGAACAACACACGACCTTCCAACCTATAAAATGGAAATTAAAAGAAATAAAACAACTTTAATAATAATTCTTTTAGGATAATTATACAACTTCTTTTATAATACAAAAACAAGCAACATTGCAAAAACAAAAACAATAATCTATGTCAAATAGACCTTTAAACATCATGTAAGATACAGCTTAATAGTCATCATATTTATTTAATTTTTTATTAATTTTTACACTTATTTCGCTTTATATTAAGAAACTTTATAAAAAAAACTAAGGTAAAATTCAATTTTATTCAAAAAAATATGTCCACACATTTTCTTATAAAATTAATTATTATTCAGGCATTGAAAAATAAAAAAAAATTCATTCATTCATTCTACCTTAGGAATTTTTAGAACATTGCATAGAACATAATTAATCTATATGATTAAGTTCTATGTAGCGGTATTTTTATATCTTTGAAATATACAACTGAAGGTAAAAATGCTCAGGAAACCTGGTTTTAAATTTGCGAGCAGTCTCTGTAATGTAATGTATTGCAATTCAATTTATATACTACTGTTAGTTGATATTAAAGATAAGATTGATATGCTGGATTAATATGTCGCAGGCAAATAGTCATTTTAGGAAAATAGCTTTTGCCTAGGCAAATACCAACTGCCTGGACAAATAGCTTTATGACGCATATTTCTGGTTGAACACCATTTTCTTAGGCTAATAGTACATACCAGAACCGTTGTTGAGCAAATAATATCCAATCTATTTCAGTTCAATAAATGTGTGTTTATGTAAAAAATTGTAAGGTGCTCTTCAGATAAATGTCAGATTTAAGAGTTCCACAATCACGTAAGTATAATTATGTAGCTGATATATTGTTTTAGGTTGTTATTGGCTAGCTCCCCTTTATAAAGTTTACATGAAAGAAATAATAGAGAATAAATTGTAAGAAAACATTGTCATTTTGAGGTTAAGTTTTTGTGTGATCATTGTGAATGACTGTTTGTTCATGTTATCCAGTACTAAATATCTAATCAAACTTTTCTCTTATTTGGGATAGGTAGATCCCCCATCGACATGGTAGATAAAGCAGAATACTATTCGCGGTTAAATGCAAAGTATGACCAAAATACAATCAAGAAACCATGGAATTTGCAAAGAGCTGATGAAGTCATTGATATTTTAAAAATTTTTCAAGCGAAAAAGACTCAGAATAATACTCAAACTCTGTCGTCCACAGAAAAATGTGATCTACTAGAGATATCAGGCATTACAAAATCAAAATCTCTGGAGGACGGTAATCTTATTTATGTTACACCGATTGAATAATTTTTCAATAAAATTGATGAGCAACACAACGCTACTGGGCATGGAGGACGAGATAAAATGCTTCATAATTTAAAGAAAAAATGTAACATTCCAAGATTATCCATTGAAATGTACGCACAGTTGTGTAAAACTTGCAATTTGAAAAAAACTTGCTGGTTTAGTGGTGAAGCCAATTATATCAAAAGATTTCAATGTCAGGCGACAAGTTGATCTGCGCTGTTGGGAAATACAAATGGCTCCTAAATTACCACCATTCCAACAAATTTTTATATTTGAGACCTTTAACAACCAAAAGAGCGGCAGAAGTGGTCATTGAATTGCTTACGATTTTCCTAAAACAAGGCGCTCCAGTCATCTTGCAAAGTGATAATGGACGGGAATTCACTGCCGCGGTGATTAGAGAATTGGTTTTGTTATGGCCCGAATGGAAAATCGTGCATGGACGCTCTAGACACCCCAAAGCCACGGTTAAGTGGAAAGGTCTAACCAAGATGTTGAGCAAATGTTGAGAATTTGGATGGAGGAAAATCAAACATCTCGACTCGGTCAACCGAGTGCTACTTTGTGCAGTGGCAGAAGAATACATCATTCCATCGGAAGAACACCACACAAGAATCTTTATGAAGCTGATCCAAAGATAGATTCACGATCTACAAATATAACGTCCGACCTTATTGACAAAATACTAACTGAAGAAGACTTAGAACACCCGACCAACAACATGAGTGATAATAACATTGATCGTTCATCGGATAATAACAACAACACGGTTGTAGGAGAAAGTCTTAATACTACAGTAGTAGTAAGAACTATAGATGACTCCAATCAGAGTGTAAGTTGCGATGAATCACTACAGAAGTAGTATTGAAGGAACAGTATATGAAATACCTCTAGTGTTAGAGAAAACTTGTGATACTGTTGACCCCATTATCCTATACTGCTGTGTTTGCGGCAACGAAAGCACTGGTGCACATTCTTGTCTGAAGTGAACAAAATACTGCATGTTATTTGTGGTGTTACTAAAGAAGCTGACGAGGGCTTCGGCGGCTTGATTACGTGCAAACTTTGTATGAATGAGTAAAATATAAGAATTAACAGGAAAAAGTCTTTAGAGGGACAGGTCAAAGCCGTAGAAGTAATGACGAAAAGAAGCAGAACCATTTTTAATGATTTAGAAGTTTAAAATCTGTGACTGTTGCTGTACCCAAATTCGATAGGGGTCCATTGGACAAAAAGAATGTAGAAGGTATAATCATTGATAAAAATTGGCACAAAATCCGGTATTTTGAAGAACTGGTTTACCAGAAGTGATTTAACCCCCGTATCATCTATTAGATTTCATTTTATTGATATTCCTCAAGGAAAATCTATTTCATTAAGGGAAGCCTGCGACTCGCAGTCAATGTTTTCAGGTCAGGGGTTTTCAAAATGCCAATTCCAGCCTTCAAAAAGTCAATGCAATACCAAAAGATGCGCTTGTTTCAAAGCGAAACATTTGTGCCACACCAGGTGCCATTCCAGCAATCCGTGCCAGAATAAGTAGCTTTATGTTTTCTTACTCCAATAACCAGTTTTAACATCTGTACTGTTCCTGTTTTAGAGTATCTGTTTATTTCTTGTCAGTGATTTTGGTCTTAATGGAACGCTGACTGTGTTGCCATTACCACAGTTACCATTTCATTTTATTATTCTGTTATTTTTTAGTGCCATGTATTTCGCATAAGAAGTATAGGTACGTATAAGTACTAATATTAAAAAGTTTCAATAAAAATGTTTCTACACACAATTTTTTTCCATATGCCCAAAAAACGTTTAGGCAGATACTGCTTGACTAGTCAAATAGTATTTGCCCGGGCGTTTAACAATTCATTATAAAAAAAGCTATTTGCCCAGGCAGTTGGTATTTGCCTAGGTAAAAGCTATTCTCCTAAAATGACTATTTTCCTGCGACATATACATTGAATTGTAATTTTTTTTACATTAGCCCGGCTGATCGCAAATTTGAAACTAGATTTTTTTGAGCATTTTTCTTGCATTACAAAAATAAGAACATTAGTTCAAAATATTGTGTTGTATTAGCCAGCGTATTTAAATATTTTCAATTAAATCTCATTAATTATCAGCATTATTTACAATTTATATCATTACGACGTATAGGAATTAATTTAATATTTCAGTTTATCCCCTTAATATTTTTTTCTTTTTATATGAGTTATAAAATTTTTCAATTTCAACGCTTTGTTTTAGTGTTAAATTGTCTTGCCGTTTTGTTTGCTTCTTGTAAGATTTCACTAATTCTATGAGAATCTATGTAGTTTATATTATTTGTATTATTCTTGACTGTACATATTTTAGCTTTTACAATCTATTTGTCGAAACTTGTAGCTTTAATTCAAATTAACACTTTATTAATAAATATTCTTTTCGGAATGCTTTGTTTGACATGTCTCCATTTTGAGAATTAAAGTGACATCGAATATGGATGATTTACTTATATGTGGTTATACTTATAGAGATTTTTTTTAATTCGGGCTTTTCTCGCACAACCTTGGACATTTCATATAGAATCTTTTGCGTCGTTTCGAAATTTCTTTACCTGTGGGTTAGTACCTACTTTGGACAAATGATGCAAAATGTCGTTCTATCGACTAACGAGAATTCTTATGATTGGTGTATCCATTTATAATGTTTATGTAAGAATTTCACTTATATATTACCTTTTTGGAGTATAACAACGAAAATCATTAGTTAGAAATTCTTAACTAAAACAGTAACCAGAAAAACGAACGGTGTAAGGGTTAAGTTACGCACGCCACAAAATTTTTCTCCACTCCCCAATCAAGATGAAATACAGGTATGTAACGGACAGAAGATGAATAAAAAGGATAAGACAAGCGTGGACAAAGCCAGCGGGCATATCTTATCCCCACAAACACATCAAAAAATAAAAATAAACATAAAAGACAAGATGTACTTATTCCAATAATACTCGTCGTACAGAGTGCATCAAAACTTAACACCAGAAGGTGCAATAAAGAAAGTCAAATGGTTCGGATGTGTTTGAATAGAGAACACAAAGATTCTAAATTCAGACCACAACTAAACTTTTATGTAAATATTGAAACTGAGACACATACTTGACCAGAAAACCGTCACGTGTCAAAATTTCTTACTATTGCTGCACGCTTATATTTTCAGATTTCGTATATTTATTTGACATCTTAATAAATTTTTTAAACCCTATTATCATTTGCTGAGGACGATAAATGTAATTGTTATCAAAACGTATAGATTTGTAAAAAAATGAATACAAATACACGCTTACATAACCGGAGTGTTTTAATTTTTAATCGTTGTTTTGTAGAAGAGATTTGAAGTGAAGGTCATCATTTATCTTGTACTTTTTATG
Source organism: Vesta saturnalis (assembly GCA_036346205.1). Classification (NCBI taxonomy): domain Eukaryota; kingdom Metazoa; phylum Arthropoda; class Insecta; order Coleoptera; family Lampyridae; genus Vesta; species Vesta saturnalis. The sequence continues at coordinate 778,993 of JARFJB010001262.1, forward strand.
AGTAATCGAAGAAAATAATTAAAATGCTAAATATATCTTACTAAAGTTTCTTAAACAGCAAATATACCTACCTACATAAAATAAGTTTGCTTTTTAGAATTAAATTATATGTTCAGCTAATTTTAATTAGCTTTCTCAATAAAACCAATTAAAAGTGGTGAAACGTATAATTTAATTCTAAAAAGCAAATGTACATATAGACGCTTTTCATAGAACTTTAACAAAACATATTTAACATTTCAACTATTTTTCTAATAATCACCCATCCATAAATTATTTGATTCTGGCTCCTGACGCACCGCAACCCCACATGCACCGATGTTATACAAGTAACTAACTAAGATTGTAAATTTTTTAAAAAATTGCGAAATACACATATCAAGGCATGAGATATTAAATCTTACAAAATTATTTATTACTGTAATATAATCCAAAATATAAACAATGTAAGTAATTATTTTTTTAAAGCTAGACAATTGTTACAATCTGTTTACATTTTATAACATTATTACGCCAGCCTTATCTAAAATAACAACCCAATTTATTTACGTTTAGGGTGTACTTACTATGCATTTAGTTAATAAGTACATTGTGCATGTACATTTTTATATTTTTCAGTTTATAGATAATTTCCATATAACGTCTGACGAGGAACAGAGTATCTGTCTGAAAGCTTGCGTTTAATAATAAATATTCACACCATTTTTCCAAAATAGTAATTTACAATGTGTTCTTATCACAGCTGGGAAAGTTTTCGAGTTGGTGGAATCATGTTTTATTTCGAAGTATGCCACAAGGAACGCTTATCTAGATTGGTAGATAATCAAAGCTGTTTTTTCTTTTATACTTAAAACAGTAAATAAATATATCTGCTAGACTGAGTTCGTCTATATTGCTCCAGCCGATTGTTTGCATCGTTTGATTTTATTTACTACATTTGTGTGAAAGTTGTCTAATATTGATATGAAAAGAATGGTCGCATAATAAAGTGTAATAGTGACACAAAAATTAATGGTTACACCTGAATGGTTTCTTGTCCCAAATAGCAAAATAGCCGTATTCCCTAAAAATGGGTATTTAGTCTAAAATTTAAAAACGTAAACATGCTTTAATTTTTTTTAAATACTTCTCGTTTTCTATTGCGTAATACGTCAATACCTCAATGCTAACTTCTGAACTTCCAACAGTACAATAATTACTTTCAATTATTTCCATTCCCGATGTAATTAAAACTAATTGTCACAAAACAAAAAAAGTACATAAAACAAAAGTAATAAAAACTTATCCTTACTTGTTCTTGGGGCAGCGGGATACGCAATGAGAATCATCTAGATAATTTTTACAGGCGTAGCATCGCTTTGGATTTCTTGGTTCGCTGCATCCATAACATTCGCTATCACAATGGTCAGAAGCCATCACTTGACAGTAATTTTCATTCCAACAATAGCCTGTAATTAATTTTCATTGAATTAGTAACGGATAATTACATTTCTTAACCTTGATTTAATTAGTATTTCAGTGTCAATTAAAACGCTTGTTTTATTTAAAAAGTACTTATTAAAATGACAGCCATGCCATGGCACCGGATGTAATATACACATATCCGCCCTTTCATTAATTATGGATTTGTTCTACGATACAGTTACATTTGGAACAGTTCTATTTTAAACTGCAAATGTATAAAGAAATATAGAGAGCCAATAAATTGTTTTCGTAAACATTTACATACCTGCGTTTTTCACAGTTTAAAAAATAGCAATTCGAGTACCAAATACTGACCTTGATCTAATTTATAAAAAGATATAAAAAAATAATCTTCTTTCTATTACATTTTTAGATAACGGTTATATAAAAACACGTCACTAATGCACTTGCTCAAATAAATATTAAATCGTAAAAAATATTTTTTTTTAAATTTTATTTCAAATACAGTTTGGTAGCAAGTAAATAATAAAAGAAATATGCATAAACTACTACTTTGTAATATTCAACAACAAACAGCATTTATTTTTTATGTTCAGATAACAATGCGTGGTATCTAATGTTCTTACCAGATTTACGGTAATACCAAAATCGACATACCTAATACAAATATAAAGCAGTGAAAAAATAGTTGCTGTTACAAAGTTGCAATATACAGGGTTCCAAATATGGAAAAAATTGGTTTTTAACTCTATTTAAATTATCTTATGTGTATTGTTTACATATAAACTATCAGATATTGTACGTGATCATGTACAAATATCATTCAATATTATGGCAGTGCTCATTTCGTACTTAATCGTGCCGCTTAATTAGAAATATTATTTGGTCTATAGAGCGTTATCTAAATTCAGATCAGTGTCGCCATGAGTTGAAAAGGAAAATAAAGTTCAACTAGAACCGTTTTAAAACCTGTATCAGAATTTAACAAACTCTCCGTAACCCTATTTCTATTTAAACCTGCAGTCTACTGCAGTCTACGCCATGCTTGGTGGAATTATAAAGAAGGCAAAGTCGATAGAGAGTATTATGTTTCAGAAATATATTAATATTAATTTGTACTCACACACTTTCACTTCTTATAATCAGTAATGCCCACTCCATACACTTACTCCCGAGAATTAAACCATCTTCAATCTGCTCGCAACGTTGTATAATTAATAGTCGATGCTACAGTAGCTGAAGTAAAACCTTGACCTGAAAATATCTAACCACGTAGTAGCAGTAGATGTAGATCAAAAACCACATTAGTACAGAGCTAGTACATATAGAATGAATAACATTCGGTTGCAGGGGAAAATTCATGCAAGACAAGATGTTTTTCTAGTTACTCCGAATATCTTAAAACAAATTTATTTGCAGCACAAATTCTGTAAAGGTCAAGATATAGCAATATTCAAAAAAGAGATAAAGGAAACTTAAAGAAAGTAGTAAAAATAGATAACAAACAAGGCAACAATATATATATATATATATATATATATATATATATATATATATACAGGGTGTCCCAATAGTGCGTATTCGATCGATAGCTCCTTAGCCTTTAAACTTAGAAGATAAGTTTAAATACGAAAGTTGTGTATTTTTATAAGCTGCATAATCTAAAAATAGTTTGGTTTCTACAGGGTGTAATATAAAAGCGGTACAATATAGAACTTTTGATTTTTAAATAGAACACCCTATATGTTATTTAATTTTCGATTCTCCTTATAATTTTACATCTTGTTTATAAGAATTACTTACAAGCTAAATCTTAGTTTTTGAGATATTTGCAAAGTTAACTAAAAACTGACATTTTTATGTAGTAATTTAAGTAGGCGTATCTCAGTTATTTTTAAAGATAAAAAATAATCTCTGGTATAGAATTTATTCATACATGAGCTTACTTTAATCTATTGTCAAAATTGGATTTCAATATACACCGTGATCACAAAAATTAATTCAATAACATAAATTTGAAAATGCTATATCTTCAGTTTTTTAGATGGCACACCCTATATTTTTTTAATGCCTTGTCTTCGTCTATTAATCGGCTTTCATTTCTATTAAATATATTCTATACCTATCTCTAATAGTTTCGGAGATATTTAAGTTTGTTAAATTTTTTTCGTTGATAACACTGAAAAAGAGTAACATTAGTCGGTCAAAGAAAACTATGAATACATAAGAAACTAAAAAAACATATTAACTGAAATACAAACACTTAAACTTATAATAAATGTTCAATGTGACCACCATTTTGTTGCTGGCAAACATGAAATTTTTTCATACATGAGCTTACTTTAATCTATTGTCAAAATTGGATTTCAATATACACGGTGATCACAAAAATTAATTCAACAACGTAAATTTGAAAATGCTATACCTTCCTTTTTTTTTAATTAGCACACCCTATATTTTTTAACGCCATGTCTTCGTCTATTAGTCGACTTTAATTTTGATTAAATATGTTCTATACCTATCTCTAATAGTGTCGGAGATATTTAAGTTTGTTCAATTTTTTTCGTTGATAACACTGATGAAGAGGAACATTAATCGGCCAAAGCAACCTGTGGATACATAAGAAACTAAAAAATATTAACTAAAATACATAAATTGTAATTACAATAAATATTGTATGAAACCGCCATTTTTAAGAGATATTTGAGATGTTTTTAAACGATTCATCGTAAAATTAAACAATTTAATCAAAAGAGCGTAAAACAAAAGATGAACGAAAACAAATAAAGAAATCAAACTTGTCAAACTGTGCTAATATTTGTGTAGTATTATATACTTACTTCCTAAATTACAAAATGAATTTTTAGTAAGAAGAACTTGTTAATATGATCTACGTCCTTGGTGAAAGTGATAAAAATTGTCTTTTAGCTCATCGAATTTATAAGCAAAAATTTCCAAATGCACGACACCCGCAAGTTTCAGCATTGGCAAGATTGAAAGAGCGTTTCGAGCAAACAGGCAGTGTTCATTACGAAGACAATTTAGAACGAACCGCAATTAACCAAGGTAATGAACATTTGGTTCTTCAATCCGTGAGTGAAAATTCGCACGTTTCTTGCCGACAATTGGAATTAGAAGTTGGAGTTTCAAAAACATCAGTTAATATAATTATAAGAAAATATAAATATCATCCATACCATGTCCAACTTGCACAAGAATTAGACGAGGATGACTTCGTTAATAGATTAAACTTTTGCAATTGGGCTATAAATAAATATTTAGAAAAACCCAACTATTTTAGCACGATCTTATTTACTAATGAAGCTACTTTCCACAAAAATGGAAACGTTAATAGATATAATTTCCATTATTACGATACTGAGAATCCCAGATTTATAATTCCTGTTGATCATCAACACCGCTGGTCACTTAATGTTTGGGCCGGAATTATTGGGGAAAGAATTATAGGACCATATTTTTTTGAAAACATGGTCAATGGAGATTCATTTTTAAACTTCTTGCGCAACGAATTTGAAACTTTTATTGAAGATTTACCTTTACAAACCCTTAGAGAAATGTGGCTGCAATTAGATGGCGCTCCTCCGCATTTTAGCAGAAACGTTAGAAATTATTTCAATATCCAGTTTCAAAACAAATGTATTGGAAGAGGAGGGCCGATCCCCTGGCCTGCAAGATCGCCTGACTTGACAAAGCTGGACTTTTTTCTTTGGGGTTGGATTAAAGCAAAAGTCTATCAAAGTACTCCAACGACTGTAGATGATATGAAGGCAAGACTTCATGTTTGCCAGCAACAAAATGGTGGTCACATTATAATTTTAAGTGTTTGTATTTCAGTTAATATGTTTTTTAGTTTCTTATGTATTCATAGCTTGCTTTGACCGACTAATGTTACTCTTCTTCAGTGTTATCAACGAAAAAAAATTGAACAAACTTAAATATCTCCGAAACTATTAGAGATAGGTATAGAACATATTTAATAGAAATGAAAGCCGATTAATAGACGAAGACAAGGCATTAAAAAAATTTAGGGTGTGCCATTTAAAAAAATGAAGATATAGCATTTTCAAATTTATGTTATTGAATTAATTTTTGTGATCACCGTGTATATTGAAATCCAATTTGGACAATGTATTAAAGTAAAAATAACTGAGATACGCCTACTTGAATTACTACATAAAAATGTCAGTTTTTAGTTAACTTTTCAATTATCTCAAAACTAAGATTTAGCTTGTAAGTAAATCTTATTAAAAAGATGTAACGCTTTAATAGCTTGTAAGTAAATCTTATTAAAAAGATGTAACGCTTTTATATTACACGCTGTAGAAACCAAACTATTTTTAGATTATGCAGCTTATAAAAATAGACAACTTTCGTTTTTAAACTTATCTTCTAAGCTTAATGGCTAAGCAGCTATCGACCGAATACGCACTATTGGGACACCCTGTATATATATATATATATATATATATATATATATATGGGGTGGGGCATACGTCAGGTGTCAAAATGAAAATACAAATACTTTATTTGTACAAAGTACTACTAATTTATTACAAGAGTTAACCTACAAAAATTATTACAAAAAAATTACCTACAAAAGGTGATAATGTGAAACTCGCTGTTCTATACAAACATTACATCTTTTCTACACTGATTTATAAATCTTGCCGGAAATATTCAGGGACTGTAGGTTTTCAAATCCTAATTGGATTCGCTCCTTCAAATGTTCAACATCGAATCTTGACGGAATAAACTTCATTTTGTAGTGTACCCCACACTGAAAAATCCATGGGTGTGATATCAGGGGATTGTGGAGTCCTTTCGACAGCGCCACGTCTGCCAATCCATTCATCAAAGTTTTCATTGAGAAAGTCCATAATGAGGGGGGTGGCCAATCTTGTTGTCATATCAACTTTTCCTTAACCGGCTGGAGATTTTCAAATAATGGGCTGTTTTCCAGTTCAGTGAACACTTCATGAAGCATATCTAAGTAATTGTCAGCATTGACAGTCTTATAAAAAAAATACGGCCCGCCGCTGAAAATCCCTGCCCATACACCCACGCCAAGAGCGTTCAATTCTGTCTCCATCACCACATGTGGATTCGTAGGCTCCCAGTAGACACAATTCACTCGGATGATCTTGATGTAGGCCTTGAAATAAAGTAGGCCTATATGCTCTCAATTTCAGCTTTTTCTGCATCCTTCGTAGACTTGTTCTTGCTATTCCATGCTCATTGGGAGCTTCCATTGAGATTTAGTAGGTAATTGCATAAAAAATTGCCCAACAACATTAAGATTCTCTTCTGTAGTTACAGACACTGGCCTACCTGAACGAGAAAGCTCCCCCACTGACCCAGTCGCTTCGAATCTTAAATTTAATTTCCAAATACCTTGTCTAGATGAAGGTTTGAGGTTTGAAAACAAACGAATCACAAACATCACTCTAATTATGGTCGTATTTCCACCATGATTGTAACACAAACACACGCTGTTCTGTACTTAACCTTCTGTTCATCGTTGATTAAATAACATACAACAAATAACAACAGAATAACCTCAAACCGCTATTGTAAACTAACTTATGCGTAATTGTCGAGTTCACAACTGTAGTCAAGTAACTACTACTACGAATACGCTAGGCTAAAAAACGTCTAAGGATTTCTAGTGACAACCGACTTATTGGCCACCTTATATATAGTCATACACGGTATCTTGCTGAGCCCGGTATAGCAACAGGTCATTACTGAGCCCGACCCCCCGCGCTATTATATTGAACGTTGTGTGACTCGATTTTATACACATAATACATTATCCATTCGTTGTGAATCCTGGCAGCGTTGTCGATATTTTCTAGGTATTTTACATAGATATGCACTTATTATTTCCTATTTTTCCTTATTTTCAATTATATTTCGGCGTTTTGCACCCCTATCACAACATAGAATCTAAGATCAAAAGAACATGAAATGATCTTAAAAGAAAAAACAAGTATGTATTGCGCACACAACTCTTATTCCGATAACGTACAATTTTTATCACTCCAACGAGAGGTTTTCAGTACCAGTCTCCTCAAAATTTTGATCAACATAGAAATGTAAGGTACGACTTTTAGTTCTTGACTATCGAAACCATAAGTTTGACTTTTTTCCAAGGAAATTGACCTATCCAACAAATGCGCTAAAATAATAGGTAACACGTTAAGTTCGTCAGTATTTTGTTCCCAGCGGAACATGTATTATGGAACAAAAGACCACTCGATACTTACAAATTTTAATGTTATGGGTGATATGTTACGCTAAAAAAGTTTCTTACACGAACATTTTTAAGTAGAGACACAAAGGCAATACGCTGTAGGAAAATGTCAAACAGGAAATAACGGAATATGAAAATGTAAACTTTCACCATTATTATACATATTAAAATACTTATCTTTCTTGGGTTTTTTAAATGGCGTATTTCTATATCAAAGTTATCCAATCCGTCTAAACTTTTCGATAACACTTACAGTTATGTTTGTCAGTAGTAGTATTATCTAATAAAATTGTTAAAGATGTTCAAAACAATTTTATAAAATTTGAAAAATTAAAACATTAACATAACCCTGCTATTAATATAAGAGTTTGTAAAACGTATAAAGCCAACTATAGAATACAATTTTAGTAAAGAATAACTAGATCATTAAAAAATTAACTATTGTTAAACTGTCTCGAAGATGACAAATCAGAACACCCTCTAACGGTCGAAGGCTAACAATGAAAAATGGCAACCAAAAGACAAATTTAACAAAATTTAATCAAAATATGATGTAAGTGTAAATTTGTGAAAAACTTCAACTTGAAATTGATAGAAGCATTAACAAATAGAAACTTGACGTCAATTAAAATAAGCCAGATAAATATAACAAAGAAATAGCTTTATCAATGTGTAAGTACCATTTAACAATGAAATGCATAATGCAGAACGTTTCATGTAATTTTTAATTTCAACTAATTACGTTGAATTATAGTACTGTGGTAATTCAACACATAATTGGTAAAGCATTTACTTCAAAGTCTAGAAAAAAACAGTAAAAAACCTAGACCAAAAGCTAAAATTAAAATTAAAATCAAGACGTATCATCATGCCTTTTTTTAAATTATAAGACGCCAAAACCTATTTAAACGGCGATTTTCTTCCTGTCTATTAAAATTATTAGGGTGTTTATATGTCTCAATAGCTTCACGTTGTAAACGAACATAATAATGAGTGTGTCTTGACAATATTTCCATATTGTCAAATTGAATGTCATTAATTAAATTACTTAAGGCATGGTCAGCTACCGCAGACTTCTCTGGTTAACCTAATCTACAAAATCTCATATGTTCTTTAGGTCCTTTACCAAAGCTACGTTTTGTGGTTCCAATGTATACCTCTCCACATGAACAAGATAACTTATACGCCCCGGAAGATGATAATGGGTTTGAAACGTCTTTAAGTGACCTTAAATGTTCTTTAATTTTTCTTGTAGGTTTAAAATAGTCCTAATACCATATTTACAAAAGGAATAAAAGCAGTACCAACATTAAGAACTGGTCTTTCTTTAAGGTTATGTCTAGAAGGTGTAATAACATTATTAATATTTGTAAGTGAATATCCATTAACTTGTAAGGATTTTGTTAAATATTTATACTCATCTTTTAAAAATGTAGGATCACAACTTCGTTTTGCTCGATCTACTAAAGATTTAATTACACAAATTGTCTGAAGTGCATGGCGGTTGGATAATCTATGAGGATATCTATCAGTATGTGTCGGCTTTCTGTAAACCTTAAAAGATAGTGAACTTTTATTTTTAGACATTAATATGTCAAGAAATGGTAAACTTCCATTAGTTGATTTTTTCATTGTAAACTGGATACTAAGATGTTTTTGTAAAATTTTGTAAAAACCAAGCACTCATGTACTGTCTCTTCTCCATGTCTTCAAATAACAAATGCGTCATCTACATATCTATACCAAACTGAAGGTTTTTTATGAATAGTTTGTAACACTAATTTATCAAATTTTTCCATGTATGAATTAGCTGTAACAGGACTAAAGGGACTGCCCATTGCTACAACACCAATATGTTCATAGAATTTACTATTCCACTAGAAATAAGTCGTTATATCCTTTGGAAAAAGATGATCAGTATAATCCATAGTTTCTTTTAGAGAGACCTTTGTAAATAAGGAGACAACATCAAAACTGACCATTATATCACCTTCAATTTTGAAATTATGAATTTTTTCAACAATATCGGCAGCATTTTTAATATAATGGGGTGATTAAAGAACATTTAAGGTCACCTAAAGATGTTTCAACCCTATTATCATCTTCCGGAGTTATCTTGTTCATGAGGAAAAGTATACATTGGAACCACAAAACGTAGCTTTAATACAAGACGTAAAGAACATATGAGATTTTGTACATTAGGTCAACCAGAGAAGTCTGCGGTAGCTGACCATGCCTTAAATAATTCAAATCATGACATTCAATTTAACAATATGTAAATATTGTCAAGACAAACTCATTATTATGTTCGTTTACAACGTGAAGCTATTGAGATATATAAACACCCTAATAATTTTAATAGACGGGATGAAAATCTCCGTTTAAATAGGTTTTGGCATCATATAATTTAAAAAAGACATGATGATACGTCTTCATTTTAATTTTAATTTTAGCTTTTGGTATGTGTAGGTTTTTTGCTGTTTTTTCTAGACCTTGAAGTAAATGCTATACCAATTATATGTTGAATTACCACAGCACTATAATTGAACGTAATTAGTTGAAATTAAAATTAAAAAATTACATAAAACGTTCTGCATTATGCTTTTCATTGTTAAATAGTACTTACACTTATTGATAAAGCTATTTCTTTGTTAGATCTAACTAGATTATTTTAATCGATGTCAAGTTTCCATTTGTGAACATTGCTATCAATTTCAAATTGAGGTTTTTCACAAATTTACACTTACATCATATTTTGATTAAATTTTGTTAAATTTGTTTTTTGGTTGACATTTTTCATTGTTAACCTTCGAACTTTATAAAATGTTCGGGTTTGTCACCTTCAAGACAGCTTAACAATATTTAATGTTTTAATGATCTAGTTATTCTTTACTAAAATTGTATTCTATAGTAGGATATATACGTTTTCCAAACTGTTATATTAATAGCAGACTTATGTTTAAGTTTCAATTTGAAGAATTGTTGAGCCCGGGGCCGGGCTCAACAAGGTTTTTTCGGGCTCAAGAGCGTGGTTTACGTATATATATATATATATATATATATATATATATATATATATATATATATATATATATATATATATATACCGTAAAGTGGTAAAGTGGGGTGAATCGCAACTTAAATTGAATTGAATTTGACACGCGGCAACGTGAGATATTATCATTTCAGTCAGCTGTTGTGAACGTGTAGTTTGGTTTGTGCAATACGAGAAAAACAGGTGAGAGCTTTCAATTTTCCTCCAAATATGCCTATGTGTGTCCTTTTAATACATTTATATTGAGATTTACCATATGGGGTGAATAGCAACACCTGTTTCTATTCAACCTATCCAGCCAGTTCTCTGCAAATACAGTGAAGGTTTGTCAAGAACACAACATTTCATTCATTTTTTTGCCAGCTAATTCGATTCATCTCACACAACCCCTCAATGTGGCTTTTTTTAGACCATTGAAGGGAGCGTGGCGGAAGATTCTTGAGGAATGGAAAATGAACGAGGGAAGAAAGTCGTCCAGACAGATTTCCTCACTCCCTGAAAGAACTTTACTAGAGCTTGGAGGAAAACAGAGAGAAAAATACCAAGGCAGGTTTCCGAAAATGCGGAATTTTTCCCCTCAATCGAGAGGAAGTTTTGAAACAACTTCCCAATTATGCAGGAAATAAGGGAGATCAAGAGGCAGCAAACCATGTGAACGAAGCAGTCGTTGATCTATTGAAAAAAATCAGATATCCTGGCCAACTATCACAAAGAATAAGAAGAAAGAAAGTACATGTACCAGCAGGTAAAAGTATTTCAGGGGCTGATTTTCAAACTGACAATGCAAATGACAAGAATGAATGCAGTGACAATAATTATGGTTCTGATTACGAAACGTTCCGAACACTTTTTGAGCCTGAAAACGAAAACGATAAAGAAGAATCAGCAGACTCCGATGAAGAGATGAATTTATCCCTGGCACAACTTCAAAATCGCCTAAAACACGCTGAAGAGGAGAGTACATGTTTTGCTTCATATGACAAAATAGCTTTTGAACATGTCTATCCAATCGCAAAAGATTCTATAAAAGAATCTGATTGGCTTGTTGTTGTTTTTCGTGCTGAACATGGTAAAATGGAGAAGTTTAAAAAAAAAATGAGGGATTTGAAGGAAGTTATTTACGGTATCGCGCAACTAAACAGTTCCAAAGTTATGTATACAATTTTCCGATCGTCCCCGATGTCTGTGAATTTCAATATGATCAAGTCATTGGACAAGTCTTTCCAGTTACGGTTACGGAAAATGCGTCTAGTTGTAGAAGAGAATGTCTTCGTTTCTTAGTTAATCCAAGCTTCCTTGATTAAGTTCAATCACAATTTTTTTCATCAAAGTGTTCAGTTGAAAACCAAAGAATGTTTATTTAAGTTTATTTCTACCATAAAGTGTGTTTAAAACCAGAAAATACGTTTTGAGTTTGTATTCATATCCCAAAAAGAATTTTTTAGGTTCTAAGAAGGAACTATGCTTAATAAACGTTTTTCCAAACTTGATTTGTCTTTTTTCTGTCATAATATTATACGTAACCATTGAAATTAATATTTTAAAAGAGCGCGGGTATTTCTATTCGCCCTACACTCGGGTTATTTGCCAATAACATGAAAATTAAATGGATGTTTCGATTCACCCCAGGTATCAGGTGAATAGAAAAATGACATATACCGGGTGGCCCACCACATTCGCCTCGGTTTTTCTACGAGAAATGAAAAGGGTTGGGAAATAATTTTTAGTGCAGTTATATGTGGGTTCTTGAGGAGCATATTCCAAAATTATTATTGAATATACAGGGTGGCACAAAAATAAAGTACATATCAAAGTTATATTTTTGCTTATGGAACACCCTATAATTATTTATATTTTTAGATACTATAGACCAAACAAAGGTAAGTTTCTGTTACACTTCCTATACCTAAAACTGATCGTTTCTGAGAAATTTTGAGAAATATAATAATACATATTGTAATTTAAAAATTGCTTACACCCTGTAACATAGAACGAGCTGCTCATAATTAAATCTACTGGTTAGCTGAAAGGTTAAGGTATACTACCATATAAAAGTTTTATTTCAAAATTATACAGAGTGGTGAAAAAAGTTGCTCCAAAGTTTAGGCACACATTTTATTGAATAACTTCTTAAAGTTAAATGGAACACCCCATATTTAGTGGCTTATTTCGACGCAGAATTTGATTCCCTTTAAAACTATATTAGGGTTCCTTATGCCTATCTCTTATGCTTTTTACGCAAACGGCGTTTTTATATTTTACTTTTTATCTGCTATACCTATCCTACTATTTTTTTAATAATAGTATGCTTTGGCGAAGATGGCGTTAATTAATTTGAAAAAAATGATTTGACAGTGACGCTACTTATGAGTCAAACCATTATCGTTGTTTAAAGTAGTTTAAAATTGTTTTTCGAGATTGTTACATTTCATTAGTTAAAATGAGAACTTACCCCCAGGAAGAACGAATTGATATGATCTTGGTAATCGGTCAGTGTGAAGAAAACTGTTTATTAGCGTCAAGAGTATATGCCCAAAGGTATCCTAACAGGCATCATCCTAATAAGCGTTCATTGGAAAAGTTGTTGCAGCTTTTCCGAAGATCAGGCAGTGTGTCTTATACTAAGCCCAAACGACAAAAATCGGTTACCGGAAATGAGAAAAATGAATATTTAGTGATGGAATCTCTGGTAGAAGACCCTCAAACAAGTCACCAAAAAATACATGAAGCAACTGGAAGACAGAGCATCCAAAGAATAATTTAAAAACACAAATTTTACCCGTATCACATACAACCACATCAACAACTGTCTGAAGAAGGTTATGATCGAGACTGAATTTTTGTTTATGGGTTCTTGAAAAGTTTGGTGATGATGAAAATTTTTTTTATACGCGCTTTTTTCCGATGGGTCAAGTTTTCGTAACAACGGATTAGTTAATAGACATAACTTTCACTACTACAGTGACGAAAATCCTAATATTTTTAGAACCCTTGATCACCAGCACAGATGGTGTGTTAACGTGTGGGGTGAAGTAATCGGAACGCAAATGGTCGGTCCATACTTTTTTGATGGCCACTTAAACGGCGCCATGTTTCTTAGATTTATTAGGAACAATTTGCCTGTACTATTGGAAACTATTTCGCTTAATATTCGTCAACGAATGTGGATGTAGCTAGATGGTGCTCCTGCACACTTTGATAAACGTGTTAGGAATGAATTGATGGGCAATATCACAATAGATGGATAGGACGAGTAGGTCCACTGGACTGGCCAGCCAGGTCTCCGGACCTAACAAGTCTCGACTATTTTGTATGGGGATATATTAAAAATATTGTTTACAATACACCGCCAACGACACCTAACGATATGAAAGTACGAATAAGAGAAGCATTTAGTTCCATAACGCCAAATATGTTATCCAGGGTTCAGCAATCATTTCGAAAAAGAGTTCGCTTATGTATTGAGAATAGTGGACACAACTTTGAACATTTATTAAAATAATAATGCAAATACTATTTAAGTTTGTTAACCGTTCAATAAAATGCTTTTAAAAAATGCTTTTTGATTTTCATTACCATACATTTGCGATAAAGAAATTATTCATAAGTAAAATATAAAAACGCCGCTTGCGTAAAAAGTATAAGAGATAGGTATAGGGAACCCTAATATAGTTTTAAAGGGAATATAATTGTGCGTCGAAATAAGCCACTAAATACGGGGTGTTCCATTTAACTTTAAGAAGTTATTCAATAAAATGTATGCCTAAACTTTGGAGCAATTTTTTTGAAATAAAACTTTTATATGGTAGTATACCTTAACCTTTCAGCTAACCAGTAGATTTAATTATGAGCAGTTCGTTCTATGTTATAGGGTGTAAGCAATTTTTAAATTACAATATGTATTTTTATATTTCTCAAAATTTCTCAGAAACGATCAGTTTTAGGTATAGGAAGTGTAACAGAAACTTACCTTTATTTGGTCTATAGTATCTAAAATATAAAAAATTATAGGGTGTTCCATAAGAAAAAATATAACTTTGATATGTACTTTATTTTTGTGCTACCCTGTATATTCAAAAATAATTTTGGAATATGCTCCTCAAGAACCCACATATGATTGCGCTAAAAATTATTTCCCAACCCTTTTCATTTATCGTAGAAAAACAGAGGCGAATATGGTGGGCCACCCTGTATATATATATATATATATATATATATATATATATATTCGATGCTACCGCGTCAAGAATATGAAGATGTGTTTCTATTCACCCCGTTTTACGATATATAAACTGAAAATTTTGGATACATAAGAAGGATTACTATTTAAAATTTGCTGATAGCCATCGTAATCTAACAATCGTTACATACTTCTCGTGTATGCAACCTTAGAACTATATGAGCCACATAGCAAAAGTGCACACAGTAATTTTTACCCCTGTAGCTCAGTTAGTAGAGCATTCATCTAGTCAATGACTAGATGGGTTCGAATCCCATTCAGGGGATCTTTTTATGTATAAAAAATTTTCAATTTTAAATTTATAAAAATCATGATTGCTGATTCATAATTATACGTACTTGTATGTGCAACTTTTGTGATATGCGAGCCACATGACGAAAGTATACATACTAACTGTTACTGTGTAAGTTACTACATTATCCTGTTAACAAGTTACATACATATTAAGTTTCTATCACATGGAATGTCAATGAGAGGACAATGGGTTAGAATACCATACAGAGAAATAATTTGATGTATATAAAATTTTCAATTTTCTTTCCAACAATTGATTGATTCTGTGACTATTTTGTTGGATATCTTTATAGTTTTTAAGTATCACTTTAATTGTTCAAGTTTCACTACGAATGTCATGCAACCACAAACGGCAATGCTGATCGTACAACTCAACCGTTAATACTTTCGAGTTATTCTTCTTTATTTACTGATTTACCAATTTAGGCCGATTATCGTATTTTATATCTTTTGTTCACTATTTAAATGTAGCCCTGAAGGACCTCCAATTTTCACAAAGCACGTAATTTATATTTGACGTTATATACACTTTTATTCTCTCTGGCCTTTTATTATTTTAATAAGGAAGGTATTCTTACTTCTTCCCTATTAAACAATAAATCTTATCTTACTTTATTTCTTAATTTAGAGGATAGAGTGACTATATACTGCGGTCACTCGTGGCTCGGCAACGACCACTCTTTGGCTACTTTCAATCAACTCTAACTATTTTCTTAAATTAACTACTTACTACAAGTCATGTTAGCAGTTCGTTCTACAATTCATTATGCATTGGCAATTTGTCGCATTTAAATTTATTATTAAATTTAAATGCTTTCTAATTAAATATGTACATAACTTATTAAAGTAAATCCAAGTTTTTCTTATTAATATTAAATAAATTTATATATAAACAACAAACAATCATTTCTTCTACGACAACAAAGATTCCCAGTATACGTTATCCATTGCACAAAATTTCAATGCTGTAGGGTAACTTAAAAATCTAAAAAATGGACCAAGACGGACAGACAAACATGTACGGACAAAACGCAAGGAAACATTTATCAAAGATAATCTAGTACAAATTAAACTCCTCAAACTCCTGACAATCAATTTAATCATGACTAAATACTCAAAATTATTCAACATTCCATAAAATCAGCAGTATATTAATATTGTCTAGGATAAGCGACAATCTCGTCGCAATGAAAGTTCAGTTGTGTTCACCTTCCCTAAAGATAACTTCAGATATTCCCACTTCGTTTCCAGGAACTGAGAAAATATGGTAAGTAAATGATTATTGGCGTATTATCACTGGGGTAAAATTGGAATTGGATCTTCGTTGGCAAAAATTTGATTTTCAGTACGTACTCTGCATACTTCACAAATCAAACCTACTACTATTGCACCAGGAGGCTGACTATTAACTACTTGACAACATTCAAAGGAAAGTTATGCGTCTTATTGACAGTCACGTCTAACAAAGAACCTTTTTTTTGTGATCTTTGTTCGCTACGACCTTAAGGTATGTTTATGTAAGTGGCATTCCGTATTTCCTACAGCTACACCCTACCAAGCTACTCGACCTTCAATTCAATAAACAGCGAAACATGTTAGGATATATCGCTACGATCGTTCTTTGTTTCGTTGGTTCCTTTCCGGAACTCCTAAATCTGCATACTTCAAATCCCACATCAACAAGTAAATAATAAAACACTTTTCTATAGGATTGAAGTTGTATCAGTGATGCAAGAAATTGGAAAAATATTAATTTTACATTAAAAATTATTATTAATTTTATTAAATATATAAATCAAAAGCTTACCTCGAATAGGATTTGAACCTACGACCTGTACTTTGCTAGAGTACCGCGCTAACCAATTGCGCTATCGAGATTCAAGTCCCAATCGATGTAAATTTTGTTTTTATGTATCTAGAACTGATGTAAATTCTAAATATAATGACAATAATAAATTATATTTAGAATTTACATCAGTTGTACATACAATAATTTAATATTAGTCAAGATGCTTTGGTTTGTGTGAATCCTTGCGATATTGCAGGCTCACATTACGTTAATATAAGTAATTTGATTGTAATCTTATTATATTTAGAATATACATCAGTTCTACATACATAGTACTTCAAAACTTGAAAAATCAATGCATTACAGGACTCGTAAAATAGTTAAGAAAATTTTAAAACATAGTAAAAAGTAGTATCGATCAAATATTATTTGAAATCAATGGTAAAGTGTTTGTTAGATAAAGCATTTTATGGGTGGATTTTTGAAGACCCAGATTAAAGTTTAGTTGTGGTTAATAAGCAAATGACGTCACAAAATTCGAAATTAACCATTTTTATTACAAAGTATATGAAAAAGAAATGTTAAAACAGTAATTGAGCAATAATCAAGATATATATTTATAAGTTAATTGTCGTGGTGGGAAAGGAGGCCTTCTTTATCGGAGTTCTCTTCAAGGGTGGATAGTTGAGGCAGGCTCCTTCATATCCACGCCCGCCTTCCTACAGCTACACCTATTCGCACACACTGTTGAGCATCGCCAAAATATGGTGTTTAGGAAGTTGGCAGGTACAGGCGCTCAGTGGTCTTAACAGTGATGAGGTATCCGTTATCATCCCTTACCCAACGCCATAGATGTGGTTCGATTGTTTCCTTCCCCAACCAGATTTGGGTTTGGAGGTACGTTCTCTTGTAAAAGACGTCGGCTATCGCTTTGACCTCGTTTGGCATTTTTTTTTAAGTATTTCAGAATTGCTTTCTTAGTTTTACCAAATACAGCACTCGTGCTGTCACACCCAGAAAAACTATGGATGAACATAATGCATTGTCAGTAGGGAATTAGCTGCAGCTCTGAAGTCGAAAACAATTTGGTTTCTATATTTACTCTGCCAGGCTTCATGAAGTAGGTTGTGACGTTGGGTGGTGTCAGAGCCATTAGGAGGACGATGAGATGGACGTCTTCCCAATAACTACTATTCCCGAATGAGAAGTAATGGCCTTTTCCAGTCCGCACTGTGCGATCCTGCCATCTGCATTTCGATTCGCTGTGATAGTTTCAATCTCTCTAGCAGTCAAAGTCTTCAGCAGCAGCACAATCATTTAGGTTTTGTTTCTGGCGTTCAAAAGGAAGTTCTCCTGCGGAACGTTGGGTACAATGTGTTCAAAAACGTTCACCTCCACTGAATTTTTTGACGCTCCTCTACGATTCTGTTCGGCGTGTTTGGTGGAATTGACGTCTTCGTACCCATAAAATACAACAGTAGCGTTAGAACCATAGCGATCGATTGATGACGTACGAGGCATACTGCTCACAGATGGAAGGGAAAGGTGTCCCACCATTCCATTTGACACTGTGAAGGAGGAAGCCGCCATCCACAACAGTGCAACACATTTTGATGTCTACCGAGTCACTTCATAAAGGGAAGGCGTCCTAGAGGGTAGATTTCTTCGTTTTCCGAAAGCATCCTTCGTCGAATAGAATCATGGGGTATGGAGACAACTCGTATCTCAAGAGGTCTGCGACATCTTCTTCAGTTTTTGTGCTGATCAGTGTTCTTTGAAAAATCATGGAAGGATCAATCACAACTGTTTTGTCATGCACTATAACAGTGCTGCTCGTTGCAGACAGAGAGCGACTGCATTTTTTCTTAGATTGCTTCATGTTTGTGAAGTTGTTCCCAATGAATGTTTGCATTGTACATTACCTAATTTCCAATGCTTGGTGGCAATTGATATTGGAATCACCTATCACTCCGGTAGAAAGGGATACAACGGAGTCACGTTCAGCAAAAGGAGGACGGTCAGCTAACCAAGCAGCGAGCTTTACTCTATCCTGGGTATCTCTGTTTAAACGTGATGGATGAAAGTCAACATGTTGCTCTCCACTAATGGAATGGGTACCAGCAAACGTTTCCAGAGACGAGCAGATGGAAGTTCCAGTGTGTGCACCTCCAATCAATTTAGCCAAAACATAGTCAGTCATATGTCGCCCTCGTGTCAGTCCTCATTCGCTTGTCATACCACACATTAACGATTGTCCAATGGCCATATCAGACCACACCCCTGCTCATCGTTTGCCACTTCTATTGACAGTGAAGTAGCCAAAATCCATGTACTCCTTGAAAAGCTGGTGTCACCTGGGTAGAGTCAACATGTCCTTCACATAGAGATGTGTGCATTTTGCATAGTGGAAATGACCACTGGCGTGGAAGTACGGGATCATTTATTGGGCGGCCGCTATGTGTCCGTTTCAATCACCACAACGCTGTGCTGTTATGAAATGTTTCATCAGAGTAATCATGTTGAAATACTGGACCCACAAAGCAGCTGTTGGTCCATTTCCTTTCAACCTCATCACTAAATTTTTTTTTTGAACACGAGTGAGGGTGGCGGGATTTGAGCTGACTTTGTGGGGACCATTGTTCATCTTCATCAGATGTGAACATGTTCACAATTCTTTGTTTTTCCTCAGGAGAGAGAGGGAGGGGCGCCTTCCAGAATTATATGTGCTAATGTCGCTTGAACAAGCAAGTGGTCTCTGACGGCCCTGCTGTAGGCTTTTCCACTTAGCATTTTGTCAACCGAATTCGGTGCAAACACAACACAAAAGTTCCTTCAACCCACTCCCTACCATTATGTGACCAATACGCCCCAGAAACAACATCAACGTGTGGAAGCCCCCCAGTATCATTTTAATGTTGTTGAGCAAAGGAGCGTTTGCAGCGACGATTTCTCGATATTTCAAGTATAGCGTTTGATCCATTGTAACGAAGCAAGCAGTTATATCTTGATCACTCGGCGAGGAATTAAAGAAAGGAAGGGGCACAATTGCTGTTCTTTCCAGGTTAATCTGCTTAGAAACCAACACCATGACACCCTTCCATTCAGGAATCTGGGGAATACCCTCGTCTGATAAGCATTTCCCACAGAGCCACAGTGTATCGCCGAGGTTTGGGACCAACGCACTGTGACGTATGAGATTCAAAGTATTGATATCTTTAAGTTTCACATTCCTTATCCCCTTTTGGGGCATGTGTTCTTATGACTCCAGGTTGAGGACCCCGAACTTTCCCACTTCTGACATGGGAGGAAGAGATATTATTCGTGAAATTCCATCTGATTTGGGAAGAGCTTCTGCTGCTGTGACACACTTGATACCTCCCAAGCTATGAAAAGTATCCAGTCCGTCCAGAGTGGCAATATTGAAGTCTGCATTGCCGAACACATATTGACAAATAATTTTAGCAGGTGTTGATTTTTGGGGTTGGTAGAGAGACTAAATCCCAAGCTAGACAATAAACGTATCAAGTTTTTTAGCCCAAACTTTCGACGTATCTGGAGAGACTAAATCCCAAGCTAGACAATAAACGTATCAAGTTTTTTAGCCCAAACTTTCGACGTATGTAGTAGGCGATGCCAATCAGAACTGGAGAAAGAAACGTTCTTGGACGAATGGCTGCAATTATATCATGGGAAATGGACACAACTTTCGTCACTATTTCCTCTGTACATCTTCTTTTCTTGGGGATAAGAGCTCCATTCAAGAACTCATCACTTGGTGAGTAACTGCTTGTTTCATATACATGAGATTGTATCTGTCTTCTCATGATTGCTGCAGTTGTTCGTACCGCCCTTAAGTTCTCTTCCTCTTCGTCACCCAAGCCAGATGCATACCACGCAGCGTTAAAAGTATTTTCACCCATATCGCGATAGCATACAACTATTTTGTGTGAGCGAACCTCACTGAAAATTATCCTCTCCCCATACTTTTCCAACAGTTTCTTTTTCACCCACAACAGGGCTGTCTTTTCGCCAGTTATTTGGTCCATTAACTCATCCATGGAATAGTGACCCTTATCGTTCCCTCGCAGATAACGGCAACTTTCATCCATTGCTGTTGCAACGTATTCCGCCTCAGGCCTCCCTCTTTTCTGACTACTAGGGGTTTTCGTCAAGAAAAATTTAGCGCGATAGTCTAGGTATACCGTGTCAACACCATGCAAATAAGATACGTTGCAGATGCGCTGAAGCACTACCCAACCCGAATCATCATTTCGAGCAAGCGCTTGCTTTGTCACAGTTTTGTCGAAATCTAATGTTCTCACATTGTAAACTTTACAGCGCAGGTGTTGCTTCATTCGTTTCTGTTCTGCATGAAATGTTTCATCAATGGTTTCAGTACAGAACATGCATTTCGTTCGACAGTCAAATGGGGGTTTAGAAGATCGGAAAGAGGCAACACCGGAGGTAGATGGTTCAGACCTGCCTGCTCTTTCGACGTCTGCCGGTTTGGTGTAGTGTTTTCTACACTTCACATGCACAAAGCCACTGTTTCTCTCCCTACAAACACCGTGTTTCCCATCTCTTCGAGTTAAATTTGCGCTTAACAATGATTTCAGTCCCTTTTCGGTCACACGGCTCACTGCGTCACTATCGGCAGGTAAATCACATATAAGACAATTTTCATGATACATCCCGAGCACTATTGGTTTTATATCGATACGACACAACAACACATAGACTTGTACACATACGACACAGTGTGAAGACGAAGTGAGGAGAACAAGAGATATTCGTGTGGACAAAGTGTAGTATGGAGGGAGGGCGGGCGGAGAAATAAGGTAAGAGCGCGGAGCGAAGAGATAAGATAAGAGCACAACAGAATTTTAACTAGTGGAACTTCCCATCCGCCGCCTTATGTGTACAAGAATAGAATAGAATATTTCATTTTGCGTATTAAGCAATATTTAAGATATATGTACAAATTATTCGTGATTACACGCTAAATAATCTTACTCGTACTATTTGCTTGCAAAGTGTATTTACGTTTTATTTATTAACTCTAAGGTTTATAAATTATAAGTTATACTGTATTTTTAATTTGTTTATATATTTTTAAAAACACCTTATTTGATGTCAACTTTAATTAAATAAAAACTCAAAACCACACAATATGAACAAATGTAGAGAAAAGGAGCCCTCATGTAAAGCAAACAAGTGGTTGTTCACTCTTATTTTAAAGTCAAGTTTTCTCGTAAAACTCGTTGAAATTATGTCACTTGTGGCATGTTCCACATAAATTCACATATGTGTATATATTATACAACATTATTGTATAGACAACTGTTGTCTAAAATTAACGATTGAGGGCCTATAAGGAAGAATTTGACGAAAAACTTGAATCGAAAAGGATTCGAGGCCTGTAGTACGAAAACGGTAAGGATTATGTTAATAATGCATACCAGCAAAGTTTTAATTTTTCATACCGGGGTCGACTTACGAGCGGAAAGTCGCAAAAAGGGATCTTTGCGACGCCTTCCCCCCTAGTGGCAGAGGACCCTGCCCTACACATTCCCGAACAAATTGGGACTAGACGATTTAGTTTGCCTGATAGGCCATTTTTGGTCTAGTCTGACTGGACTAAGCACACCTTATACCAATATTCTGTTGACCTTATCCAAGTCACATTATTCACATTTTTGGTTATTATTATTTAGTTTAATACAGCTGCGTGTTAAATTTGTTCTAGAACAACTTACTTATCATTCATCACTGCTTTGCTGATAATTTTAATACTTTTTATCAACTTGATACTTTCTTTTATTATTAAAACCGTTGAGTGCATTCAATGTTAAAAACCCAAAAAACTTCCACTCACTTGTATCTTTTTCGAGCACACATACCGGGTTCTCAAGAAAATAAGTCGATTAAACCCAGCATGCTTTAGTCCAAAAGTTGATATTCACTGAGATACGGGGTGTTTGTTAGTTGTAATGAAAACATGTTTTATGAAACAAAATCGTATTTACTTGCTGGAAAGTTCTATACGTAGTGTTACATACGTCCCACGCCAAGGAAAGAAAGAAAATCCATGATAAACGGATTTTTATTAGGAAGAAAAATCAAAAACCCAGCACTGATGGCATACTAAAAAGTAGGTATAGGACGTTTCGCCGCGACCGATTCGCCGCGGCCGACTGACTCACCGCCATCAGCTCGACGTCAGCCGTTTCGTCGCCGGGCCAGTTCGCCGTCAGAACAATTTTAATATTTGGTATAACATATACACCCCTTACGAAGCTTTTTTTGTGCATATTAAGAAACAGCATGTCTATTGCTTCTTACATACATTTTTAATCCTCTTAGAAAAATATCTTATAACGCTTATTTTGTTCTTTTAGAAAATTAATATGGTAACGCTAGTTGTTTTATGCCACTACGTATTTACGTAGGCGATAAGGTGCAGTATTTTAACTTTTCCTCTAATTTAATACAAAAATTCCAAGAATCCATTAACCTAAGTTGATGTCTTGTTTGCTAAAACATAATAGAAAGCGGGTTTAATGTAGCTAATTCGAAAATAATTACCTAGACTAGGAATTTGCATAGGCCTTACTCGATAACTGATTTTATTAGCATATTCCACCTCCTCCTCAGAAACTGAAGAAATTTCGTTTTGATGACGAAAGAATTTTAAGAATTGTGAGGGATGTAAATAACAAAACAACCTTAGAGTATTTGCGTTCTATAGCCCACAATTATCAATTCGGTCAATTATTATAAATTTACCGTTGCCTAGTGTATATGTTATTCCAAATTTCGTAATTAGAGATGATGAACGCAGTAACGTGTTCAGTGTTTTTGTGAAACTTTTGCTAATATTACCGACTTTTCAAAATTTCCGCACGAAAAAATGATACAGAGTAGACCGTGTTTTTTTGTTAAAAACACGACGTACGTTTTATGGTAGAATGTTTAATGCTCTACAATGTAAGAACAAATACGTTTTAGGAAAAATGATGTATTAACAAAGGCTTCTTGCACAAAACAAATCCTTATGAAACATTAAATGCAAAAGAAATAAATTATTTCATAAAGTGCATGAAATTAGTATACCAATGTTATGCTTTCAAAAAGCAACTTTCAGTGATAACATCCCTAGGCATTGATAATAGACGAGATAATTTTATGACAATCGAAAGCTCGTTACTGGGTAATAGCCCGAAGCCGAAGTCTGAAGGCTATTACCAAGCAACGAGCTTGAGAAGTTTGTCATAAAATTATGAGGAATTTGTCAATGTCCGAGGGATATTCGGCGGAAAATTTTTTGACAGAAAAATCACTAACTTGCAACACAACGAAACATTTATTTATTTATTAAGAGTACAGTTGGTAAAGGTACAATTATTAAAATTTAATGTAGCATTAGATTGGTTGCTTTTTTCTACTACAGAAGATCTATTACCACGCATAATATTAATGATCTTGTTGTGGTGTTCTTGATCAATGTTTAGGTATGGTTTTATAGAATTTTGATTGCTATGACCAGTAATTTTAAGTAAATGTTGTTCTTCTACACCACTTTTTGCCAATTCGCTAACAGCAGTTGACCTGTTCGAATGATTTGTTATCTTTTAGTCCTTTACATTCAGGCCAATTGCCTCAGCAACAGATTTAGTCCATCCATTTATCGTATTTCTTCCAACAAGTACATTATCGTACCACTTGTCGGTTTCATTTTTCCAGTGTCGATTTGGTTTTAAGAACAGCCGTGGTGAGATAATATTGTCGCCTCGCTTTGATATTAGTTTATGAAAAAGACGTACAGGGCACTATTGGAAATCAACCATTTACTACTTGTACAGCTTGTAGAACCGCCTTGGCACGTTTTACTGAACACCGGATTGTATTCAATGCGATTTGTTGGAAAGCCATCGTTATTTTTCTCGATTTGAAAAAAATCCACCAGACAAGCAACTGCCTCGCCTCCTCGCCATGCTAATTCTATAGCAGCAATATGGTAGAATTTCCGCATAAGACCTTTAGGAGTATTTTCATCCCATAAAAATATTATTTGGTTAACTTCAGACTAACTTAACGAAGGTGAACTGGACTGATGTTTACATGGATCTGCTTGTAGTTTCTTCCTGATTGCATCACGGGCATCTCGAGCAGGTTTAAATACTATGTTGTTAAACGGGTCAATCATAATGTTATAGTCATTATAGTACTTTTCTTGCAAAAGTTTGCACGAAACATTCCACATTGTTTTCACCGTTGCTTCTTTAAATTCGGTCCCGTCTTTCTTTCTCATATTGACCGCCAATTCTTCTAAGCTTCTATGTTTATTTAATTCATATTCTCGTTCATAGCAAAATTCCATAAATATTCCCCAAATATATTTGTGACTGAATGCTGTATTTTTAGGAATTTTTTCTTCTATTAGCGCATTTATATGTTTAAAATTAGCATTGCCAAAACGTGACATTTTGTAATCTATTTCGAATGAAGTTGTCAAAGTTAATCGTGTTGTCATAGTGATTGATAATTGCACTGAATGCAATTATCAATGTAATGTTGACATGATTGGGTGAAATTGTTTCACGTGACATCAAATGACAAAATATGAATGGCTTTTAGAAATGTCAAAAAATTTTCATATTAATTAAATGCAAAAAACCTTATGGGTGTTACCAGCGCCACCCTTCTGGATCCATCAATATCTTGTACCTACATTCAAATAATTGTCTGCAATAGAATGTCATGCATCGTCTGTAGGTTTAAAAATTTGAGGTTAAAATATTTGTCAAGCACATGTTATGTACTGTGACACTGATAGACACATACGTGGGTTTGCACATAAATAACGCTCGGTTTAAAGATGCAAATGTAGCAAAGCAACGAAAGAGAAGGAAACTTTTTGACTGTTGCACAACTATATTACATAAACTATCGAAGAACAGAAACCCGAAGTCGATAGGTAGTCTAGAAGCTAAGTTATAGCGTGCACGGACAGACACACAGACAGAAAATCGAGGTCATAAGCTCTTCCCATATTTTTTTGGGCCACGCCAAAAAGATTAATGCAAAATTAGTTGACAACGTTTCAAAAATTTTTCACACAACGTAGAAATGAAAATAAACCTACTGGCCGGCACGTTATGTAGGCAGCGGACCGAGAGAATAGAAAATCGCAATTGTTGCCGCGAAAGAAAAGATAATTAAAGGGTTTCTATATCTGTGAATAAGTCATTATATTTGATAATGTGTTTCGGTGTATGTTTTATTCTGAGTAACTAATATTTAAATGGACGTAATTAAGGATTGAAAAGAAATTGGGTAAACTGAAACCAATTGGTAATTAATTACACTAGATCGTACGGCGTAATTTCTGTTTGTTGCTTTAAAAGTCGAGACATATAAAGTGCAACGGCGGAGTAAATATTTCAAAAATGGATACTTCACTTAATGGAAAATGCGAACAGAGGCAGAATATTCCCATGTAATATTTCTTGTTTTTTTTAATAGCTTTTGAAAAACGGTGTGAATTGTCGTACCGAGTAGGAGATGCTCTATTGTTTTGTTACTTAATCATAAACTGCTGTGGCCATAAATGTAATATCGTTTGCGTTTTAGTAAAGAAAAAATAAAAACGCAAATTTATCCTTTTCTTTTTTTGTTGGTTTGAATGTAAGTTTTATACAACAATAAAATTGTGTAAACAAGCATATCGATAAATAGTTACCCCGTTTTGATTTTAATCTGCGAATTCGTGTAAACAAACTTATTTAGTCGTCTTAATTATAACCGCGTACCTTAACCCATTAAGTGTTGGTGATTCAGTGATTAATTACAGGATTATATTCAAGCGTAAGCAGGTATCTGAATGTAGATTAAAGCTCACAACAAGGAATTCAACAAGCTGTTGTAACTTATAGAAAATCGGTCATTGCCTTGATAGAAATTACTATTGAATTTTCACAAGATATTGAAATCGCACAGAATTTCCCTTGATAACATAAAATAATAATGCAGAAGTAATTTAATTACCAATATGCCATCTTGCAATCACGCTTATTAAGCTGAAATCTGTTTAAAAAACTTTACGGCGTTCCCCATTTTGCTGGTATGATTTGGCATTGTTGTCACGTAGATGACTTAAGGAGTGGACAAAGCGGAACGATAAAACTTAGTTTAATTGTTGCTTTTAGCAATACCGGGGTTTGCAGAAACATGGCCAGGCGTCATTAGAAAGCCTGATTTTACAATTTAGAGTCTGGTTATCCATGGCTTTTGCTACTAAAGCTAACCCATTATTATTGGTTTTAAATCTAGAGCGAAGTATAGATGAATGTATAAGTTATGAAAACGGTATACCATTGTTCCTAGCGCGGCCACTCAAACTTTTGCGGCATTGCTTGGGGGTAGGTTATCGGTCACTTTGTTAACGTAACTGTTTTATTTTCAGCTTACTCTTGCAAGGATTCCCTTTAATGATTCAAGCGTATTTGATTCAGTCAGCTTATTTAAAATTGTTTGCCTAAGAACTTATTTCTTTATGTGTAATTTATTGTAATTTTACGAATGTATTTTTGTGATTAGGTGAAATGCTGCTTTTATTCACGATACGCTGTGAAAATTCTTTGTCCATTTCTTTTTTATTTTATTGTTAACTTAAGTACCGACATGATTGGTTGTATAACGGCCACGTGTTTGGTTTCACAATTCTAATTCTGATTTGTAAAGCGGGACGCATTGTATAAAGTAGGAGGCATTACACGGTGGAAGGCATATGTACCCCATGCCAGCCAGGAAAATCCCATCACCCTTAGCACGTGATCCTTAATATCGGGTCTAATCTTAATGCTGTTCAAAAACATGTTGAACAATTACAATCTGACATTTTGTTTCTATCTGAAACACAAGTCCCCTCGGAAAGCTCCGATTAACCTGGTTTGCAATTTCCGCAATACAACCTTCACTCTAACTTTCGATTTGATCAAATTTGGAATAAATGTTTACTTGTCAAAATCACCTCGTTTGGGTTTGATACGCTCGCCAACTAGGTTTTTTGTTTCCTTGATAAAAGACGAATACCTGTCATAGTTGATGGCTTATTTTTAATATAAGTTAGCATTAACGCAAGCGTGCCACAGGGAACATTTATAGCATCTACACCTTTCCTGCTATACGTATATGATCTTATTTGGTCAACGACTAACCCGGTTCATTGGTTTGCTGACGACAACGCTCTTCATTGTAGTTTATCTCAGTCTACTCATAACGGTAATACACCTTCTATCTCAAATCAAGACATTAAAGCTGAAATATTAATTGCAATGAACAAAGACAGCTCAGATCTTAAGCTTTCAGGTTCCATTACTATGTTGTCAATGACTGTATCTTCAAATCTATCATGGACTGGCCAGTTTTTTTGCCAGCTACTAAAGCAGCTACTCTTAAAATAGGTTTTTAACAGCTCTAAGTAGTACTTTACCTCCCGACAGCTATTTCTGCTCTATAAAGCTCAAATTCCACCTCATCTAAAATATAATTCTCACTTGTGGGTTGGTTCTCCGCAATACGCTCTTAGGCTTATAAATAACCCGTCCTTAACTTTTGACATACAGTCCATTGATCATAGAAGAATCGTTTTAGTTCTTTCTCTGTATTATCGGTATCACAATCACTATTGTGATGTTGAACTACATTCTTTGATATCATCTCGTGCCACCTTTGCTAGGAATACTCCGTGCCCCATTCACATCTTCAATGTACAAATCTCCACTTGTCGTACCAAACAGGCGCAATCCATATTTCTCTACACAGCTTCTAAATTTTGGAATGATCTCCCTAGTTCCAGTTTTCCTCTCACTTATGATACGAAAAATTTAAAGTGGCCGTTCATAGGCATCTCTTAGCAATTCAATATCCCACAAACCATCTTACTAAGTGTTCCTGAGTACTTTAGCACGGTATGTTGAACAGCCTGTTCAGAACCACAGTTATTAAACAATAATTATGACAATTATGGGTGTGATTTTACTGTTTTTTAAAGTGCTTTTCAGTTTTTCCGTTACTTGATTTTATAATTTTTAACGCACTTCAATCCGATTTAATCGTATTTTGTTATATTGGGATATTGAACCTTTTCTTTTCTTTGTTCTTTGATTAACAGATTGAATCATCATTGCGTAAAGCTTATTAATTCTAATTTGTGTAATTTTATTGCTTACCTGTCCCACTATGATGCAACACTAAACCTCATCAATTCAATTAATACAGCGTAGCCTACCACTAGACGGTCAATTATTGTATCAGATTTGAGATTTGCGAGTAATCTAATATTAGACTTGTAAATAAATTCTAAGGTTTTAATTATTGCGAGGAAAGTTAATGTGATGCAAGCAGGTAATTTGAGTAAAAGTAGCATCATGCTCTTAAATAATTTATAGCTTTTTAATTATTGAGAGTAACTTCGAATTACATTTTGGGACGCTACCGTTATAAAGGTACCAGTAATACCACATCTAGCGGTTTTTGGTTCGGTTACCGGCTGGACGGTTTAAATAGGCGCAGACTTGGATGTTTCTCCGCAATGCCTAAGGATGCCTGTATCTCACAGTATGTTGCATGTCGATCTCATAACATCATTTCACGCGCAGGATCAATATCCTTTACGAAGTGCATGGTCGACCCCCGCGAAAACCATCACCAAAAGTAGACCTTCCACGTTTGAATTCTGCAAACCATTTGTAGACCATGATTTTGGACGGCGCTTCATCACCAAACAACTTTAGTTTTTCCACACATTGCTGTGGCGTTAAACCGTATCGAAAGTAATAAAAAACCGTCACTCGAAAATCGCGATTCGAAATATCCATTTTTTCACAAACTTACTACTTTTAAAATTCTACTCAAATGAAACTACTCAGTTTACAATCAAATTGTCGATTGTACTAATGGTATAAAATGTCAAATTTTACGATTATGACAACCGCAGAACCTTAGCATTGCAAGGAGTCCTTGATTGCGCGAACTTTAACAGTGGTGCTCAGAAGTGTATACATCTAATGACCGCTGCAGTCGACATTATCAACCTCCTGAAATAAAAATAAATAAATAAAAATACGTTTGTGCCAAATATTTAAGGCGGAGGATAAAAACAATACTGTCTAATGCTCGACCAAACTAAGGGATGTAAAAATGTAAAAATAAACGTTAGTATTAGTTAACATTTCTAGAAAACTGAAACCCCTTCGAAGAAGTAGTAAGATTGAAATTGAACTACTAATGAGTTTACGCATTTTTTAGAATTCTATTAGGAAGAACTCAAATTTAACAGAATTTAAATAATAGTCATTTTAATTGCATTTAATTAGCCCTTTGATCAATTCATAAAGCGTTAACCCCAATGTATATTTGAAGAATTTGCATGCAGAACGTGTTGTTTCGTTTTATGAAAAGAAAATCGTGAACTAAATAGTAAGCAGCTCTTTCCCCGAAAACTGGCAACAGTATTTAGAATGTTCCATATTCTGCAAGCGATATTAAGATTTAAGCGTTTGTTTGCAATATTTAAACGATTTTAATCTAAGTATCTATACTTTTTATCCCACTTTCATAAAAAATATCATCGTTATTCTGTAGGTACATATATTACATCAAATTTATGACATAAAAGCGACACCAACAGATATAACAGCTTGAGGGCACGCCATTAGGTATATCTATACCGTAGTCTAATAAAATATGAACTTCATAAACCAAAAATGCAGTGAAAGTGTAAAATGAAAAGAAACTTTTTATTACCCAGCCAAGTAGACACTGAAAAGTTCAAATCAATGTTGAACATGTTGCACAAGAGGAAATGTATAAACAAGGGTTAAAAGTTCCACTAGTACAGTTTTCAACACCTACTTGTATATTACACCAACATCGTTAATGTTGCTTTTGCTTAATTTATCTATACTCCGTTTACCGAACAGAAATAGTTAAGCTCCTCCCCAAAAATTTCCGCGATATTTAAATGCAACAATTACTTGCTTTCAACTGTTGGCATACGTAGCAGAACAGACGTCTCTAATTCTGTTTTATTCAATGTCATACAGTTTAACTGTTTTACGTTCTCTGTTTTTTAGAATAAAGTAAATGGTATTTTGCAACCGTATCTTATTCTAAACGTAGTATATAACCCTATTATCCTTATAAAAGCACACCCTATTTTGACTTAATCGAAAAGATCAAATATTTTTAAACCTCGTTTGTGTTACTTTATTTTATATAATTAAAAAAAATTTGAAAAAAAGTAGTGTGACAAATCTTTGTTTATACCCAAGTCCACCTGTAATTTCCAAACTTTGTTTTACTGTAATGATTTGCAGTCTCTTGTACCTTCTTTAATACGCTCTTACGTTGTATTATTACACGTAATAAATAATTTGAAACTTCTGCTGTGTGTTAAAGTGCCAATACTAAAAACATGACGCTTTGTAATTTAGTCTTGACAAAGTACGTTTTAATTTGTGGTTTTTAAATTTCCCGGTTTTTATAAATTTGTTGATGTAAAACTGGTCGCTGCTTACATTGGGCAAAATTTTGTGTGAGGAGCTTAACTATTACTGTTGGGTAAATAGATTTTAAAAATTATTAGTTCTACATACATAAAGACAAAATTTACACCGGGGTTTGAACCTTGATGGCACAGTTGGTTAGCGCGGTACTCTAGCAAAGTACAGGTCGTAGGTTCAAATCCTACTCGAGGTAAACTTTTTATTTATGTATTTAATAAAATTAATAATAATTTTTAATTACATATTTACCTTTGAACTTATTCGTCCATAACAAAAACTTATAATAGATAGATTTTAGTTCTCTTGTATTTTGCAAATCGATATTACTAAGTTCTATAAGTAGACGTTATGCACGTATACAACTTAGTGTAGGCAACGAAGAATCAGTTTTCATCAAACCTAAAACATATCTTATATGTAGGGGCATCTAGGGCAAAACGGGGTACTGGGGCATAACGAGGTACCGTCTTTTTACGTGAGTTCCATTCGAATTAACCCGCCAAATCTCAGACGCATTATTGCCACTACCAATACCCTTCACTGCAATAGACGCAGCACGAATCGGGCGAACGTTAGTTTGACTTTGTCCGGCATAGAGTTATAAACGCCGTACGTTGTAAAACTGGATCATATATTTCCTTAAGGTTTTTTTTCGAAAAGTTATTGATGTTTTGTTTATGCTATATCGTTATTGCCTTTATATAGTCTACCTTATCAAACGCATGGCTTCAAAAACACTTTTACACTGATTTTTTTCTTGTTTTATTTGAGCACGTGTTTTGGGACAAAATGGGGTTTTGATGATGAGGCAAAACGGGGTCCCGTTTTACCCCGTCCTTGGGACCCCGTTTTTCCCCAAGCAATGCATTAGGATTTATTATGTTTTCCTATTGGTTGCAGATGGTACAAAAATACGCAAGAAAGACAAATCGTCAAAATTGGTCTAAAGAGTCAATGAAAGAAGCAGTACAGGCGATTAATGAGGGTACCATGGGTTATAAAAAAGCAGCGCAGCAATTTAAGGTGCCTCAAACCACATTAGAACGTTATGTTGCAAAAGCAAAAAGAGATGTGGGGTCAAAGTTTAACATAGCGCAATTAGGAAGTGCCAGAAATGTGTTTACCGAAGCTCAAGAGTTAGAGATTGTGAAATATGTAAAAGACATGGAATCAAGATTATTCGGCTTTACAATGAGAGAGTTAAGAAAATTTGTTTATCAATTGGCGGTCGTAAACGGTGTTGCAAACAGGTTTAGTAAAGACACTGAGATGGCCGGTCCTGACTGGACGGAACATTTTCTTCGAAAACACCCTACCATAGCCCTAAGAAAACCAGAAGCCACATCAGGAGCTAGAGCAATGGGCTTCAATAAGGTTGCTGTGAATCAGTTCTTTGGTTTGCTTACAAGTATTATCGATAAGTATCAACTAACTGCAGAGAAGATTTTCAATTGTGATGAGACAGGTATCACTGTAAATCCAAAGGGACATTCGAGGATATTAGCACTTAAAGCAAAACGCCAAGTAGGAGTTCTCACATCTGCAGAGAGGGGGGAAACCGTGACTGCTGAAATTTGTTGCTCAGCTTCGGGAAGTTATGTTTCTCCTTGCCTTATTTTTCCCAGAAAAAGAAAACGCCCTGAATTTGAAATTGGTTTGCCACCTGGTTCTATGGTTGAAACAAGTGATTCTGGTTGGGTGACTGGAGATATTTTTTTCAGATGGTTTAAAAAATTTGTTCAATTTTCCGGGGCTTCAAAAGATAACGCCGTACTTTTAATTTGTGATGGCCATGCCAGTCATACAAAAAATCTTGACCTTATTAATTATGCCCGAGAAAATGGAGTGATTCTGCTTTGTTTACCACCGCATTGTTCGCACAAGTTGCAACCTCTGGACGTCAGCTTTATGAACCTCTCAGCAGCTACTACGAAAATGAAGTAAGAGTATGGCTACGAAGTAATCCCGGAAAAGTCGTAACACTTTGGCAACTTTCGACTCTTTTTGGTGCTGCCTATGTTAACGCAGCAACAATGAAAAATGCTATGAGTGCTTTCAAAACAACTGGAATTTGGTCACCGAATGAAAATGTTTTTGAAGAAAGTGACTTTTTACCAGCTTCTACGACAGATATCCCTTTAGATGATGAAGGCAATGAACAGCAATCCTTAAGAGAAAATGTCCATCGGACTCCAGAAAAATCTGTGATCCATAAAAATAGAGTAGAGACAACTCCGCCTTCACGTGTGCCAATGAAAACCATCAACAATGATTCTTCGCCATTACCACAATGTTCGTGGATGCCTGATGCCCCTCCAACTCGTGAAAAAACACCGAAAAAGGTAGTTCTACAAGAGCCAAATATATTTCCTCTTGCATCGCCGCAAGATTTGCAGCCAATTCCTAAAATAACTTCTGTTGCAAAACGCCCTCAGCGAAAACGACGAAAAACAGCAATTTTAACATCCACTCCTTACAAAATGGAATTGGAACTATCTGTTCAAGAAAAAAATGAGAAAGCTAATAGTGTCAAAAGAAAAATAGGCATTGTAGGAAAAAATACTACGAAAAAAGCAGTTCCTAAATTAACAAAAAAAGCAGTATTGAAAGACAAAAATAATGAAGATTCCTCAAGTGACGAAGACGATGCGATATGTCTTTATTGCAAAGAATTTTATAGTACTTCCACCGAAGGATGGTTTTCATGTTGTCTTTGTCACGAATGGGCTCATAATTCCTGCGCCGGGATCGACAGCGATGACGATGAGACTGCGTTCCAATGTGAATTTTGTTTCTAACTAACTTTGTATATCATATATTATATACCTAACTAAGAGTTTTTGTATTAATAAATTATTTTCGTTCACCTACACGTACCTCATATACTAAACCCATTTTACCCCAGATACAATTCCCACTTTGCCCCGTATACGGGGCAAAACGGGGAGAGGCTTGATTTTTAAAAAATATATAAAAAAAACTACGTAAAAATTTTAAGTTGGTTATTTAGTTGTTTAAAGTCTAAAGGTAATATATTTAGCTAGCTAAATTCAAAATGGCACGGTTAAGTTAATTCGTTTTATAAAAAATCAGGCCCTTAAAGTTAGGTACCCCGTTTTGCCCTAGATGCCCCTATATTGGAAAAGGTTCGTTAGGGTGTCTAGCCAAAACGCAGGAACATGGCAGAGCATGCATTCATTTTTCCGTTTATGGGCAAAGAAAGCGTAAAAACTACTATATTAAAATTATAGCAATTTCCAACGACAAAATATAGTTTAAATGATGAATTAAGGGCAGTTACACTTCGTTACTCACAATAATTACATTTTTAGATATTTTGAGGCAATAATTGGTGGGACATAGTGAGCATACAAAGGGCAAAACACATAATTTACGTTGAATTTTGTTGAAAATTAAATTTTAGGGGTTTTTGAGGTCAAAAATCAAGAATATAATAATAATTAGATTTTTAAGATAAAATCGCATTAACAAGAGGGACAGAATGGACATGAAAGGGTAAAACACGCTATTTGCGTTGTATTTTGTTGAAAATGAAATTTTAGGGTTTTTTGGGATCAAAAACTTTGGATAAATATATTCATAAAGCTATAAAATTAGTTTTCTTTGCTTAATAACTACTTATTTAAAAATAATATTCAAAGTATTTTTAGTCAAATTGGAGAAAATTTTAAATGATTTAATTGTATTTTCTATATATAACAAATAAATTATTAAAAAATATTTTTATGTTAAATATATGTTAAATTTATACAAAAAATGTTGATACTCAAAAGTTATACAAAATTAATTTAAATATATCTAAAGATTTAAAGATATTCAAAAATAGAAAAATTTCTCTAACGGTTTCTTAGCCATAACATTTTTTTAGTTTAAGATATCGAAATAATAAAAAAAGGAATTTAAAGTAAATTTTATAATCTAAAAATTAAGTATGGTAATGATTATTTTCGATGATAGAAATTCGTCATATTTTAAAGTAAAGGGTTCAATTTAAAAGTAGCAAACAGTGATTTTAGGCTATATATAATATATATATATATATATATATATATATATATATATATATATATATATATATATATATATATATATATATATATATATATATATATATATAATATATATATATATATATATATATATATATATATATATATATATATATATATACATAGCTATCGAATGATACGAAGCCCGGCACATACCATAGGCACGGCGCAGCCCGGATTGAAAGGCAAGGGGTTTCTTTCTTTTTCTTAAGTATTTAGATATTTTTAAGTAATTCGTCAGTATGTTAGTAATTATAACACCTACGTATGATACGAAGCCCGGCACTCCCTACCCACCGGCAAGACAAAGCGCGGGAAGAATTTTTCAACTCATCCATATTTCTAGAGTATTCAGCTTTTCGTTAGTGTGTGAATCGTTATAAAGATTAAGTGTATTTCCAGGACTAGAAAATAATATATTTGTAAGTATCGTGATATTTTTTCTACTCACTATTTTATAAAATCAAATTTACCTGAAGATCACAGATGTGCATATCCTATTACTACGTATTTTATTTTAAAAAAGTAACTACTATCAGTCCTATTTATACTGCTATTATATATTATTTCCAGACCGAGCTGGTAGCGTAGTGGTGACACGATCTGCTTAGTATTCGGGAGGTAATGGGTTCGATTCCCATTACCGTCTACCTTGTATGAGGTTTTTTCAGGGGGTTTTCCTCATACACATGTAGCGGCATGGTGTCACTGCGTATATGCACACCATGTGCGGCTGCTTAGGCGAATGCTGGGGTAGTATTTTCCCCCTCAGAACCCTAACTCCGTTCCTTCCGGTCCTATCCTGACCACATCCATCCTTAATCCCACCATACATATATACGTAATGTATGTATGTATGCTGGGAATCCATGATTGTGGCTGAAGGAGCTCGGAAAGCTCGAGCAGCCCGCCCTCCCCCTTGGGGAGGGAATGAAATACGTGGCCTTTTCCTCTTTTTTTTTTATTATTTCCAGTGGCGGGAAATTAAGGTTAATTGAAAATTTTATTCCATATATAATTGCCCCGGTTACAATAATCGACAACCGTGCGTACTTTATTTGTTCTTAATATGCAGCTTCTCACATTTCAAGATAAAATAATATCACTACAATGTTTATTAAATGATTGCGTTATTATTCTGCCGAATCATTACCTTCAAACTCTCATTACAATTAACAGAAGTTTCCAATATTTAATTCAAATTTGAATATATTTTCGTTCAAATTTAATTATTCTAAAACAAACCACAACTCTATTGATTTAATATTTTACATGTCGTTTGTACCTATTGAAAAAAACATTTAAGTCAAGAAATAATTACTTTTTCTTTGTCTTTATTCTCACGTAACTGACCTTTTACGACACTTTTAAATTAGTTAATCTACGCCGTAGAAATGTGTGAAATTGAATTTTTCAAAAAAAATGTTTTCTTTATGTTTTAATCATCTATAAAATCCAAAAACATCAAATGTCTTAATATCAAAGGTTATTTTTCATTGTGAAAAGTATTGAGATCTATATTTAATTTAAAAATTTGTTTCTTCTTGGAATTATTTTTATACTTAGTCTGTATTTTTTAAATATTTTGTAAAGCTTGATTATTTGAAATTGTTTTACAGGATGTAACGTAGCGAATAATTATTACATTTAGCTACTCAGAAGCAATTTGCATATGTATCAGAAAATGTCAGTATTACCAATAATCTTAGTACGTCCACATTTTCAAGTTCTGAGCAGTCTCAGTCTCCATACAAAAAAAAAACTTCGACAATCCAATAACTCTATAGGAACCTCATTAAATAAGAAAATATTTAAGATCAGTGATGATAACATTAATTTACAAGAAAAGCTGAAACTTCCTGGATTCCTAACAGTAAAATCTAAAATTTCCTCTAAATCAGGACACACCAAAGAGAATTTCACTTACTCCGAAACTTCAGCACTTCGCAATAGTAATGGCATTTTTCAAAAAAGTACTAGTTCGCCAGGAAATATTTCGGATAACGCCGCAATTCTAGAGCATTGGCGAGAATCCCCGATTGAACTGAATTCAAATAGACTTACATCCGTTTGCGATATTATTCCTGAAAATAGCTTTAAATGTGTGGAAACGAATAATCAGAATAATAATAGTACTGGATGTATTAATTATACTCTCCTCAAAAATGCAAAATCTCTTCAATGTGACTCCATCTCAAAACTAGATTTCCAAGAAGGCCCACAAAATTTAGTTTCTGCATTTGATGAAACCGATTTAGAAGAAGACAAAACACGTTTTGATGATTTTGAAGAAATTTTAGGATCAGGAAGATCAGGTTCTGAATATAATCCTTCAGAATATTTTTCAGAAACAACCTCGAATACAGATGACGAAGAGAGATTTGAAGTTATGGAAATTAAAAAAAACTTATTCAAGAAAGAACCAAACTGAGCAGCTAGTCAAAGCCAACGACAAACAGGTAGTACTATAAAGAAAAAAAATTCAATACTTTTCCCTTACAGAAAGATGCGCCAA
The DNA here is from genome assembly GCA_036346205.1 of Vesta saturnalis. Lineage (NCBI taxonomy): Eukaryota > Metazoa > Arthropoda > Insecta > Coleoptera > Lampyridae > Vesta > Vesta saturnalis. Next base: position 817,225 of record JARFJB010001262.1, read on the forward strand.
GAATAATTGATCCAAGTAGCCAAGAAACTGAAAATTTCATTTCAAACTCAATTTTCAACAAGGAGTGAGAAGCAATCCCAGTAAGTAATTAGAACTTTTATCTAGATGTCTTTTAGTATGCATTTCAGTGTGCAAAAATGTATCACACTAAACTTTTTGCTTGAATCTATTATTTCTAAATCTATTCACGTTTTCAGAATCCCAACTCTAAATATTTGAAAAAAAACTCTGTCAGAGAAAGACCAACGTTGTGTCCAATTTGTTACCACGGTGTATTTACGCATTTTCCCAGTTCGAACTTGCAAAGATCCAAATACTGAATACTTTGTTTGTACTTTCTGTTTAGGTCATTACAGTAAAACAATTCTCTATAAACATATAAAGATCTGCAAAAATAAACCGGCTGACCTCAAGAATGTTGGCAAAAACTGTTTATCTAGGTCTCAAACATTTATGGCGTCAGTTATGTCGAAGAATCAACAATACTTGAGTACGTCCCGAATAAAAAAAGAAGTTTTTGATATAATGAGAGCGGATCATATTAGTGAAGTAGCCAAGAATGGCCCCTTGATTTGTCTTAATGGTGAGAGTCTTTTAGTCAAGCATAAAAGACAACAGATTGCAAATGTAGTGTCCAATAAAGTAAGAGAAATGGCAAGAATGCTCATAACAATAAAATCAATGAATGATGAAATAAGTACCTTTTTTGACCTGCTTAGACCCGATATGTTTTGGACACTTTTATCAGTTCCCAAGAAAATACGTGGCTATGATGACATAAATAAGAGCTTCAGGGCACCGTCCTTAGCATTACACATGGGAACAAATTTAAAATTAATTTGCAATGTTGCATTCACAATTGTAATAGAGAAAAAAATCTACCTAAAATGCAATGGAATGAAAGAGAAGAACAAAAACGTGAAATAAAAGATCTAAGAAACTTAATAGAAGGGCACTGGTGTAATGAAATTTCCAGTCTACCTCTGAAAACACTTAAAGAAAGACAGTGGGAAACAACTGTAAAAGTACCATTAACGAGTGACATACTTCTGTTTCAAACATACATCAATGATCTAGCCAGCAAAGCTTATGAATAGCTGAAGAATCAGAGAGAAGTTAGCAAGAACTATAAAATTTTAACTCAAAGTGTATTTGCTCACATTGTCATGTTCAACAGAAAACGAGTAGGCGATGTACAATACCTAAAAATGGAAAGCTACAATAAAGAAAACCAAAGAATTGATTCACAGAGTCACATACCACAGCTGAAAGAATATTAAGCAAGAAATTTAAAAGGGTGGTAACGGGAGGAAAGGGATCAAGGCCAGTAGCAATACAATTTTCGCCCAGGATTCAAAAATATATAAATTGTTTACTGAAAATCAGAAAAACTTCTGGTGTAGTTCCGCACTCAAACCCGTAGTTATTTGCTAATCTGAATTCTGAAAATAAATGGATAGCAGGAACAAAAGTTATAGGAGATCTGGCTGAAAACTGTGGTACCAAAGAACCCAAACTATTAACTTCAACCAAGTTTAGGAAGCACATAACTACAAGTCTTCAGTTAATGACAATGGAATCAACTGAAATGGAACAAAATTGCCAAGTTCATAGGTAATACAAAAAAGACCCATTCCGAATTCTACAGGTAAGTTTTTATAAAGTTTGATAACTGCTTAATACTTATTTTGCGGACGGTTTACAAAATCGTTCTTTAGGGAAATCAGAGTTTTACGCTGTGGAAAGATTTAAGTAGTAATGAAATTTGTATATTATTCGATCGACGATCAACTTTATGTAAAAGTACCAAATTTTATACCACTGTCTCTGAAGATTTTTCACAGTAACATAGGATGTTTCTTTAATAGAATTTTTTGTTTAACACCCTTCCCCCTCCAAGTTGAGCAAAACAAAAGTTTTTATTTAATATCTTCACTATGGATGAATTTAGAAGAATGAAATTTTACAGAAACTGAAATTAACCCTAAAATGTAATCACAAAAGGGTAAAAAAGTCAACTCCGTTATATATAATATAATTATAAGTAAACACTCTGTTTTTGTTCCATCGGCTACCAGATATTGTATTGTATTGATGTAGGTAAAGCATACACAAAGAGATATTGTTTTTATGTAGGTAAAGCGTACAGAAAGGTGCCAGTTCTTTGATTTCTTTTAAGAGTAAACACTGAAAAATAAGATCTTATATTCACCACGGCGTTACCGAATGATTACGCCCATCGAGCTAGATTTCATCGTTCTCCGGGTGTAATCATCCTAGTAACGCCCTTGGTGCATAAATAGCTATTATTGTCCTGGTTTTCTCTAATTCCTGTATATCACAGTAACAAATTAAACAATAATTGTACTACTAGTAGCAATTAACAAACTATAAAAAGAAACTAATAACAATCTACCAAAATATCGATGATTCATGCGATCGTATCATCGCATCATGTGAGATTATTAGAAATGCACCCCTGATCTATACTAAAGCTGGATAATCACTACCATATAAAAAAATTAAAAAAATTAAGCCAACTAGTATATGACATTTCGGAGCAGACCATGCGCGTTGCTGATACGTCAAGCAGAGGAGTCTCCTAAGGGTTAAGGAACGTTTTTAATCTTATTGAAAATTAGTACACTTCGCTCAAATAGTCAGTAAAAAAAAAAAAAACTAATGAACCTTGTTTGTCTCTAATTTCACAATTTTTACAAATGTCACGCAGCCAAATGAACCTATAATAAAACTATAATATAGATCGGTGCACGTCACTGGAAAAAATGACTTTCTCTCGTAACGACATTGACATTATGGAATAATGCACATGCGCATTTTCAATTTCAGCGAGTTCAATTTGGCGTATTTTTAGCATAGGACGAAACGGCGACTGCTCGTCCAGCTTTAGTATAGATCAGTGAAATACACCCGAACTTTTTCAAAGAATACGAAATTGAATGAGACGAAGAGTAGGGTTGTGCGTTTTTTCTGAGGTGCGCCATTTTAAAAATGAAGTATGATTTTTTTTATTGATATTTTGATTAGTTTGTTTTTTAGTTTGTTAATTTTACAATTATTCTTCAATTTGTTATTGTGATATTAGAACTTGGAGAAAACTATGAAAAAAAAAATCCCTAATTATGACTTATTTTTTTGTGGTCAAACTAACAATTTTATGAGAAAAACTTAGGACATAAAAAGTTTTAGACTAAATACGTAAATATAGCATCAATTATCTGCAAAATTTCATTCTTCTAAATTCATCCATAGTGACTATAATAAGTAAACAGTTTTTTTCCTAACTTGAAACGGGTGTAATTTGGAAGAGAAGAGGTTTTGAAAAATATATATGAAAGAGCTCCTTAATATTTTTGAAAATCGCCCTTTAAAATCGATCCTTGCATCAATATAGAAACACCCTGTATACTACTTATTGATAAACTCTTATTATCAATATTATGTTAAATCATATTACAAGTTTTCGTAGTAGGTCCGCAGGTACAACGATATGATAACTGACACGTAACGGGACAATTTGATTGCCCTTCTTGTTAGTGTTTATTAGAAAAAGCTTTGAAACCTTAAACATTTAAAACCAACTAGAAATAATCTTTTCCATTTACGGTGAAATGGTAAATTCGAATATTGTTTTAAGTCATGCTGTATAATCCAATTCTGAGTAATTTAAAACCAGGAGTAATCATAATTCATGAAAAATATTAAACTTTTTGCTTTCAAATTATCCCAGGACATTTACCAGACGGCAAAGGTAGCAAAAGTGCTTCTTTTACTAGAGAAGGGAAGGGGAAAAGAGTTTCGGGGCAAGAGTTTAAATGAAATTGAACTTGACAAAGATATATACTATAGTTCTAAATCTGACGAAGACTCAATTGAAAACATAAAAAACGAGAGAAAAGCACAGGTATTGAACAACAAAACCAATAAAGGGGATCAGAAGGAATCTGCCCAAAACAAAAAATTAGCTAGCAATGGTAATTTTAACCGAAAAATTTTTGGTTCCAATGGTAATAAACAATCATTGGAAGAAGAAACGTACTTGAAAGAAATAAAGAAGGAAGATGGAAAGTCGAACATAATAAACATATGTGGACATGGAAGTAGCACCCCAAAGGAGGATCAGGAGAAAGAAAATGTAACCAATGAACGAGAAAATGATCAGATTATCAAGTTTCAGAGTCAAAAAAACCATTCAAAAAGGTAAAGGGACGTGTTCGGTGGAGTATTGAAGAAAAGGATCTTATTCGTAAATATTTTGCAACTCATGTGAAAACAAGGTCACACCTCGAAAATATGAATGCGATGAATTCATAAAAAAATATGGAAATTTACTCGTAAGCAAAGATTGGGTGAAAATAAAAACATTTGTTTATAACTGTTTCAAATAAGTTTAAAATTTCAATAAAAATACAGTTTCAGACGTCTTTTTTATGTTCTCTAAACTCTTAAATTAACTTAGAATGTTCTTGTTTTATTTATTATACAGTACATCTAAAAAAGTTGGCAACAAATGAAAAACTTTTATTACTTTATAACTTTCATTGGGTATTAATTTTAGGAAAAAAAATATTCTTTATAAAAAGTTCTGTTGTTCAACAAGAAAATATTTAATCTTGATATAGCATATACAAGAAAAGCAAAATTAAAAAAATCTAAATCGACTTAAGGGAGAGGTACTATTATTATTCATAGGAGGCTATGAATTCAAACTTGGCTATAATTTTCAATTCTAACCAATATTTTATTTGTTTTTACCCTAAAATGAATAATAATAGTAATTCTCTGCTGAGTCAATTTTGATTTTTTTAATTATTGATTTGCCCCGCATATTATGCTTTAACAACTTTGAATAGTTTAATTTGCGTGGATGTTAAATCTTTGGGCTTCCCAAAGACCTACAAGTATAACGGGCATCCTAACATACGTGAACAATATACCAACTGTATATTGTATATATGAGGTGGGCCGTCTGATGGCAATCGTACTGAACTAAAGGTGCACGAATTAAAATATTTTTCGCACTTAAGAAGCCCTTTCCATTTTCACGAAATAGATACAGATGGCATTATCTCCTCAATTAACTCATATACACAATAATTTTTGAGAAGCCCAATTTAGGCTTCCTAAAACTTTTTCAGGCTTCGTAAGTTTCGTAAAGTATACCATCTCGGGCCTGTTAATGCCGGTTTCTATGTATATATATATATATATATATATATATATATATATATATATATATATATATATATATATATAGATAGTTTAATACTTCAGCTGGAATTTCATCTGGTCCGCTTGCTTTTCTTTCCTTTAATTTATTTATAGCTTTTTCAACTTCTTCCTGCATTATAGTTGGCCCAGGGGATTTTACTCTTGGTTTGTCTGTTGTGGTTCCATTGTCTGCGAAGAGCTGGTTTATATGTGTTTTCCATGTATTTAGTTTTCCTTCTATATTTTGTATAATACTTCCTGAGTCATCACATAAGTTGTTTATATTGTTGTGCGTAGCATAAGTATCTTGTTTTTTATCCATTTCTTCGATTTCATTACGTTCCATCTCCAACCATTTCTGTTTAGCTTCTCTGATCTCTTTTCGTATTTCTGTATATTTTTTATTGTATTCTATTTGATCTTTGTTTTTTAATTGTCTTCTTTCTTCCACCATTTTCAAGATATGGATGTACCGTAACAAGAAATAGGAATTAGGCCGAAAGCTCAGTCGGTCGGTTAGGCACTTGGATGCGTGGGCGTGTGGCTGGCGTAGATACAAAGAAAGATTAAAAGGGCACCACTTTATTTATTTTTGATGTCGGTTTTGTAGTGCCACGATCATCCAATAACACTACCAGACCAACAATGCATAATAACGATTTATCCATAGTAACATTAATTTTATCAATGTAAGTGTCAAGGAAATATTATCCTGAAATTTCCTCACAAAATGCATGCAGAATCCTACTGTTGCTGCACGATTGTATGCGGCTCGTTTTCCAGAAAGGCGGCATTACGAAAAGAGACTTTTTACTCGATTATCGCAACGATTGAGAGCTACAGGAACAATTCATCCCCCAGTTACTCACAGAGCACGCAGATCCCGAACGGAAGAAAATGTTATAAACGTTCTAGCATATATCGAAATTAATCCACATAGTAGCACAAGAGCAATATCTCATGCCTTTGGACCAACACAAACTACTGTTCGGCGCATTATGAAAGAACATAAGTAAGTTTTAAATAAAAGTTAGCTATTAGAAGTAGTAAAGTTATAGCTATTAAAAAACCATAACTTCAATTTTAATCTAGATTACATCCATACCATGTAGTCCTTCATCAATCACTGACTGCAGCTGATTATGAGCAACGTTTAGACTACTGCTATTGGCTGTCGATTATGCTCAGATAATCAACATCTGTTATCGCAAATATTGTGGACTGACGATGCTACATTCTGCAGTGATGGTGGAGTAAATTGTCATAACATGCATTATTGGTCCAGAACCAATCCTCGTTGGATGCAAGAAATTCAACATCAGGACTGGTGGAGCCTCAATGTTTGGTGCGGTATTTTAGGAGGTCGAATTATTGGTCCTCACATTTTTGACGCGCCACTTAATGGTGAAACGTACCTTAATTTCTTGCGGAACGATTTGCCGTTACTTTTAGAAGATGTGCCGTTGCTTACTAGGCAGCGGATGTTTCTCCAACATGACGGCTGTCCGGCACATTTTTCAGTACGCGTGCGTCCATTTTTGAGTAACACTTTTCCTGAGACATGGATAGCAAGAGGGAGCTTTTTTCCATGGCCAGCTAGGTACCTACATTTCCTTATTCATTCTTAACTTTAACAGCTTAATTACCTTCTAGGTCCCCCGATCTAACTTGTTCAGATTTTTATTTTTGGAGAAGAATAAAGGACCTTGTTTTTACAACCAGGCCAACTACGCCTGAAAATATGGTCATTAGGATAAGAAATTCTATTCGCACCCTCTCCACAGCGGCGATAGAAACCGTTGTTTTGTTAACGCAACAGCGGTTGCATCTGTTGTATTGATAATGATGGCAGACAATTTGAGCATTTAGGTCGCCACTGAGTAATGGCTTACTACTCATCTCTAGTTAATTTTCGATGGTCCACCCGGTGTAATTATTAACCAACGGTAATAAACTAACCCCTGAAACTCGATGATAATAACTGTCAGTATTATCGAATTTCTGGGGTTAACCCTCGGGGCAGGGTTAACCCGTGTTTATAAAAGCTGGCCTAAGTAATAAACTATTATGTCAAAAAACTTTGCGTTTTATTGTTTTTGGATGTAAATTTAAAGTAGGTATAAAATTGAAACCAACAGAGATATCGACTTGAAATTTTCAGGATATAGGCGAAATTTTATACTCTTTCTGACTAAAATATAAAAAACATACCATTCTATTTAATATTTTGAAGAAAATCGCTAAAATTTCAGCAATATTTGGAAAGCGTCCTCTAGCTTTTTGTTCGTTAATCAAACTTAACTTTTTAATACATCAACGAATAGCGCAAGGAAAGGCCTTTCCAACGAAATATTACTTTTTAAGATTCGATGACTGGTTCCGAAGATAATTACGTGTTTGTCTGACAACTTTCGCAGCTCCCCCTACGGAAAACCTGTGAAGTTAGAGAAAAACTTCTTATACAAATAATGGGTAAAATTGTCCCAAAAATACAACTACGATATTTCCAATATACCTTTTCCTTAAGTTTCTGTTACTTATTAGACATTTTTTAATTTACTACAGCAGTTACGCCACCTAGCGATCTATTTACAAACTTTAAAATTATTTCCAGCGTTTTCTCTTGGCCACATTTACTGAAGAATTTTTGTTTTGGAAGTCGTAACATAAGCGGTTTCTAGGATATAGCCGGCGTCCTTCCTTAATGACTCACCCTGTACTTAGGGTGAGGGAGAGTGAATAGGGTGAGGGGTTAAGGTGTAGGATTAGGATCGGATGTTGTGGGTAGTGATAACAATACCATTACCAACAAAGTTGGACCTGGTACGGCGTTTCAAATATTCCCTGGTCGTAATGTCGACGAATTTCGCTATGTCAGCCCGTACGCTGAGGAAACAGTTGCATTAGGGTGTGGGTAAGGGAGGCGATGAAATCGGAAATGGAAAGAGGTGGTTTGGGTTTGTCGTCATCCTCGGTGTCTGACGTGGGAGGAGGGAGCGGTTTGGGTACGGAGTCGCTGCCGCGGTGGTAGGAATCGCGCGATGAGTCGCGCAGCAAAAGAAATAGGTAGCGTGAGGTCCACCGCAGTTATTACACTTTGGTGTATTCAGGCGGATACAGGAGGAGGGTACAGGTGGGACATTTCTCGGAAATATGCCCCACCTGCGTGCAAGTGGAGCAGTGTTTGAGAAAAGGGTTAGGGATACGGGATTGCTCACAGGGGTAATGTCTACCGGAAGGCTAGACACCGTTGGTAAGGAGGTGGTTGAGAGTGGACTGGGAAGAGGTTATAAGCCGTATAAAGGATGTAGGAGAGTTGGTGGTTTTTGGGATGATCCTAATCGCTTTCGTGGCTTTGGGTAAGTCAACGGAATCGCGGATATCCTCAGGAAGGATGTCCTTGCCTATGGCACGGATGATGCAAGAAAATGACAAGGGTTTAGGATTGGCGGTAGGGTTAGGTTGGGATGCGGAAGCGGAACGGGAAGTAGAAGAGTTGGGTGTTTTAAAGGAGCGGTGAACGGGTCTGGGAGCGGGTGTAATAGAGGACATAGAGGGCACGTGGCGGTAGCCGCACAGGATAGAGAAGGAGGTGGTGTAGCTAATGCAGGTGGCGGGGAACTCGGGGGCGGGAAAGGAGCAAGGGCGACTGTAGCCCGGAGGCCCGGTTTGCCATGTTTTACCATGACCATGTTTTACCATGAAGTACCGGTACTTGAAAAGGGGGGTCATAAATTAGCGTGTTAAGGAAAGAGTGGACTCTCACCGACGTGCAGCCTCACAGCCCGCTTGGAAGTTACAGTCCGATAGAATGGAGGGCTTTGTTAGTACAATTTATTTTAAAATTCTTTATTAATCAATACCTCGTTATCTGTTGTGGTTCCTTGCTGCTGTTCATGTGACTCTTCTGTTGTCTTTCTTGATGGTTTAGCTCCTGTCTGGTTGTAGTACTTCTTTCCTGGGCGGGATCCGCTTCTTTGTGTCGACTGTATGCGGAGCAGTGACAATCCTAACGTAGAAATGGCGAAGACTACGGTGCCCGGTGCTAAAGCATAAAACGTTAAGTTCTTACTAAACGATCACTTCCAGAAAGTAATGAGGTGATTCTCGAAAGAGGCCATTTACATGACGGTTGCCTTCCTTGAGAATCACTAAGCTGCCGATTAGCAATTCCGTATTCATTTTTTTAAATACCCATTTGGTCCGCCGTTGTTGGAGGGCATTAAGGTAATCTTGTCTTGTTGAGTTAACTGCTGTGTTTGTGCAAAAATGGAGCACCAATTATCAAACGTCCAGGGGTTAAGGGTTCTAAATCGTTACGATCGGATGATAAAGGTATTGGTCGAGAAGTAAGAATAGCTTCTACCTATGTAACAAAGGTGTAAAATTTTTCAAATGTTAAATTTGTGTAGGGGTTAAAAAAAATATAATTTTAAAATTTCGTATCTAATGTGATTTCTTTGAGGTAGTTGTCAGCACCTACGAAGTTGGATGTATTATCTGATAATATGAGTTTACGTATTCCTCGTCTTGAAACGAACCTTTTTAAAGCATTTAAAAAATCCAATGATGTCAGATCTGCCGCTAGTTCTATATGAAGTACTTTTGTGCATAAGCAAATAAAACAATAAATATAAGCCTTGACGCGAGTTCTGTTACGAGTTTTTCCGTCTTTTATTTCAAATGGGCCTCCTTAATCTATACGTGTTTTAGAAAATATTCTGTCATGATTAATTCTATATGATCGTAATTCTCTCATTTGTTGTGATAACGAAAATGGTTTCGCCTTAAAGCATGTCACGCATTTACGTAAAACACTACATATCTTGCTAGCTTGCGTTACAGCAGTTCATTTCTCTACATTTATTCATATTGTGTGGTTTTGAGTTTTGATGATTTGTATATTGTGCAAACACCTTTGTAGTTAAATAAAGTTAAAATTAAATAAGGTGTATTTAAAAATATGTAAACAAATGAAAAATACAGTATAACTTGTAAAACTTAACAGAGTTAATAAATAAAACGTAAATACACTTTGCAAGCAAATAGTACGAGTAAGATTATTTAGCGTGTAATCACGAATAATTTGTACATATATCTTAAATATTGCTTAATACGCAAAATGAAATATTATATTCTATTCTTGTACACATAAGGCGGCCGGCTGGGAAGTTCCACTAGTTAAAATTCTTTGTGCTCTTATCTTATTTCTCCGCTCCGCGCAAAGCGATAGCCGACATATTTTAAATCCATCATCCAAACCCGAAGTTGTGGTCAGAGCCGGAGAAGAAATGTTCCTCATCCTCTATCAGGCCCCCCTCTACCACACTGATTTAAACGGGCAGAGCCACAGCTGTTGCATAAAATCTACGTCCAAAGTTAAAGCCAACCTGGCTTCATTGCACCGACGAAGGCTGCAGCTGCTCAGCACTCTAAGAGAACGTACCTCCAAACCCAAATCTGGTTGGGAAACGATGTAATCGAACCACACCTTTGGGGTTGGCTAAGGAATGATAGCGGCTACCTCATCCCTATTAAGCCCACTGAGCCTCCTGCACCTGTCAACGTCCTAACACTATATTTTTCCGATGCTCAACAGAGTGTGAGAATAGTTGTGGCTATAGGAAGGCGGTCATCCACTGTACCTTACCCTGTGGATGTGAAGGAGCCTGCCTCAACCATCCCACCCTTGAAGAGAACTCCGATGAAGAAAACCTCATTTCCCACAGCGCCAATTAACTTGTAAATATATATCTTGTTTATTGCTCATGTTTTAACATTTCTTTTTCATATAATTTGTAATAAAAATAAAATTTTGTTAACTACTTTACATTTCTCATGTAATGCATTGATTTTCCAGTTTTGAAGTACTACGTTGCGCAATTGGTATTAAATTTTGCCTTGCGTTGTGCAGGTTGTTACTAATAGTAGAATAATTTGTATTTTTAAAGTAAAATTTACACAGTTCATATATGTATACTCCAGATAGGGTCATCATTTTAGAATATTTAAATAATTCCTTAAATGTTCACTAGGTTTTTTTTTATTAATTATGCACTGTAACGGTATAAACGGGTGGTAGAACGGGATTACAGATAAATTGGCCCCTTTTTGCCTCGACTAGTCAGCGTGTGGGTCGTGGATTGATGTTAATAATTTTGCACATCCAGAATAATAAATCGTACGTCAGTCAAAATAGGGAATGAAGTCAAAATCGTTTCGGTTAAGGGCGCCAGGATATTTGATAGACAAAAATAAGGGTCGTCGTGCCAAAATTACGAGTACATAGCGTGTCTAAACATCCAAAAAACATGCGCTTACCTATTCGTAATCAATTCCAGGTGTGCTGGACAGCAATTCAGCAAACCACCTAAAATCGGGCTTAAAAAAAAACACTACACGCTTGTCAAATAAAAGCGTGATAAACACTCAATAAATTTACGTTACTACACCTCAGTGTAAATAATGCGTTAAATAATAATCAAAACAAAAAAAATCTATAAAATGAACTCTAAATGAATTAATACTCAACTAAAAAAAATCAAATAAAATTACTAAATACTAAGAACGCTATTACTCAATAAAATAAAAAAAAACTAACTTTGTTACGTTAAAATTAAATTACGGTAACTTGCAATAAAGACTTTTATGTAACACAAAAGGGTTTCCATAGAAGTAAAACACATTTATAAAACAAAACAAAGCTATAATAAAATAAAATAAGGATAAATATAAACATACGATAAAGTGTATGGACAAAAAACTACAAAGGCTTATTAGGCGACAGGATGTCTGATCAGAATCTGCTTACGCCGTACTAAATCGTTTAACCTAAATATAAATAAACCGTGGATTATGTATCCACACAACTACAGGGTCAATTGCCCTTTACTAATAAAATAAAAAAAGTGTGAAGGCGGAGCGTTAGAGTTACGATTAATTCCAATAACTAAATTCAAAACACAGTTTAAATTAACAAAAAAACGAGACACAACTCCGCTTTCAAACCTTCAACAAATAAAATAATTCGAAACACACAACAATCTTAAAAGTTTTCAATAAAAAACACAATGTTATAATACCTTACAAGGTCTAGATAGCACCTCCTCTGTGTTACAACGGATGGTACGAACCAGGTGATCGGCTACAGCTATAACGGAATGGAAACTCCCAGGTCCGGCAAAAGATGAAGATAAATGTTGACTGTTATTCTTTTATACACGAACAATTTCTTAAGTTAACTCGTTAAAATGTTATTGCATTAACCAAAACTTATTGTACAATAATAATGTGAGCGTTCAAAATTGTTTGATAACTTAAATCTTTTAACTGGTTTTATTTTCACTGATAATCCCAAAATGTTAATAACTTGATTTAAATAACGTTAAATTTTAATATATTGCGAAAGTTTCTTTATCTTTAAATACGCTTTGTACGGTAAATAAGAGGCACTTGGAAGAACGATGATGTTAATATCCGCAGAAGCGATATAAACCAAAAGAGGTCATAGAAGCACTAAACAACACGACGATGTCCTCTAGGTAACTTGACGTAAAACCGAAATCGGCACTAAGTATAATCCTTTGGTGAATGAACAATTTTGATAAAATCCCTTTACAGGTTCTTCAGTAGCTAAACTACCCTTACTACACAACAAAAGTACGTTCGTTAAACACCACAAGGTCCCAAAATTTCAACGTTCTAAACTACCCCTTAAAGCGTAACACAAGCGGCAACGTACAACTACTTGAAAGCGTGAACTGTCTTAGAATGCCCCAAAGTATTCACAAAAATCCATCTTTGAATTTGCATCCCACTACTCATAAAAAATCTTATCTAATATAATTCAACCAATTAAAAAAACGGAAGGGGAAGATTTAATACCCCAATACCTAAATTTCGTTCTCGTCCGTAAGGACTCGGTAAATTTTGAAAAACAACACGTCAGCTAAAATATCCTGTACAGCCTCTGTATGTTTACCTTAAAGTACGAACAATAAGGCCCACATGCAATCTCTATGAATCAAAACCAAAATACCTAATAATAAACTGGACAACTATACGTAAGCGTCTTTCTGTCGCTAACATGACGCCATACGCAGATAAACCTATACTATTTATTTAACGTACTTAATTTTCTATTATATTTTTCGGAAATCAAACGAAATAAACCTTAATTAAACTTATATACAACTATTTACAAATAAACGTTAACCAAACTTCTATAAACGAGAAATAATAAGGAAAAACAACCTAAATTACAAAAAAAATAATTCAAAAACTAAGAATCTAAAGCTCGCCATACACGTTAAACACAAATTTACTATAAAACTTAATTGACAACAAAAAAAAATATTTATATACGGAATCTTAACTAAGTACATAGAACTACAAACAAAATTACCCACTACGTATACAGGGTGTTCAAAATACCCTGACAGCACATTACACTTCTCCTAGCACTTGCACATGCAGAATAGATGTCCATAGGATGGACACTCATGCTCATAAAAATATGTGTAAACCACATAATACGAGTATGAATATAAGATATGTAGAGAAGTGGAGCCGTCAGTGAGGCAAAAAAGTGGTTGTTCACTCTTATTTTAAAATCACGATTTCTCATAAAATACAGTCACTTGTGACGTGTTCGACATAAATTCACATATGTGTATACGAGGAGCAATAATTTCAAAATGCAACAAATCCACAAACTATCAAAATCGAGTTATAAATGGTTGTAGCGGTATTCGGGGCTCCCCTACACGATGGCGAGTTTAGAAACTATTAAAACGTAACATATCTCATAGTAAATGCATTCTGAATGCACGCCTCTAATTTCTAAACGCAACATATCCACAACTTTGTTATGTTCAAAGCGCAACATATCCATTTTGCATGTATTCTTAGGGCGCGTGCGATTAGTTCACAACTGTTTAGTGCATACTTACGTGCTAGTGTATCGATAGCAGTTTTGTGTTTTATCAGTGCTTGTAGAAGCGCTTCATTGAGTAAAATGAATAACCATGAGACTAATGCGAATGGTGGCCTGATAGTCGGTGAAAATAGCGAAGATAGAGGTACTAGAAAAAGAAAATCAAAGAAAGAAGTGAGGTTAGGAAGCATAAAGTAAGTATTTTGTATTGTTTCTAATGCTGCAGTTTTATTATTACTGTTGTTAATATTGTAGATATGCTCCAAAAGATCTTGAATTACGGAACTATAAATCAAAATGTAATCATGGTAGTTGCAATAATAAAACTTATCAATGTATTGATGTTTCAAAAGACATGTTGGTAGACCAAAAACGAATAATCGCTTGTCCGCCTATCTTTTGGTAAGAAACCCTAAGCGTAATCGCCCTAATGAATTAGTAAAATCTCATAAACCGCATGGCCTGCACGTAATCTACTTGGTAATGCAGAACATTGTTAATTAAGAACGCTTTAATAACCATCGTTTACTTTTGTTTTACAGGTAAAAGGCAATACAAAAACTTACACTGTCTGCCAAATTTTTTTTTCAAATGCCCTTGAGATGTCGACGCGTAGAATTTTGTCGGTAGCTAAAAATTTACTACAGGGTAAGCAAAATACGGGAAAAAGGGGCGGTGATAGATTTTTCAATCCCAAAAAGCCTGTTGAGAAACGAGACAGGGTAAAATCATTCATAGCACAATTCAAGGGCCGAGAAAGTCACTACGCTCGTAACAAGTCCCGCCGTCTGTATTTGCCAGCCACTCTAAACATAAATAAGATGTGCAAAATGTATAACCAGACACAAACCAAAACTTATCAAGTAAGTTATGCATACTTCCACAAAATATTTTCGTGTCATTTTAATCTGGTTTCGGATCACCTGCTACCGATAGTTGTAGCTATTGTGAAAGAACTAAAAATAGAATAAAATTTGCAATGGAACAGGAAGAAAAAAATGCTAGCATTCGGGATCTAAGTGTGCACAAGGTTGGGGCCAAACAATTTCATTTAATAATGAAAGAAATCCCCGATAATACTGTCAGTTTTTGCTTTGATATGCAGCAGGTTCAAAGCCTGCCAAAGCTCCCTATCCAAGAAGCGTATTACTCTCTGCAGATTACATTTTATTCATTTTGTGTAGTTGATATTAGAGGTAAAAATCCTATCTTCTATACCTGGAACGAAGTGCAAAGTGGGCGTGGATCTAATGAAATTGGATCTGCTTTAATGCATTTTTTATCCAACTTTAATTTTGATGTAAATGTTAAAAAAATTAGACTTTTTTCTGATGGCTGCGGGGGACAGAATAAGAATTCCCACATTTTGCACATGTGGATGTTTTGGCTTTTGAAATTTTCTCCAAAATCAGTCGAATCAATAGAATACATTTTTCCCGTTCGGGGACATTCATACCTTCCAGCCGATCGTGTTTTCGGTAGGGTTGAAAAGGAAGTTAGACGGCATGAAAAAATTGTGTTCCCGGAGAACTACGTAAAAATCTACTCTAAATTTGGTACTGTTAGAGAAATGGAAAATGATTGGTTGGTTTATAACCTAAAGTCTTTGTTAGAAATATTTAGGAAGATAGACGGAATTAGTGAACAGAAAAGAGTATACATTAAGAAAAATTTGTTCCAAGGAAAAACACAAATAGTTTTGAAATCTGAAATTAACTACAGATTTAATGATACATCAAAAAATTTTACAAGTTATTTAAAAAGGGGTAAACAGTTGAAGAATGCAAAGCTCTATGAAGATGTATGTGGGCATGGTATAACTCAAGAGAAAGGAAAAGCAGTAAATACCCTTCTCAAACAAGCGTTTGCAGATCAATGGTATCTTGAAGACAAGTTTACCTGGTATTTTGAAGTTCTAAGGGATCACATCAGTAAATCTTCTGATCCTCCAAACACTGATGATGAGACTAATACGGAATGTACTTGTCTAGAGGAAGACGTTGAATTGAAGTTATAGAAAGATTAAGTTTGTTTCTTATGTTACTCGAATTACCATTACTTCGTTTTACTGTTCTTGTTGCAATGAAAAAAAAATACAAAAATTTAAAAAATATATAATAATTAACATAGCCTTTTGGTGTTTTTATTTTTATAATATTTCTTGAAAATATTTCCAACTTGCTGTTTTCTTAGTTTTTCACATAAATATCTTTTTCAAAACGCAACATGTCCAATTATGCTACCAAAACGCAATATATTGAAAGTATTTTCAAAATTTTGGAAAATCCATCACGTACATTTTATTCTTAATAACACATTCATGCTAAACGAATCAATTGCCATCTAACAAAAAAAAGTTCATGTCGAAATTTTAGTTTATAAGAAAGTTACAAAAAAATGTGTTTTATTATATTTTATAGTTAATGGATCTGTTGCATTTTGAAATTATTGCTCCTCATATATTCTACAACATTATTGTACAGATAACCGTTGTCTAAAATGAACGATTGAGTACCTATAAGAAAGAATTTGACGAAAAACTTTTATACGTTAATATGTAAATGATTAATGAACGGCATAATAACTTGAAGGTCGCAAATTTGTTTAATATGATTTTGGATGATTAATTTTTTGTTTTCATAGCGTTCCTTACGGATACACCATGCGGTGATATAATTATAATATATATTATATATATATATATATATATATATATATATATATATATATATATATATATATATATATATATATATATATATATATATATATATATATATATATATATATATATATACAGCGTGTTCAGCGAGGAATGGGACAGTGCAATATCTCGAGAGCGGATGAAGATTTTTAAATTATGAAAATATTTTTGTAAATATCTTCCAAGGGCGCACATTTGTTGGCACAAAGATTTGAATCAACGCCCATCACCGCCAGGTGGCGCTATCTCACTTCAATTTTTTAAATGCAATGCCCTATTTTTTATTTCATTTTTAGATTCTATGACATATTTGTGATGACTTTTCTTAAGACACCTACCAACCTATCTTTTGTAGTTTCTGAGAAAAAAATAATCCTTGGAATTTTAGCACAAAAACGTAATTTCAGGAAGTGCTCATAACATTTGAGTGATACAGACAAAATAGCAAATTTTATACCAAATGAAAGATAAAAGATTGTTCTTCCACAAAAATAATGCAGATAACGCCGAAATAATGCGATACGCTGTACACTAAATTGTAAGGGGGCCAACTTATCACAGTCGTTGATTAAGAATCATGTGAAACATTTATCATGCCATGAAAACAAACGCGTAATGAAGTGTCTGTCAAGTTTCTGTCAGTTTACAGTTTCAGTTTTGAAAATCGTCTGTGCATCTTCAAATTCCATAATTATGTTTACGTTTTCTAACGAAGAATATTTTGATATGGTAATAATTTATGGTGAATGTAGAAAA
Source organism: Vesta saturnalis (assembly GCA_036346205.1). NCBI lineage: Eukaryota > Metazoa > Arthropoda > Insecta > Coleoptera > Lampyridae > Vesta > Vesta saturnalis. The sequence continues at coordinate 834,852 of JARFJB010001262.1, forward strand.
AATGCAAGGGCTGCACAAGTATTGTATGCTGCCAGGTTTCCCGATCGACGCCATCCCGGAAAAAATACATTTGTTCGTGTAGCAAATATTTTGAGGGGAACCGGTCATTTTCCTCACCGTAAGTGCGAGAATCGCACAAAGACAGCAACAGATGAAGCACACACCATCGGTGTATTAGCATGTGTAGCTTATAATCCTCATGTGTCTGTGAGATCTATTTCTGAAGAGTGTGCCGTATCAGTTGGTTCTGTCCATAAAATATTAAAATCTAATAAATACAAACCATTAAAAATTCATTTGGTACATGGACTGCATGCAGGAGATCAAGATCGCAGACTTAATTTTATCACCGGAGTTTTTATGGAACATTATGCGCAAGACCCTAATTTTCTAGGTCGTATCGTGTGGTCTGATGAAAGTAATTTTTCAAACAATGGAATCGTTAATCGCCACAATTCCCATTACTGGTCGTACTTGGGTAAGAGCAACCAATTACCAAGTGAGATGGAACATAAATGTATGGTGCGGAATGATAGCTGACAAATTGATTGGCCCATATTTTTTTAATGGTACCTTAACAGGCCAACGCTATTTGGATTTTCTTGAAAATCAACTGCCTCCTTTGCTTGAAGATGTAAATGTAAATCTGCGGCAAGTGATGTACTTTCAACAGGATGGCGCACCGGCGCACAATAGCGCAATAGTGAGAAATTATCTAAGTAGAGTGTTTCCGCAACGATGGATAGGTACAAATGGTCCCATTATGTGGCCAGCACGTTCTCCTGACCTTAGTCCCTTAGACTACTTTCTTTGGGGACATTTAAAGAGCGTAGTGTATAAAACACCTTCTATAGATGTAGAGGAGTTACAAAACAAAATTATAATTGCTTGTGCAAACATACCACGAGAAACTTTAAGAGCGGCAACTAGTGTTACATTAATTAGGCGTTATCAAACGTGTGTAGAAAATGATGGAGAAACATTTGAACATTTAATTTAATTTGTATGCTATCAATTAATAAAATTCCAAAAATTATTTTTTTTCTCAGAAACTGCAAAAGATAGGTTGGTAGGAGTCTTAATAAAAGTCATCACAAATATGTCATAGAATCCAAAAATGAAATAAAAAATAGGGCATTGCATTTAAAAAATTGAAGTGAGATAGCGCCACCTGGCGGTGATGGGCGTTGATTCAAATCTTTGTGCCAACAAATGTGCGCCCTTGGAAGATATTTATAAAAATATTTTCATAATTTAAAAATCTTCATCCGCTCTCGAGATATTGCACTGTCCTACGCTGTGTCTATATTATATATATATATATATATATATATATATATATATATATATATATATATATATATATATATGATGATGATGATTTTAGCTGCATCACCCTTTAAAGCGGCTGATAAATAGTGAAATTTTTGGACGTGATTTAATCTCTGATTATTGTGACTTAAGAATAACATGTATCATGAAATGACATAAACTCCTTTGGGATGCAACAATTGCTTTGCTTGTGCTACACTTTTTTCATAACATTTATCTTCAAATTGTTCGCCTTCATTTAATTGAGCGTCCGTATCATGTTCTAATTCTATAAACGTTTGAAATTGTTGAAAGCTTGCAAAATCAGATCTGTCGATCTACCCCCCCCCCCCCACCCCCCACCTCGTAAAAATAAAAACAAATAAATGAAAATTACAAGCTATTTATGAGCTTTTATATTCCGCAAATTAAAAATTTTCAGCTCATCATACAAGGGTGGAATTTAAAAATTTCAGTGGGGGGGGAGTCGATGTCGACTCAGTCCTTCCATCCCTTATAAATAAAAATATTGAATCGTTCTTTGCGGCAGAATTAGGAACTATTTTTGAGCTTTTAAAACTATATAATATCGATTTTTCAGCTCATCGTTTTAACCCCAAAATTACCCTTTAAATAATTTAACTCTACACTAAAATTGATTTGCAGGTAAATATTGTTTATTGATTTAAGAGCTTTCAAAACTAATATTTTGATTTTTGACCCGCAACCCTTTTACGGTAAAACCACCTCTCGTCTCACCAGCAGACAAGAGAAAGCTTTACTTAAAATGAAAGAAATTGAATATTTTATAATTAAATATCTTATATTATTTGTGCTTGTTACAGGTTCTAGTTTTGCAAAATAGTTACTTTTTTTTTCATCTTAAGTACAGTTCTCTCGGATACGAGCAATTTTAACTTTATAAGAATTTTAAAAGAGGTTTAACTTAATAATAATCAAACACTTGTATTTCCTAAACTTATTGTGCAACTTAAGAATCATTTCAAATCATAAATTTAAAATAAAATTAAATTAATAGCACAATGTGTTGGCATATTTTGATAAATTTTTTATGTATTCTTTTTATAAATAATATTTTGATGTACTAAATAAGTATTAGTACTATATGAAATATGAAAGCAAATTTTAAATACTATACAAGGAGATTCATTAAGGGTGGCGATCGGCCATGTCTCGGAAACCGTATGTCCTAGAATTTGGGGAAAAAGATTCTTATAACGCAATCGACCCTAAAAAAATGATTAAAAATAGAGTCCATAGTTGTCCGTTAGGTGGAAATCTATCACTTACAAAATATAATTGTATTTTTTACAAAATATTTTAGAAACTACTCTCCTTATTCTACAACCTTTGTTGAAGTCATTTCTTTGTATCACCTATTCTGAATAAGATGACTTATTGACCTGTCAAAACCGCGAACTGATATCTCTTGTCATTCCAAAGATATTGCCATTTTTGGATGAGTGCTGATGATTGTTGGCTAAAATTGTTTTGAGAATAAAATAACAAGTAAAAAGGCCTCACAAAAATATTTATTGACATAAATAATGAAACAAAACTAAGGGAACTACTCATAACGGAAATTGACAAAACACATCTGCTATCTAATTATTTTAAATTCTCAAAATGCTTGACATCATTTGCTATGCAAAAATTCTATCTTTCTATAGTGCAATTAACACTAGTCTCAATTTCAGCAAGGGAAATACTTCGAACTGCTTCCCGAATCCTATCTTTCATATCCTCACGTGTAGTTGGACGTGTTTTAAAAACTAAATCTTTGATTCTTCCCCATAAGTAAAAATCTAAAACCGTAAGGTCTGATGACCTTGCCGGCCATGGAAAAATACTCCCACGTCCAATCCACTTATCTGAATACACAGTATCTAAATAAACCCGGACATCTGCTGCAAAATGCGCTGGGCAACCATCTTGTTGGTATCACATGTCTAATATGTTTTGAATAGTAAGATATTCCAGGAGAATTGGTAAATAATTCATTACAAAATCTAAGTAGCATTCTCCAGTTAATGTTCCACCAAAGAAAAAAAATTCGATAATCTTTCCATTTAAAATGCCACACCTTATGTTTAGACTTCAACCACTTGGGTAATTGACTTCGCTTTGCCAGCGAGGGATGGTTTCTGACCAGTAGTGGCAATGGTGCAAATTAACTTTACCATTGCTGGAAAACGTAGCCTCGGTCCATAATATTTTAGATAGGAACCCTGGATCATCGTTCAACATTTATTTTATCCAGTTGCAATGGTCCAGTCGTCGACCAAAATCTGTTTTCTTTTAACTCCTGGTGTAAAATAACATGATATGGATGCATTTTATAATCCTTTAATAGTCTTTTTTTTTCAACGCTCATCCATAAATGGAAATATCTTTGGAATGGCAAGAGATCAGTTCGTGGATTTGACAGATCAATAAGTCATCTTATTTGACTTTTTGTAAGCTGGTTAGAGCTACAGAATTTTATTTGAAATTTCTCAAAAGAAATCATAAATAGAGCTAAGTGTTACATACCGCCCTCTAATTAGCTATTAAAAAATTAAAAGTGTTATTGTTATTTGTTTCTGAAATCTACATTTAATTCTCTTTGCACAGAGTCTATGTTTGTGAAAATAGATTCAGGTAAATAGAAGTTACAGTTCTTTATATCAACGAAAGAACACTTCCCCCACCACTTCAGAATACGTGATACATAAAAATGACTTCAACAAAAGTTGTAGAATAAGGATAGTAGTTTCTGAAATTGATATTTTTTACCAACCTAATTTAAGGAATATTTTATAAAAAATGCAATTATATTTTGTAAGTAATACCTTGCACCACCTAACGAAAAACTATGGAGTCAAAACATTTTTAACCATTCTTTTAGGGCCGATTTTGTTATAACATGTTTCCCCCAAATTCTAGGATATATGATTTCCGGGATACGGCCGGTTGCCACCCTTAATGAATCACCCTATATATTCATGCATACTTATACGAGGTAGTCCGTAAGTAATGGTCCAAAGTGAAATGTAAGATTCTCGGTCTTGAAATATTACGATCTGATGCAACTTGCTATAATAAAATATTCATAATAAAAAAGACACATGGTGTCAAAATTCCAAAAAAATATATATTGATTTTTCAAATATCTCCAAAACGAAAAAAAGTATTTGTCTCATTCTTGATATAATAAATAGTACATTGATTTTAGCTTATTAATACGTTTTTATTATGTGCAATGGCGTAGAACGCAAGGGGTAGAGCAACCTATTAATCCCTAATTGGTACGCCAATGGAGTAAATTGGATTTGTTTTATTAAAATACGAAACCATGATGTTTTTCAGATAAAAAAGATATCCTTTGTCTAAATCGATAAGTTTAACAGTTTCTAAAATATTTGCATTTTTAAGTATTTATTACCAACTGTTTAGGCGGGTTCTTAACTTTGGCATCCTGTACCTCGAAAACAAAGCACTATTGGACTTACGTTTATATGAAAGTTTTGTGTTAAAATGATTAGATCTATCATTTCCTGAAGTTACGCGTATTCTTCCCGAAACACTGTTAATAAAATAGAAGGAAATAATCCCCAAGGAGCATTCACATGCTGCGAAATTCAAAAACTGAAATTCAAATATTTATCGACAAGCGAAACATTAAGCGATTCAGAGAGTTATGCAACTAATGAAGAACTTGAGATGAAGAGTTAGATATAAATAATAATTCAGTTACAGTAAATCGTTATTTAATACATAAATTACATAAAAATATAATTTATAAAAATAATATATAAAAAAATTTATCTCAATATGCCAAAACATTGTGCCATTAATTTAATTTAATTTTAAATTTATGATTTTAAAGGATTCTTGAGTTGCATACTTCGATTTAACATTAAAAAAAAATGTTTATGAACAAAATACGTATATATTTTAATTATTTAACTGCAATTCCTTTACAATAAAATTAATCCCAAATCTTTCCAGTGCTACAGAAACGATGCTTAAAGTAAAAGAATTTATTTTGCGACTAAATATTGTTTATGGATTTACGAGCTTAGAAAATACAAGTGTTTGATTATTAAGTTAAAATTCTTATAAAAATAGTCACTTCGCATTTTCTTCGCATCAGAGAGAACATACTTAAGACTTAAGAATTTCTTTCATTTTAAGTGAAGCTCTCTCTTGTATGCTGGACAGACGAGAGGTGGTTTTACCCTAAAAGGGTTGCAGCTCAATAATCAAAATAGACGTATCTCGATAGCTCATAAATCGATAAACAATAATTACCTGCAAAATAGTTAACTTTTTTTTAAAGCATAGTTCTCTCTTGTGCCGGGGAAACGAGGGGTAGTTTTATCGTAAAAGGGTTGCGAGTCAAAAATCCAAACACGTATTTTGAGAGCTCTTAAATCAATAAACAATATTTACCTGCAAAAGAGTTACTTTTTCAATTGTAGTGTAGTTCTCACTTGAGTGAAATTATTTACAGGGTTATTTTGGGGTTAAAACGAAGAGCTCAAAAACCGAATTTATATTATTTTAAAAGCTCATAAATGGCTCCTAATTCTGCCGCAAAGAACGATTCCATATTTTTAAGTATAAGGGATGGAGGGACTGAGTCGACGTCGACTCCCCACTGAAATTTTTAAATTCCTCTCTTGTACGACGAGCTCAAAATTGTTAATTTGCGGAATATAAAAGCTCATAAATAGTTCGTAATTTTCATGTATTTGTTTTTTTATTTTTACAAGGTGGGGGGGGGGGGGGATAACTCGACAGACGTTGCAAAATCTATATTGACTTGTTCTAAACGTTGCTTTAATCGTTTGATTTTGTTAATATCGTTTTTAATTGAACTTATAACACGAATGAAGTTTGTTAACTGTCTTTTTGTAATTTGCTTCCAATTTGATTCTTTAGTAGACATATTAAGAAACGCAACGTCATCATCTCCGATATCTTTATAGCCATTAATTCCAGGACCATTTTACGACAAGTTTTAGGTTGGCAAAGCCTGATCTGGAATTATGTCATGCATGTCACTCTTAAAAAATGTATTAAAGGCAGGATGCGTCCAGTGGAAAACTTCGATGTTCACGTATTTTAGGAGGCGTACATGCAAAATTATCTTGATTATCTTCCATTTTCGTGTTTTGTGAGAGAATTTGGATAAAGGCGACTAGATCAAATGTTGACTTTTAAAATTAAGACCAACCGCCACAAAAATCTCTACATCAACTAAAGTAAATTGTTTTTTTCAAAAACGGTATAAAAAGGGCAAATTGCAAAAAATAGCATAAAAGACTGGTCTTATGAAACTTGTTTTTTAATATACTATTTAAGTACACCACGACGACCAATTAAATCTTTTATTGTGTCCGTCATTATAAATCTTTAACAGTTTCTAGAAAAAAAAATAAGAATGGGATAAACACATGATTTGTTTTACTTATTTATTTTACATATTTTCCAACCAAAATGCTATGTTAAAGAATAGCAGTGGACTGTGTAATCTGTATTATGTCTTTAAAGAAGTGCATATGATAGGTCGGGGAAATAGTACATTAGATAAAAAGGGATTGAAGTTACTCATTTAATCCCTCGAATAGAGTTTCAAGGGATTAAGGAACTTCAATCCCGTGGTATCTACACTATTTTTTTGCACTTCGTGGAGTAATAATAGAAATAATTATATTATTTTCTGAAAATTAAAATATTACATCTATGATAAATTTAAATTATTAGAAAAGTCATTTTGACAAAGAAGCTACACTATTCAAGGCTAATGAAATTTATGAATGATTTTTAAAATCCCAGATGTTTCAATGCCATAACAAGATTAAATTTTTTTTAATCCCTAGAGATTAAAAGTAACACTTCAGTCCCCGAAATGGGGAACCCAATAGTACTTTTAATCCACGAAGTGCAAAAAAGTATTTTCGCATATAGTATGTATAAACTGGTAATAAAATTTCTTTGACTATACTATTTGTATTTGGCTGGTTTTGATTACATTTTGATTACATTTCAAAAAAAGAAACAAATTAGTAAACTGTTGTTTACAGCTATTTTTCATTTGTTTTTATTTTTGCGATTCTTTATGGAGACGTAATGAAACCGAATCATTTTTGGAGAGATTGATAACTGGTGATGAAAAGTGGATCACGTACGACAAGAACGTGTGAAAAAGGTCGTGGTCAAAGGTCGGTCAGGCTTCACAGACTGTGGCAAAGCCCGGGTTTACTCGCAATAAGGTGATGCTGTGTGTATGGTGAGATTGGAAGGGCATTGTTCATTATGAGCTTTTACGGCCGGGCAGAACCATCTATTCGGATCTCTATTGCCTACAACTGATGAGATTAAAGCAAGAAGTTGAGAGAAAGCGTCCGGGATTGATCAATAGAAAGGGTGTGGTTATTCATCACGATAACGCTAGAACAAACACACATCTTTAGCCACTCAAATTAAGAGAGTTGGGCCGGACTGTGTTAATGTACCCGCCATATAGCCCTGACCTTGCACCTTCAGATTTCCATCTGTTTCGGTCTCTTCAGAATTCTTTAGGCTGTGTCAGGTTAACATCAAGAGAGAAGTTCCAAAACCACTTGTCGCGTTTTTTTATCAGAAGTCCCAAAATTTCTACAGCGGTATCATGTCACTACCTACAAGATGGCAAAAAAGCATCGAACAAAATGGCACATATATACTATAATTAAATTCAAATAAACTTAAAAACGTCTTAAGTTTTCGTATAAAATGTGATAAAACTTTTTCCCCAACCTAATATACAAAAAAAATTCTGAAAACGAATCCAAGAGACGATTGTCGCATTAAGACATACGATTTTTAGATTAAAAGAAGGACCGGGTTAACATGAACACACATTTTGGAAATAACATCGGAGTTCAATTTTACAACTACAAGTACATTTTTTAATTTTTTCATTCCATTCACATATTCTATTTTTAAGTTAGAATCACTTTTTGATAATCTGTTAGTAAGTTCCACACGTAATTTTTGGATCTCGCTGCATAGCAGTCATCGGTCGACTTTTCATTTCCTTTTTTTTTGTATTATTACAAGAATTCAAAATTACATTTATACGCCTAGGATTATTATCAGTCTTAGGTCGACCCAAACGAAATAATTTTATATTATCACTAGATATATGGGTCAAACTAGAAATGATCTCAGTAACCTTCATATTGTCACTCTCCTTTTTAAGTAATAGAGTCATTGCAATTATGTTCTTCCAGATTATAAATAATTATATCTGCGTTGACGGTCAGCTACTTCATATACTATTTCCTCTCTAGTACAATATTGTTACCGTTATTACCTTTAGAGGTTATTGATTCCCTAAGCAGCTCGATTTCCTTTATAAAAATTGGAATTGTTCATCGCCATAAATGCAGAAATAAAATATACGAGTACCTTTGGTTAGTATTTGTTGACTTTCCTGTATGCTCAAATCAGTACAGGTGCAATACACTTTAATATACAATGTGTTCGAATGGGAGTTTAGGAGGAAAACGCTCGGACCCGGTGATTTCTATTTTTACGTAAAAGTGAGATATGACGCCATCGGCATTTCTTTTTAATGTCAACCCACATTTTTTATTGCAGAATTAGAAAAGGTACATCATTTTACGTACGACAAGGTACATATGGATGATGTTAATACAGGGTGTCCCAAACTTGCGTACGCGGGCGATACCTCCCTTATTTGATGCAATAGGAGAACAAAGTTTTGAAGTGTAGTAGAAAGAACTGAAGCGCATATTTTAAAATTATTTTAGGTTATACAGGGTGTTTCATTTACATAGGGTGAACCCAAGCTAGATTTTTTTTAAATGGGACACCCTATATGTTGTTTCAAATTTGGATTCAGCTCACTTCGGTCATTATTTCAATATAAGATTTGGTTATGTTATACAGGGTAGTTTAGAAGATGTCATATTGAAGAAAAAACCGTACCTAAGTGGATATCATGTATCGTTTCTAATAAGAAATATTCAAATGAACTGTTTAATAAAACATATTTTGAAACACAGGCAATTTTTGGGGTTAGGCCTAATATAGTTGTAAAATGATCCCACTAACTTAATTAAATATTCGAATTGCGCACCGTGAATAATCTGACAATAGCCAAGGCGATTAACAAATTATTTTTGAACGTTGTCGAGGGCATCTGTGGTAATGTTTCCAGTTTCATGGCGAATTCATGCTTTTGAATCTTCTAAATTGGCCGGTCGCGTCGCGTATACTTTACTCTTTAAGTATCCCCAGAAGATATAATCTAGAGGATTTAAATCAGGCGATCTGGCTGGTCACTCAATTGTCCCTATTCTACCTATCCAACGATTTGGAAAAACTTCATCCAAAGAAGCGCGAACAGGTAAAGCGTAGACTAGCGGCTCTCGATCTTGTTGAAAAAAGAGGTCACGGTGGTGCATATCGTGCTCTTCTAAATCCGGATACAACGTTATTAGAGCGGAGATGAGGTCATTTTGAAGAAAGTCTAAATATCTCGCACCAGTGAGAGTATCCTCGAAGAAATAAAGTCCTATAACTCTTCCGTCTACTATGCCGAACCAAACGTTCAATTTTTTAGGGTTTTGGGTGTGATATTCCGTGAACCAATGATGATTTTCGGTTGCCCAATTACGACAATTTTGTCGTTTAAAGCAAATGTTACTTCGTCAGAAAAAATTATTCTTTTTACAAAATTGGCGTTACCATAACATAATTGTTGCATTTGTTCACAAAATTCCTTTCGTCGATCAGAATGATCTTGCGACAGTCGTGAAGTAAGCGCATCTTGCACGGATGGAACTTCTCTCTTTTCAACACTTTATGCACAGTAGATCGCGCCACACTAATATTATTAGCCGTGTCCGTAATAGTGGTATTAGAATTATCTTGCACTGCTAACACAATGTTCAACAGATCTCCACTTATCGACTTTCGACAGGATCTTCTCATGTCCCGAACATACCCAAATTCTCGAAATTTAGCCTAACCTCTACTTACCATGCTTTGGTTAATGGACGGTTGATCAGGGCGAGTTGCATTAAACAACGGAACCACTTCTGATCAAATGCGTTACCTATCTCCAAAACCGAGTATGAACAGGATTTCAATTCTTTCAAGTTCGCTTAATTTCCTCATATTTCACAAAATAGAGGTAAAGTATTTACTAGATAAACTCACGATAACAATACTGTCGCCTATCAAAAACCTAAACACAAATTGCGAACGTGCAACTAATTAAAATAATTTTAACAAAATGTACAATTTAAAGTTTTCTTACATTGACAATGACACCAAACAAACTCCTGTCACAAGATGCATGTTTTGCAGGTATTACTTATGTCATGGTTGTTGTAGATAAACTCAATGCTGTCGCCTAAAACTAAACACAAGTTGCTAACGTGCAAATAACCAAAATACTTTTAACAAAATACACAATTTACGTTTTCTTACATTGACAATGAAATTTTCTCATTTTTAATGTTTACGATCATTTTTATGCAATATTTACCTTGTCGAACGTAAAAATTGTGCCCTTTCTAATTCTGCAAAAAAAAATGGAGGTTGATATTTAAAAAAAATGTCGATGGCGTCATATCTTTTCCTTGGCACACCCTGTATATTTCGCGTTTACGTAAACATTTTTAAATTGAAAATAAAAACCGACGAGTCCGAGCGTTTTCTTCCTAAACTCCCATTCGAATTTTAATTGAATTTATCCGCTACTTTATGAACGCAATGTACAGAAAAGTAGTTCTACTATGCAACTTTATAAAAGTTATATACTGTAAGCTTAAGTGGAAAACTTACCATTAAAGATGATTGTAAAACGCTAAGATTTTTACATACATTACACCAAGAAATACTTTAAAATTATTCAGCAGAATTTTATGTACGTATACACTTATGGCAATTTAAAAAATTTAAATATATTCAGTTGGAAATTTGAAAACATTAACAAATGTATAGCGACAAAGCTTTTTTCGAGTACGACAAGACTTGATTATGGCTAGTATGATTTGACCGAAACACTGTCAACCAAGAGAATGGAGAAACTAGAGCAGCACAGAACTACCAGACACCCTCATATATATATATATATATATATATATATATATATATATATATATATATATATATATATATAAAAGTTAATTTTATGGTACTTCCATCAAACATTAAAACACTATTTTTACACTATTTAACACTATTACAAGAAAAACAATCATAAACTTTTTACAAAAAACTAATTAATGATACAATATAAATGTTAAAAGTGTTACACGCCTACAACTATAAATTTTCTAAAATACAATTATAACATTGATTAAATCGATTTTACTATTACATATTTTATCACTGTTAATGTTTATATACATCATTTCCAAAAGTAATCGTTTAGTAAACAAATTTTCTATCTCTAAAATTTTAGTGTTTTTATGATCAAACAAGTAATTGTCTTCTAAAGAATGTTTTGCCAAACCTGTACTTTTTGGTTTAATTCTCACATCAGATTGATGTTGTAAAGTAAGATTTTTTAAAGGTTGCAATATAGTTCCAATATAAATTTTTTGAACGATATTACAAGAAATTTTGTAAATGGTATTTGTTTTTTGATTACACGGTGTAATAGATTTTTAAGTTATTAAAAAAACAATTAACTCTTTTAGAGGATAATTATTTTTCTTAAAATTTTTTGTATTTGTTTTTTTCTAATAATTGGGTTTCAAAAAACAAATATAAAAAAAACAAATACTAAAATTTTAGACATAGAAAAAAAATTACTAAACGATTACTTTCGGAATATAAAAATCAACAGTGATAAAGTCTGTATTAGTACAACCGATTTAGAAAAGTTACCTCAAGTTTAATATTAGTGTTTTAATGTTTGATGAAAGTACCATACAATTAACTTTATTAAATAATCTGTAAACGTCAAATAATTCTCTGTTCAATACATATATATATATATATATATATATATATATATATATATATATATATATATATATATATATATATATATATATATATATATATATATATATATATATATATATATATATATATATATATATATATATATATAAGGGTGTTTCATTAAGGCTGGCCACCGGCCATATTTCAGAAACTAGTGGACATAAAAAGTGGAGAAAAAAAATTCATTATAAAAGTCGCCACGAGAAAATCCTGGAAATTATTTTTAAGTTCCGTAATTCATCGCAAGGGGGCGCAATTGAAAATTAAAAAATAAAATTATAAATTTCTCCGAAAATTCCCACATTAAGGCATACCTTTGGTAACATCGTTAGAAAGCTTAGACAATTCTGCATCATTTTGGTCTAAGGCCCATTGGCGTACCGACCTTAATAAGAGTGGGGAAGCTATTGAATGTGTAATCATTTAAATCGCTATTATTTTTAAACGACTTATCCGATTGTAGCAAACGTAGGCTTGTTTAGAAGAAAAAGGTAAGTAGTTTTAACTGTCGTATCCATTGGTACGCGATAGCTCATAATAAAATTGTTAGAGGGCGCAATTTGTAATAATACCAGTATTTTTGATTTTATTCAGAAAAATTAAATCATACGGTATAATTATGACATCATAAGCGGAAAGTAGCTTAAATTTGTAACAAAAAACGTAAATAACGCAATTTGATATCTTTATTTGTTCCAAAGTTATGGCGAAAAGAAGACTTTTTAACCGTTTAATTTAATAATTGATTGTTGCTATGGTTTCTTAAGGTGTATAGGTTGGATTAGTAATGAGGAATCTGCATTTATCATAGTCTGTGCCTCCCTTCACAATCTATCTAGGCTTAGGACTAGTCCAAACTAAGCAAATTGCAAAATTTGGAGCGTTTTGTAAAAAACAACTATTAATTCTTCTTCTGTACGTTTATAACATCATATAAAACTTCTAAGGCATAATTCTAATGTGGTGAATCTTAAATTAATAAGAATCTAATTTGCTGCGGAACAAAGTCGGCTCGTTTCCATGGAGGTAAATAAATTGAAAAAGTTGTCAACTTACTTAATTTTGATTGATGTTGTGTTGTAAAAATTGTTTCCTTCATTAGTTTTGGGTTTCATTGTACCTTATCAGAAATTAGTGCTATCCTTCAAAAATGTCGTATACCAATGCCGAGGCTTACGACATGCTTGCCGTGTATTATGAATGTTTTCAAAATGCAGCTATTGCGGAACGACAATACGCTATCAGATATCCTGATCGAAGGCACTACACTAGAAAAGTGTTTCGGCGAATGGCAACACGTTTAAGACAAACAGGAAATGTACGACGTATTCCACTTCCTGTCAGAAGACGTCGCATAAGAAATGAAGACAATAGTATTAATGTTCTTGCGTACGTAGAATCGGAGCCTCACGTAAGCATCAGGGAGATTTCCACAGAACTAGGTGTAAGTGTTGCTTCTGTGTTCAGAATTTTAAGGGATTTTAAGCTGCATCCTTATCATCTAGTTTTACACCAGGCTTTATCAGACACTGATTTTGACAGGCGGCTCGACTATTGCTATTGGCTGAGATACATGTGTAGTGAAAATCTTCGATTCCTTTCCAAAGTTTTATGGACCGATGAGGCTACTTTTACTAGCTGCGGCAGAGTTAATTTGCACAATATGCATTATTGGTCGCAAACAAATTCTCACTGGATGCGCGAAGTGGATCACCAAAACAGATGGAGTGTAAATTTGTGGTGTGGTGTTTTAGGTGACAGAATTATCGGACCATTTGTTTTTCATGGACACCTAAATGGTGAATCTTATTTATACTTTTTACAAAATGACTTGCCCAATCTTTTAGAAGACATTCCCCTTGACGTGAGAGCATCCCTGTGGTATCAACATGATGGATGTCCTTCACACTATTCCCGAAGAGTCCGTGATTTCTTAAATGTTAGATACCCAAATCGCTGGATGGGAAGGGGTAGTTTGTTTCCGTGGTCACCTAGATCCCCGGATTTAACTGTATTAGATTTCTACTTGTGGGGAAGAATAAAAGATATTGTTTACGAAACGAGACCAACCACCCGAGAGGGCATGATTCACCGAATTGAAATTGCAATAAATTCGATTCCACGAGACGAAATCGAAACAGCTGTTTCCAGTACAAGAAGAAGAATTAATAGTTGTATTTTACAAAACGGCCGTCAATTTGAACATTTATAGCTTTTCACTTGTTTTTTAACAGTTGTTCATGATTTTTTACCATTCTATTAAAAAGTTTCTTAAACAAAAATCAATCATTACCTTGATATCATTGTTATGGCCCGTTGGCCTCTAAACACGCTTCAAATTTTGCAATTTGCTCAGTTTGGACTAGTCCTAAGCCTAGATAGAGTGTGAAGGGAGGCACAGACTATGATAAATGCAGATTCCTCATTACTAATCCAACCTATACACCTTAAGAAACCATAGCAACAATCAATTATTAAATTAAACGGTTAAAAAGTCTTCTTTTCGCCATAACTCTGGAACAAATAAAGATATCAAATTGCGTTATTTACGTTTTTTGTTACAAATTTAAGCTACTTTCCGCTTATGATGTCATAATTATACCGTATGATTTAATTTTTCTGAATAAAATGAAAAATACTGGTATTTTTACAAATTGCGCCCTCTAACAATTTTATTATGAGCTATGGCGTACCAATCGATGCGACAGTTAAAAGTACTTACCTTTTTCTTCTAAACAAGCCTAGGTTTACTACAATCGGATAAGTCGTTTAAAAATAACAGCGATTTAAATGATTACACATTCAATAGCTTCCCCCACCCTTATTAAGGTCGGTACGCCAATGAGCCTTAGACCAAAATGATGCAGAATTGTCTAAGATTTCTAACGATGTTACCAAAGGTATGCCTTAATGTGGGAATTTTCGGAGAAATTTATAATTTTATTTTCAATTGCGCACCCTTGCGATGAATTACGGAACTTAAAAATAATTTCCAGGATTTTCTCGTGGCGACTTTTATAATGAATTTTTTTTCTCCACTTTTTATGTCCACTAGTTTCTGAAATATGGCCGGTGGCCAGCCTTAATGAAACACCCTGTATATATATATATATATATATATATATATATATATATATATGTGATTTTGTCTGATTTTTATGCAAATATAGATAGATACACATTATGAAACAACATTTTTGCAAACAGTTCACCTAAATGTGGAAAAATTAAGATTTGAATTTGTAATAAAAGCATCACCAAATGATCCGAAAACTAATATATTTGCTGTAACTTTAATTGAAACTATGCAACACGAAATTTTTGCTATTCCAGTAGAATACCAACATGTGGAACACCACGGAGAATTAAAAGAAACAGAAGCTTTCAAGAAAATAAAATCACTCAGAAAAAGAGGTGAAAAAAGAAAAGTGTGGATCACTCTTGATGAAGACTTATTAAAATAATATAGGGATGAAGATGGAAATATGAAATTTGAAGATAATTTTCTAGAAGACCACATACAAGAGACCTAAACCAAATAAATAATTTCACCAGACAATGGCATTTCAGCAGAAGCACTACAACAAATTCTACAAAAATTTCCAAACCTATAATGAAGTAGTTGAAGTGGTTTAAAAAATTTAATAAATTAATGGGTGTTAAATAAATCAGTGTAAATGTTCTCATAACATATCGTTAAACTAACTCGAGATACAACCCCTTCACCAAAAATAATGCCTTTGTCCCAGTCGGTAGTTTAAAGTGGGCCGATTCAATCTTTTGATTTGCCTAATTACCAAGAATTTATGCTTGGTTATTTCCACGTAACATAAATAATAAAAATGCAATATAACACTAATAAAAATCATCTCGGACGCCAAGTTATTTTTTAATTATGCTCGGAATAACTAAACCGAGGTTTACAATAAGAATTTACCAAAACGTAAAAAATAAAAAAATACACAAACTATGTTTATTAACAGTTAAATTAGGGTTATATAAAATATATCTTAAAAACTAATTGTAATAGCCTTAAATTACTAAATTATGGATATAAATACCTGTTCGACAAATTTTGTACACAAACTTTTTAATAACGTCTAGTATCTAAACTATTATGAAAATGTAAATCAAGGTGATGTCATCCTTGCACCAATATTGCGCAACATCTCGAAATAACAATGCTTTACGTTGTAAACCTCACCAAAATCGAATTTTATTTCTTATAAATTTCTCTTCATGAAATTTTGAATCCAATGTTTATTGCATTCTCTCGAAATTCAGATAAAAACATTTAGATCAGCATTAAAAGCAAAACACAATCATAAACTGAAAGCGTACGTAAAAGTAAAATTAAATGCTTACGTAAAAGTGGTAAAATTAAAGTGTCAAAGTAAAAAAAAAGTGTCTGAAAAGAGCAAATGTTTTAATTTTTTACGAGTTAAATATATCTTACCATTAAATCTGGCACTTTTCACAAAATTTAGGTGGAAACCCAGAAAAATGGCTGCATCAACACCACAGTCATCAAGAAATGAAAAATGGACGCTTTGAATATCCGATGATGATATAGCGGTGCGCAAAAAAAGGTGCGCAGAAAAAAATAATTTAAAGAAGTGGGAGTATAAACCCTTAAGAAGTATATACACTTAAGTTACACCAAAATGCAAATTAAGTTGCCTACCACATACCTACATTTCAGTAATAATTAAAATTTTTTCTTATATTTGCAACTAAATGAACGAAGAACATAAATTACGGTATATTTTAATACAACTCAAAATGGGTTGTTACAAACCTTGAGTAACTAATGTGAGTAATATTTCAGAAAAATTTAGTATAGGAAAATTCAAAGGAAGAAATGAAAACGTACTGCAGTGGATAGAAATTTTTGAAAATGAATGCACAAGACTACACGTAGAAGAAGATGCAAACAAAATTGAAATATTAAGACTTTTTTTAGATGAATCGTGCACTGATTGGTATAGTTAAATGCTCATAAAATGGACTCAAAACTCTTGAGTGGGAAGTGTGGAAAATAATTTCTGTAAAACTTATACAAATAAAAGGTGGACCTCAGTTAGACATGCGATCGAGTACAGATATATAAATGGTTCATTATTAGAATACGCAATAAAAAAGAAAGGCTTTTACTTGAAATGAATACCTCACTAGATAAATCCATTATAATTGATTTGACTGCAGCGGGATTACCAAAATATGTAGCAAATAGAATAGACAGGAACAAACAAAAGAATACTGAGGATATTTTTAATGAAATAAGAGGTTTAGAACATCTTACTAACATAAAATTTTTTGGTAAAAAGAATGAACAGAAAACATATTCTGGAGATGAAGAAAAAAAAAGCCATGCAAAATATATAAAAAAAATGGAAAAAGGAGAACGTTATCGCCCTGAAACGACTTGTTGGTTTAAAAATATAAATAATGCCAAACCAAACAAAAATCAACTACAAACCGCCAACCACTCGGAATTGGAGGTCGAATTAAATGAAGAAAATTCAAAAAACTGGCAGTATCACCATTGATTAAAATCAAATTACTAGTAAATAACACAACAGAAGTTACAGGGATTTATGATTCAGGGGCAAATGTGTTAAATTAAAATTGTTAAAAATAAAGAAGCCAGATATAATTTAAAATTAGTAAACTTGAGGACAACTAATTGTGAGAGAAAGACAGATGGAGTGGTACGATTAAACATACAAATTTATAATATTGAAAAATACATGAATGTCTTTATTCTGGACAATAACAATTTTAATTATACATTTCTGATTGGATTAGATTGTATAAAAGAATTCAAATTAAAAAAAACACTTGACAACCACACAGAATAAAGATTTTAAAAATGATAAAGAAGTCAACATTCCTAAACATTCAGGTGACAGTGACAAGCAGAAAAAAAATTGATAGAAAAAAATAAACAGATAAATTTTAATGAACATATAAATACAAAGAATTTTGAAGCCTTTATAAATCATCGAAATGTGGTCTTTGCTAAAGAAAAATAAGATGTTGGATCTGTAAAAGATTACGAAGCATGTTTTGATTTAATGGTAGAAAAATATTGCTGTAAACGTCCATATAGATGCACGATTGAGTATAAAAAGGAAATAGAAGAACAAATAGCAAAATTATTACAACATCATTTAATAGAAGAGTCATACAGTTATTCTCTGCCCCAGTTAAGCTAGTCTATAAAAGAGAGGAAAATAAAAAATCCAGGCTATGTATAGACTTCAGAGATTTAAATAACGTTAATAAATCTTATCCTTTTCCACTAATTGAGGATCTGATGATCAAAACCAGAAAATTAATTTTTTTTTGAACTTTAGATATAAATTCGGCATTCGGGCCAATCCCTTTGAGAATACAAGACAAACACAAAGCTGCATTTCTTACTCAAGAAGGTCATTATCAGTGGACATCGATTTTCCAATGAATTTTGAATAACATACTAAGAAAACACAAGCTCTCAGGGTTTGCAGTTAACTATATAGATGATATCTACGTTTTCTCGAAAACTTTTGAAGAACATATAGCGCATTTATCAAAACTATTGAAATCAATTCTAACAGAAGGATTTAGATTAAAATTTTCAAAATGCATATTTCCCTCAAACTAAATTCCCAGTTCCGGAAAAACAAAAACTGTTCGCCAATTTTTAGGGAAAAGAAGTTATAATAAATTGCAATCATTCTAGATCCGCTAGATAATTTACTACAAAAAAATACAAAATTTATCTGGTCAGAAGAATGTGAAAATTCATTCAATAAAATAAACTCATTACTTTGCTCACAACCAATTTTACGAATTTTTGACCCGGATTCACCAGTTAATATATACACAGACCAGCAGTATTAAAGCAACCGGGAAAAAACAGAGAGGAAAAACTGGTAGCATATTAAAAAAAAAATGAGTGAAACCTAAAAAAGAAAAAAACCTATATATTAGTAATGTTTAGCAGTAAAAGAAGCGATAAAATTTTGGCAACACTGGCTTATTGGAATAAATGTACAGTATACACAGATCGCAAACCTTTAGAAAACTTGAGAATAAAATCTAGAACAGATGAGGAATTGGATGAACTTCGAATCGGACCGTATGAGAAAAAATTCTAATTCAATTTTTGAAATAAACACTGGGCACAGAATACGAGAATCAAATTTATTTCACATCACAAAACTTACGCCAGTATTAAATACACAAATATACGCAAACCACATCACTTCGTTCTTGTCCAGGGGGGGGAGATGTAAAGAACACATATCTGTTTGGAGTTGTCTTGGTAGCATAGTTGTTATCAAATGACAGTTAATTAAAATTGAATAAAATAACTTTGAGATTGAAGAGAAAGAAAAAAATAGGCTTTAAATGTTGTTTCTATTGTTTATAGGTAATTTTGTATTTAAAATAATATATAAATAAATACTATTGTTTATTTATTATTTATTTTTATTTATGATTTATTAAGTCTGATTTTTCTGCAAAGATAGATTACATTGTATATATATATATATATATATATATATATATATATATATATATATATATATATATATATATATATATATATACATATTTTCATTTAAATTTCCATGGGTATTAATTATTTTATTTAATTCTTCTGGATTTTATTCGTGTGTTAACGTTTATTTTTCCACGTTTTCTACGGAAAGGTAAGTTTTCAGTGCATTTTAGAAAGGATATTGTTATTGTGACTAAACTGTTTAAGGGTTGGTTTAAGTTTTATGTTTGTTTTGGCACTGTACTTTTCCAAATTTGTCGTGACGTATTGGGTGACTCAATGATAAGACTGGTCATTAAAGGTAGGATTACTGCTTTTCCTAACTTTGATTATACTCTTATTTCATATATTGCTGTTAATATTAAGATAGGACGGAGTTTAATAATACAGTAAATTCCCGATTATCCGCGGAGTTGACCGGCGCGGATACCGCGGATAATCGAATTTTGCGGATAATCAGAAACATCGCCGTAGTAGACGCAAAATAGACGATAGTGGCAAAAAAATTACTGAAGGTACTAAAAAACAACACAAAAGTGTATTAAATCTGTTTAAATCACAATAAAAGAACGTATGTACCCTAACTGGTGCGTGCTCTATAAATAACCTCACGGCACTGCCGGTCGCATTTTAGATGTCTTAAGCAAGAAATACGTAGCCCTATTATACAGTACATATTGCAGTTTACTCTTGTAATATTCTGTTACAGTATATATTTAGAAAACGTATGACATCGCATTAATGCCGTATTTTCAATCTAGTTTAAAGTTTTGAAACTTTATTTATTTTAATGTAGTTTTTCTTTTTTTTCATGTAAATTTTTTTACTGCGAACGCCGCGGATAATCCGCAAAGCGGATAAACCGCCCGCGGATAATCGAGAGTTTACTGTACTTTTAACCGATTGTCTCAAACCCAACCTAGACGTGATATCCTTTAACTTTGACAACGTTGGTTAGGTCTAGCCCGCAACGTATTAAGATTTCTCGATAAAATTCGTAGTGCTCATTTGGTCCCCAACACAACACTTATCAAAACCAAGTTACAATATTGTCTAATTACGACACTAAGTATTTATTTCGTTTCACTCTTGATTTTTTTTTACAACCAGTTAGTAAAATGTATAGATGTTCGCTGGCGGAACAACAATAACAAACCCTTCACGTTTATTTATTTATTTATTTTTTTTTTTGGTTACAATAATAAAGTGTGTTGTTTTTTTATTTCCTTTTGTGTTTATGTGGAGGGTGCGTTCGATTGTTTTTGGGTAAAGTATCGTATAAAGGCCCTTCAGGTAATTTTAGAAACAGACGTATTCATCCTCACAAATTTATTGTTGATCTCCTGACTTTTCTTACTTGTGTAAATTATGTGTATCGAAAATTTACATTACCGATATTTTGTATTTAATGAAAGGTATTTGTTTGGAACACATGGTATAACTGACATTAACGGCCCTGCAAGCGCTGATTGAATTTGATCATTATTTCTTTAGATTTTTTTTGGTTGTTTTGAAATTACGAAATTTATTGTGTTCTTTTTTTTATGTAATTGTACTAAAATTTAATATGTAAATGCACTAATATATGACCGTTGTTAGAGTTTGTAATTGTTTTATTGTAACTTCATCCTCTGTGCCTACGCTTTACCAACGTAAAGTAATAAATCGAAAGGTTAAATATTTTTTGGAAATTTGTGATAATGGTTTAATTTTATAAGAAGTATCGAGTTAAATAATTTTGCCGTGACGACCTCCATCTTATCGTTCATTTAGATTGTGATCAATGATATTGAAGTAGTAACGTTCAAAGGTTTACGTTGGAAATTTTAACGTAATTCTTAAAGGGTTAATGCAATACTCTTGTGAATCTAAGCATATTTTGTCCCAGGTGTATTGAATTAATTACAAATGGTTGTAAATGAATTAAGGTGATTTCTTTTGAAGATATTCAAGTGTAAATTTATTAAGAGATTTTAAATCATAATGTAACGTACATTTATGAAGTACTGACCAAACAGCTGATTGTATTTTTGTGCATACGCGGGTATTGCGAAAAGTTGCAAATATTTTTGAAGAATTTTTATAGGTATCGACCTACCGATTGTAGACATCATTGATGGGCTGATTTGCCAAAATGTAAGCAGTATGTTATATGTTTGAAGATGAGCTATATTTTTCGACGAATTTAGATATCACACCCCGTTATCGAAGTTTGATAAATTTTAGGATTTCATAAATTTTTGATGACGTTTGTTTAGTTTTCTGGTGACCTATTTTTTTGTTTTTTTAAATTATATAATTAAGTACCATTTTAATCAGTCATTTTTGGGTATTTGGGCCAATTATTTTAGCGCTAAATTTATCGAGATGTTTTTGCAATTTTGCGGCTTTTATGTAAAGGTTGGGATTTCGTTGAAATTTCAGCGAACTTAGCGTAGACATTTTTGGAATAGAATGTTGAGTAGTAAAGTAGGATAGTTAAGTGAACGTTTTGGTTTCCTATTAGGCCAATTTAAGATCTGTTCATGACGTTTTTCCCGCTATAAATTGGTTTAACAGGTGGCGCCTTTTTGACAATTTTACTCGAATATGACGATTTTTGGAGTTGCTACGATTGCCCTTTTACATCTTTTAGTAAGAACCCCGCCCACACCACTGAGCTATGCCGTGGCACAAATTGTTTTTAGGAACAGGATGCTCCAGTAAGTATTTAGCCTATAACAACTGAGTCTGATATGTCGTTTTATTTCTAAAACTACTTATCTTTCTTTTGTTAATGATGCTTTCTATTGCATTCAACCACCACTTTCGAGGTCTTACCCCTACGTTTACCTACATACATTTGCTGTCAATCGTTCCTGGTTCATTTTTTCAATCGACCATAGTGCTTTCCAAGACACATTCAATAATTATTCACTCATTCTTCATTCTATCCATCATCGCTATACCGCATACGCTTAGAAATTATCTCATGTCCACAGCATTTATGTTACTTTCGTGTTTTTTTTACATATCCAAGTCTGACTTCCCTACAGTACTGATCTGGCAAACTCGCTAGTGTATACAGCTCGTTTCGTAGCTATGCTGCCACTTTCATTTTTCATAATGGTCCATACACTTCAAATTATCTTCCATACTTGCCTATTTATCCATGAATATATTACACAGCTACGGTGCCCCAACCTTGCCTAACTCCTTGCCCTATTTTAAAGTGTTCACATATATATATATATATATATATATATATATATATATATATATATATATATATAGTGTACAGTAGATTTTGAAAGTGGCGGCAAATGCTAGCGGATGTAGGAAGTGAAGTGGTGATCCAATTGTGATCGGGCAGTGATACAGTAAAAAAAATGCACACTGTTAGAGTCAAAATAGCAACAATATAATATATCGTGTGCGATATTCGTGATTCGCACCGATAAAGAGAGGTAGAAGTTATAACCTGGTGACTTTTGCACTTTAAGTGTGTGGACATAAACCTTGAACATTTCCTTTTTGAATTAGTTTTCACCATTAGTTTTGCCCGCGTAACAATGCAGTTAAAGGTCCAACGATACTGTGTAAAATTGTACCGCAATTGAATAAATTATTATTAGTGACGACGAAAGTGATTTTCATAATTTCTATGTTACAAAGTGGCTGACTGAGCTTTATATTTAATATGGAACATACCTTCAAACACTACGTTACATTAAAATCGCCGATTGAAGTCGATTAAAACATTTCCCAATTGTGACATAAAAAATCCGCTTGCGGTTATGACAGCGGTTTGTTATTAAAATTACCGCGATTGTTTTTAAGATTCCAGTGCCTTGTTCAGTGGGTAAATCAAAGGTTTCATATCACTGCTGTAAAGTGGTAATCTGCGTTAATGACCTATCTAGTTGTTAAGAAATGCGCAATAATCTTGTTTGCACAACTTGCTCCAACTTTGAGCTAATAAATTATTGCGGTTTTTGTTCATTGGTCTTTATATTGAATGTTATTAAATGTATTCATTTGAAACTGTGTTATAAATTTTATATTAACAAATTCAGAGGCATATCTAAAAAATGTCTAGTAATTTTACCCATCAAAAAGTATAATTTTAAATACAATTACAATTTGATGCTAAAAATGAGGCGATTACTTGCGCATTTTTAATATTAATCAATTAAATACAAAACAAATAGTAGGGTTACACATACTATGTCATTAATGCTATCCATACTATTTCGTTCTAATTTGCATATCGTACACACTTACGAAAAGTTTCTCATTTCAATCCAAAGCGCTCTTGTATTTCTTCCCCTTTCAGGCCCTCAATTCCTCTTCGCAGATCATTAGCACTTCATTCGTTTCCTCCTTTCATAATCTGTATTTTTCAACTGTTTTTATTCGTCTCATTTTTCCCTGTTTTACAGATTCACTCCACCAAGCACTCATTTTGGTTTACACACAGTCGCTCTTCCACATATATGTGCAGCACAATTGAAAAGAGTATCTTTCAAGCATTAAATGTCACCGTTATTCATTTGCTCGTTGCACATGATTTCATTCAAATTCGAATTTCTGATGAAAGCTTCTGCATACCACAAAGTCACATCAGCAGCCACCAGCTTCTCTACTTTAATCCTAAACATTCGCAATACATTCAACCTGTTTCTATATGCTCACTTTTGTCTTAAGCATACACTAGATACAACCACGAAGTAATTTGTTCCACGCATCCTCGAATTACTTTTGTATCCAACCAGGCTTCTAGGTCCTTCATTATAAATGGTCAGGCCAATCATACTTTTATATTCATCTGTACGCTATTCAATTGAGTCAGAAACTCGCTTCTATGAGATTGAGTGTAACGAAAGAAGTAAGGTACCAAATTACGGCTGCTGGCCCATATAAATTAAATGTATGTGTTTATTAATATTTAATTTAAATTATAGTTTACTTGTCCTTCCTATTAATTAAGCATTAATATACAAACTTCCTTCATTAAACCATTAACGACTGAACCCTCTCCCAGTATATGCACCACACTATCCATTCATTAAAAATCTCCCAAGTAAATCACTATTTTACTTGGTTTACATACACGCAATAGTTTCCCACGTTGTTCGAGAAACTCGCACATTTTAATTGTTCTCTCCATTTACCGATGCTTAATATGCAATAGAATTTGTCTTTCAAAATTTAACTTTCATTGTAATCTATATTCCGACTCCTTTTGCACCATGCATCTCCGTTTCAACCCCTGCGCATAGCGCCAGACTATAATTATCCATCTCGACAACATCCTTCCCTTTGCGCATTTACTCTGATACACACAGAATTTTATACCCTTTCCCATACATTTCACGAACCAATTCGTCATTCCGTGTTCATGCGGTCTTCAACAACGGGACCTGCCTATTTAAACCGTGGCCGCTTCTCGTAACAATAGAGGCCCACGGCAATCTACTAACGGTATTAATTTTTAATTTACACGGTGTCCAGAAAATAGAGGATAAACCACACGTAGTGATCTTCCTCGGACTATTTTGAGTAAAAAATCCTAATGCAAAAATGTTCTAAATCACTTCATGGAGCCACACAAGGTCATCAAAGTTGGACATTTTGGGTCACAATATGCATATTTTATTTCAAGTCTATTTCTTTTGGTAATTACGTTTAATATTTTAAGACTTTTGCAAAGTCCTATTTCATTTAATTCTCATTGCACTCCAGTAATTAACTTTTTAAACAATTTATAAAAGTGATGTTTTGTAAATTAGGACGTTTATCAATACTGCAAATTTGACAATTATATGTGACGCGAATTGTGCGATTTTCAATGTCATCAGTACCGTACTTGTTTTCTCATTGTGATTATCGTTTATGTGTTCTTGTTTTTCCTTTCTTTGTTAGACAAGCGTTTCGTTAAAGTGAACAATGTAATTCAGTAATAACAAGTTTGTAACACTCTGACCTCGTCACCTTACAAATTCAATTTCATACAACAATGCCTCGGTGCTTTGCAAATAATAATATTGGGTACAACTTTGTATTTTAATAATTGATATCGTCAATTTGACATACCGATTTGTTTGCGTTTTACTTAGTTACACATGATTACATGACGCCTGTGTGATTCTGTGTTTCCAGATGTAAACATTCTTTGTGTTGCTCCTGATGGACTCTGAAGCCATGTACGGCATTTTTCTATTAGGATTTTTTACTCAAAATAGTCCAAGGAGGATCGCCACGTGTGGTTTTTCCACTATTTTCTGGACACCGTGTATACATTATTGTCACAGTGCACTTAAACACTACGGTGAAGCAAACCTCTAGTTCACCCTCGAAAGTAAAAATGCTCATTAAACTTTGGTGTACAAAAATCATGTAGCATGATAGCTTTACGAAATATAAATCGATCGCAGCGCTTGCTAGTGTAGCGGAGTGAAAGTTTTTCAAAGTTCTACCCAAATACTTCTGCCACAGGCAATATGAGGGATTAAATCAATATTCAGAATAATTTATGCAAATCCCTTTATTATTTTTTCACTAATTTACAGAAGACATGAACACTAAAGTAACTTGCAATAAAATTGAATTTTTTTTTATTTTTTATAAAAAATTTTAACACGTCACTTTTATTTTATTATATAGGTACCTCAACTCCGTCCTTTTCATTAATTATACGTAATAAACGTAAAGTGTTATTTAAATAAATTTTATAACAACAAATTCCTATTATTTTCTAATTAGTTCATTACCCAGTGTTAAATTCAAAAAATATATAGGTAATATAATTACGTATAGAAAATGGCTCAATAACTTTCCCTTTAATTAACCATAAGTATACCGCGAAGAGATTATATACGAGCAGACCCTGCTGCTATATTTTCTAATGGAATTTCTACCTTATTAACATCAGAACATTTATCGTTTTTATAATGTTTTAAATTGTAAATTATAAATGTACAATTTTTTTTAATTTTAACAGTTCGTATTGCGCAAAACCTATGTCTGAATATATGGCTTTTGTTAAAAATACTATCAGTTATAAAAATATTTCAATTTTATCACTACTGGGAAAAAAATTCAATAAAAAATAAAATTTAAAAAAAGCCCTATATTCAATCATTTAGGAAAGTTTCGGGACTATTTTGACGTCTTACGCGTGTCTCTCAAGTTTCAGATAACTTCATAATAATATAAAAAGTTAGAACGTTTTTAACATTGCTCTTATGGGGGTTTGATGACCCCCCTTAATACCTAGTAAGTTATACATTTACGTTCATGATAGTAAAGACATTATTTTATAATTTAATTTAGTTTGAATTTTAGACACAGTCTTCAATTAATGAAAACACGCGAATGAACTATCCAATTCGCAAAACACTATACCCTGATAAATTCATAAAATAAAAAACATATTTACCGTTGCATTCCAGAGGGCAGCTGTGACAGTATTTGTTCGTTTCATAATAATCTAGCCTATGTGAAGGACCAGAAATGTAAGTCCAATCAATTGTATCTACATAACATAAATTCGGACAATTTTCTATCCGTGTCGATCCTCTGGCTATGTATTTTAAATTTCTTAGCCCAATCTGAAAAAAAACGAATATATAAATATTAATGAATAATAAAATCAAATACTTATGAGTTTGTTTATAACAAAAGGACAAAGATATCGTAAACATAAATTTGTCATATGTGTATAATATATGCACATACATATATTTTCGTGTAAATGAACAGGTACACATTTTTCCATGTTTACATAAAAATTATATTAAACATAACCAACATTTTTTTTAAAAACGGATAATATAAGAGTAACAAGCAGGCCTTATTTTAAAAGACCAATAATTTTGTTCACATTTAAATAAGAAATAAAATTCCTTTCTTATATGTCATTTTTATCAGACTATTAATTTGTTGAGAGACAGATATGCCTTTTAAAACCAGATTCTTAATAGCTATTTTACATAGAAATGTTTATTAACGATTAAGTATGTAGTTTAAACAATGCAAACAGATATCAATGGTAACTAACAAGAAAAATATCTGTAACGTTTCCAAAAAGATGACACTAAGAGTTCACTTCAAGGATAAAAACAAAAACCCACTGTAAACATGTTTTATTTATGTTTCTGCTGCTTGTCAATAATTAAGAAAACTTATTTTTGTGCAACCTTCTTATTTTTCACAACTTTTACGGTACTAATTTGCGCCAGAAAATAGTATATCAAAAAACAAGTTTCATAAGACGTCGTGAAGCACGAATCCTTATCATCAATCAGTACTTCAAGGTCTAATGAAACAATTTGCCCTTTTTTGCCGTTTTTGAACAAATTTTTTTACTTTAGTAGAGACTTTTGTGGTAGTTGGTAATGTCTTAATTTTAAAAGTGAAAAATTGATCTAGTCGCCTTTTGTTTTATCCAAATTGTGTCACAAAACACGAAAGTGGAAGATAATCAAGATAATCTTGCATTTACACCCCTTGTAATTGCCCTCTCCCTCTCCCTCTCCCTCTCCCTCTCCCTCTCTCTCCTCTCCCTCTCCTCTCCTCCCTCTCCTCTCCCTCTCCCTCTCTCTCCTCTCCCTCCCTCTCCTCTCCTCTCCCTCTCCCTCTCCCTCCCTCTCCTCTCCTCTCCTCTCCTCTCCTCTCCCTCTCCCTCCCTCTCCTCTCCCTCTCTCCTCTCCCTCTCCTCTCCAAATACATTCATACTTTGTGTTATATCCATAGATAACGATAAAAATTATTAATGCGCATTTATTTAATCTTCAATTTTTTCTTAATTTATTTAATAGTTACTCTGCTGTTTCGGACGGCGACAAATCTAACAAATCAAAAATTATGAAAATCGGTCCAGTCGCTCTTGAGTTATAAGTGGTGTAACTAGTACGATTTTGTGACTGTTTTATATATATATATATATATATATATATATATATATATATATATATATATATATATATAATATATTACTACCAAGGCTGAGAAGACTACTATTATAGCCGAGCGACAAGATTATATATAATAGTATTAATAGTATTGTGTAATAGTAGTCTCAACCGTGGTGCATATACACGGTCCGCCTTTGGGAGCTGATCCTATGAGTATCTGCTAAACCAAACTTACTATAATTTTGAAAATTTGGTGACAGGGTAATGATGTTAGGACTAACTCATCTAAAATATTTTCACGTTCGTACCACTTCCGGTTATACCGAATTCGGTACTTAGTCGCTTATTTTAAATGGAACACCCCGTATATTAATACATTTTTGGATTCTATGTCGAATTTTAAGGTAAGTTTAAACAAATAAACTAGATACGAAATTTCAGTCGTTTTAAAAAAAACATTTTTCTAAAAAAATCGACAGATGTGGTGTTAGTAATAACACGTTAATTGTTCTGTTCTTGTCAAATAATTTGAATAACATTTTGAAAATTTTTAAAATTATAGTTTGGTTTAGCAGATACTCATAGGATCAGTTCCCAAAGGCGAACCCTGTGTACTATTTTTTTCATTACTAGCATATTTAATCTCACTTATTTTAATTTATTTAGCTAATAAAGTAATCCGTTTGTTGTAGGTACCTCTTGAATGCCAATACCAACGAAAATTAAAGAGCCTGCGACTCTTACATTCATTTTTGACTGTTTCGATAGTGTATACTTTAATTTAGAGTTGTTTTCGAATTTATTACTTCACGTTCAGAAATTAGAGAAGTGACACGATCGTGCGGACGATAAATTACTGCCAGAGAAATCGAAAAATTTATACTTAAAAGTGTATAGTTGATTTAAGGACTGGTGTATGGCTAAGAAAGTCACGAAGACTTCTGAGAATGTGCTTCAAGTATACTTTGAAGAGCAGGCACGAAAAAAGAATGCTTCAAATTTATGGGCTACCTTTTCAATGTTGAAATCAATAACTGTCTTAAAAGAGAATATAGATGTCTCGAAATATTTGAAATTACTTGCCTTTTAAAGCGCCAAAATTATTATGTACCAAAAATATCATCTGTATTCTCAAAAGAAGAAATCGCCAGATTTCTTACGGAAGCATCTAACGACGTCTTTTTGCTGATAAAGGTACTTTTTCTATTTTATTAGTAAAATTGCATACTTTATTAAAGATTACATTATATAGGCTTTTCTTATTATTGATCTGGCTGGAGCTTGTAGAACCTTAGGAATGATATGATTATTATAAGTATCACCAGCAGCAAGAATGGTTCTTACAGAAAATTTGTTACAGTAGAACCACTTTGGATGGACGTACTAAAGGAATACTGTTCAAAACTCTTGAAGTTGGAAAATCCAGAGCGTTACACTGGGCATACATTGAGACGTACGTCTGCCACCATTTTGGCAGAAAGTGGTGGTGATATTTTACCTTTGAAATGACATGGGGGTTGGAAATCGTCTACAGTGGCGGAGGGATATATAGTGCCCGTCTAAAGTCTATCCCCCCCTCAACCTATTATGTGAACCATAAACCTGAAGTTAATAACATTTTGGAAAACCGAACTAACTCACATATACGTTTTTGATGGTATTCAGTGACGCAATCATAAAAAATGGCGGACATTCTCCATTTTGTAAAATAATGTTAAATGGGATCATATGGCAAGTAATACCTCATATGAAAGCTCGTTTCAAGTCCTTTTCAGCGACACCAACAACATTAAAATATTACCACTGATTTATGAGTTTCAACTCAAAAACCTCAAAACATTAATTGGCGTTTTTGGGACAAACCCTATTTTCAATTGATCTATTTGAATTGACAATTTCACCGTTTTCAAAATGATAATAAAAATAATAATACTGTTTATTACCAATGCACTCGATACATCAAGTATATCACGTATGTAATAGTTGTCAGAGATACACATAAAACAAAGATAAAGTCAAGACTAGATTGTTAGGCTTGAAAACATTCTTTTAAACTGTAGAAGTTTTTATTAAGTAAATAATGTTTTAAGTTCTTTTTAAAACCAAAGAAATTGTTTATATTTTGAACTCATTAGGGAGTGCATTAAAGATCTGGCCACTAGCGAACACTATATCCTTTTGAAAAAGGATAGAGTGGTGTTTACCTGGGTTAAGTAAGTTCTTATATCTAGTACTGCATTCATGGTCCGACTTCATAAGCGAGGTTTTATGAGTGTATACGAAACAGAAAATTTCAAGGATGTACACATCAATAACTGTTAATATTTTTAATTCTTGAAGTATGGCCTACAAGGTGTTTTAGATGGAAGGGCACATATTATACGCACAGCACGCTTTTGTATTTTTTAAATTCGTTCAGTGTGAGAGCTTCCTCCTCAGTTGACGATATTGTAGGCTAAGTGTGAATGACAGTGAGCATAGCATATTAAAAGTAAAATATTTTGGTTGACGAAGGTTTTGAAAAGATGTAAGAGGAGTAACAACTCCTGCAAAGCTATGTGCAAACCTGAACAATATGCAAGGACCAATAAGGTCTAACCTAATCGTTAATTCAAGCGATTTGATTGATTTCAGTCTCGAAACGAACCGTACTGCGTAGATTCCCAAATTGAATTAATGTTATTTTTATAGGGTTTATAGTTAAATTGTTGTGATCACACCAAATCTGCAGTTTGTAAAATATAGCTTCTGTGTCGTTAACCACATCACATGCTTTCTTAGATCTAATTAAAGTGTTTGTCTCGTTCGTGTAACAAGTAACAAAGGTGTTCGTCGCGTACTTACCTTTGTTGTTGAGGTAAGGAACTAAATCAACTCTTGATAAAACTGGAGAGCTGTTACTTTGATGACCATTGACATTTCAACAATTTGAGATCTATTTGATAGATAGGTTTCAAATAACTTTAGAAAATTTCCACGAATTCCATAACTCCTTAACTTCTGCAATAAGAGTTTGTGATCAACATTATCTAAAGCCGAGGAATAATCGATAAACATCCCTATCGTGAGAAGACGCTTGTCCACAGAGGTAACCAATTCACGCAGAAAATCACACAGCGCAGTATTGGTTTATTTATTTTTGATAAAACCATGTTAAGAACTGTTCAATATTTTAAATACTTAATTTAAGTACTTAATTAACTGTTCATTAATGGCATATTCAACTTCGAGACAAGACTATGATTCTTTAGAGAGTTTATTATAGATAACACATCATTGTCGTGCAGTGTCTTAAAGTACATTGATTGAGGTGTTGATGATATAAGATTGAGTGTTTGTGAGTAGGAAGACAAGATGTTATGTTTCCTGTTAAATCTCTAGAAGTGGACATTAACCAATTCTGCGGCTGTAGAGTTTATAACGGGTAAATCATTATCAAAGATTGTAATGTCACGGGAAGTATAAGTCTTTGTTATCAAAATGTCGTTTTCTAAATGAAATGAATAATTCTTGATAATGTCCTAATGCGACATAATAATTTAAACTAGGTGAACGCTGACTTTCTTGCAAAATACTAAAAATTATATGGGGTATTTTTGAAATATTCTGCTGTTTTAGAAATATGTAATAAAAACCAAAACCGACCCCAATACCCCCCACCCGCTCCAAGGCATCCAGACATCATGGCCGATCTTAACAAAACTTAGCCAACAGTTGTAAAATGAGCTATAGTGAGAAAAAAGTCGATATTGCATAACCTTCTATACCTACACAAGCATATACAGGTTGAAAGTTAAAAATAGATATCACGGCCTTGACTGTTTCATATCATTTTAAAGCAAATTTCGCTCCCTTTCAAATAAAGTAAGAATATGTGTCTGTTATACCAGCAATACGAGGAATGTTTTCAATTTCCGGAAAAACCGGAAGTAGTGTTTTCATCATGATAATACCATGTCATTAGCACAAATGAACAAAGTTTATTTCCAAAATTCCAGGTTTGTAACCAAAATAGTTAGAAAATTATAACAATATCAATATAAAATATTTGAAAATTCATTATCTCCTCTACTAGTAGATTTAGAAGAAGCAGGTTAGTTGCATTCATAAGAGTGACTGTTGCCTCGAAAATAAAAAAAATGGTTGGAAAGAATTTTGAATAAATCAATTTCGAATAATTGCTTAAGATTGACTCCTTAAATGTAGGCAAACTTATACCATAACTTATTACGTAAAGAAATATATCTTTAAAGAACCTTTATTTAACTACGAATATCTATTTCCAATTCTTTTGTATCTTGAACGGTATCGGAAATATATTTCTACAAAAAAATGTATATATGACTGTAACTGCGGCCATATTCAATTTTGAAAAAAATTGCATTTAATGTGAGTTATCGATGACCCGAATTTTAATCTTCTATGTTAAAATTTGAAAATTTGCCCCCAAAATAACACGCTTATTTTCACCCCCTGTATTACCTATTGCGTTTAAAAGCTTGTTTTGTCGACATAATTGTCTCGTAGGCCTTCATTCCAAATTTCATCAAAATCGTCCGTATAGTTTCGGCTGGTGAGCGACCAACACACACACACACACACACACACACACACACACACAGACATTTTGGAAAATTTTCTAAAATTTTGTTTTTCGGATTCAGGGAGTCGTAAAATATCAAAATAACGCAACTTATTGCTTTCGATTTTCTTATTTAGCAAGAAAGTAAAAATATATTTTATAATCCGCTCTAGGGGATATTCAACACATTAGGTTTTGTTCTTATTGTTTCAATTGTTTAATAATTAATACATTTAATTAATGATAGTGTTCTCTCATTCTGTTCCTTGTAAAATATTTTTTTACATCTATTTTTATTCATATCTTTGTAACGAAAGAAGATATAGATCAGCGGTGTTCACCAATTCCTAAATTTTTTTCACGCTCATTTTTGTGAGTTAAGAAAATTATACTCTTGCATTTAAAATTTGCGATAAACTGCCAAAAATTTGCGGCTTTGTTACAAAACGCTATCTACCGACTAGACTAAACCGACAATGCTAATATTTTATTAGAAGCACCGAAAAAGCTCCTCTCAAATGATACCTAGCTTATAAACATCGGTTAAGGTAAAAAGAAGTTATGACATTTACTGCAAGTGAACATTTACTTTTCTCCGCCCCCCTTTAACAAGATAGAGAAAAATTCTAAAAAAACGGAAAATGTTCCTAAGCTTATCTAGTTTATAAGAAAACTATTTTGAACGTATCTTGATAATGCCGATTTAACAGAAAAAGCCAATTTTCTAATTTGGTATTCGTGTACGCCCCCTAGCGGCCATCGCAGGAACTAATTTGCAGTAATTTCTCTCGGTCCTTTTACTATCAATACTTTTTTCCTGAAACTGTACGATGTAGTTTCTCGTATATAGCCGGGTCCTTTATTAACGGAACACCCGGTACAACCGTGGCACAAAGATTTGTCATCCAGACAAACTACAACATGAATTAAACCATCTTGAAAAGGTCTTCATAAATAATTACTTGAACAAAAAACATATTAAAGTCATTCAATCGAGACAAACGACGCCTGCGGATAACAAATCTTCAACTTCAAATAAGTTTTCCGTTTTACCTTTCCTTGCAAGCACAACGAAATAAATTGGTAAAATATTACAAAACCGTACTCTTGTGGTAAAGTCTACATTGGTAAAGCCGAAAGAAGCGTTAACACCAGGTTCACAGAACACAAAAGACAATTAAGTTTACTTCATCCTACTAAATAATCCACTGCTCAACATGCTTTAAACACTCTGCATAATATAAAATTTGAAAACACAAGAATTCTGGCTAACAATGGGGATTGCTACACAGGGAAGATTCGAGAAACTATTGAAATTCTGAAACAGCCCAACAACTTGAACAGGGATTATGGATATGAACTGTCCGATACCTGGGTGTCTATTTTCAAGAACTGAAGGTCTACAAGAGTGATTTAACTTTAATTCTCAAGTTACCTTATTATCTTATTAATATTTGTTATTTTGATGTTACCTTGTCAATATTTGTCACTTTGATATTACGCCTGACGGGCAGAGTTTTTGTCCGAAAGCTTGCGAATAATAAATAAATAAATATTCACACCATTTTTCCAAGTAAGCGTTATTAACATGTAAAATGTGAAAGTTTCAAATCTTATATTTTAAACACTGTTTTTCTACCGATTACAACATTTCCCATTTAGCATCAAAAAGAAAACCAAAGAGTTGAAAAAGATACTGATCGGACGAAAAACAGTATAAACATAACGAAAGTTAAGGGTTTAATTGCTCTTTGATCATTTTACGTTTGTATTCGTTAGACATGAAGCTTTTATGTTTTTTTTATGACTTCTCTTTCAAGAAGTCTTATAAAAATAAGTGTTGTGTACATTTACATGTGTAAAGGAAACCTACTTTCCATTATAATTTATGCTATGTATCCTAAATATAAACATACGTACGAGAACACATCTGCAATTTATTTTTTTCTTCAAGCGTATTAAAATATGCGAATTATGTTACTGAATACACGAAGCAGAAAGACAGCATTGTTGTACTAGTACAGTAATAGCAATAATATTAAATTAAAAATTTCAAAATCCACCGACACAAAAAATTCTACTTTTAAAAAACCTCTAAAAAAGTAAACAATTTTTTTTAATCACAGCTAAGAACAGTCTCCATCAAGTCACCTTTCAAACAAACAAAAATTAATCAAAGCCTCTCATAAAAAGTAAAAACTCCCTTCATCAACTAGAAAAGAGCTGATAATCTTCAGACGGCCGAACATATTTTCTTGAATCTTAGCTAATACCACTAGATTAAGTCGAAAAAAACTAAAGCGGTTCCGTCGTTTGGGAGCTATGATGCCACAGACAGACAAAGATACACAGATACACAGATACACAGCTACACAGCTACACAGATACACAGATACACAGATGCACAGATGCACAGATGCACAGATGCACAGATGCACAGATGCACAGATGCACAGATGCACAGATGCACAGATGCACAGATGCACAGATGCACAGATGCTCAGATGCACAGATGCACAGATGCACAGATGCACAGATGCACAGATGCACAGATACACAGATACACAGATACACAGATACACAGATACACAGATACACAGATACACAGATACACAGATACACAGATACACAGATACACAGGTACACAGTACACAGGTACACAGATACACAGATACACAGATACACAGATACACAGATACACAGATACACAGATACACAGATACACAGATACACAGATACACAGATACACAGATACACAGATACACAGATACACAGATACACAGATACACAGATACACAGATACACAGATACACAGATACACAGATACACAGATACACAGATACAGATACACAGATACACAGATACACAGATACACAGATACACAGATACACAGATACACAGATACACAGATACACAGATACACAGATACACAGATACACAGATACACAGACACACAGACACACAGACACACAGACACACAGACACACAGACACACAGACACACAGACACACAGACACACAGACACACAGACACACAGACACAGACACAGACACACACACACACACAGACACACAGACACACAGACACACAGACACACAGACACACAGACACACAGACACACAGACACACAGACACACAGACACACAGACACACAGACACACAGACACACAGAACACAGATACACAGATACACAGATACACAGATACACAGATACACAGATACACAGATACACAGATACACAGATACACAGATACACAGATACACAGATACACAGATACACAGATACACAGATACACAGATACACAGATACACAGATACAAGATACACAGATACACAGATACACAGATACACAGATACACAGATACACAGATACACAGATACACAGATACACAGATACACAGATACACAGATACACAGATACACAGATACACAGATACACAGATACACAGATACACAGATACACAGATACACAGATACACAGATACACAGATACAGATCAGATACACAGATACACAGATACACAGATACACAGATACACAGATACACAGATACACAGATACACAGATACACAGATACACAGATACACAGATACACAGATACACAGATACACAGATACACAGATACACAGATACACAGATACAC
This sequence comes from Vesta saturnalis, assembly GCA_036346205.1. Taxonomy (NCBI): domain Eukaryota; kingdom Metazoa; phylum Arthropoda; class Insecta; order Coleoptera; family Lampyridae; genus Vesta; species Vesta saturnalis. Next base: position 871,876 of record JARFJB010001262.1, read on the forward strand.
AGATACACAGATACACAGGTACAGAGATACACAGATACACAGATACACAGATGCACAGATGCACAGATACACAGATACACAGATACACAGATACACAGATACACAGATACACAGATACACAGATACACAGATACACAGATACACAGATACACAGATACACAGATACACAGATACACAGATACACAGATACACAGATACACAGATACACAGATACACAGATACACAGATACACAGATACACAGATACACAGATACACAGATACACAGATACACAGATACACAGATAACAGATCACAGATACACAGATACACAGATACACAGATACACAGATACACAGATACACAGATACACAGATACACAGATACACAGATACACAGATACACAGATACACAGATACACAGATACACAGATACACAGATACACAGATACACAGATACACAGATACACAGATACACAGATACACAGATACACAGATACACAGATACACAGATACACAGATACACAGATACACAGATACACAGATACACAGATACACAGATACACAGATACACAGATACACAGATACACAGATACACAGATACACAGATACACAGATACACAGATACATAGGTACACAGATACACAGATACGCAGCTACACAGATACACTGATACACAGTGCGTGTGCATGTGCGGTGCGTGCGCGTGTGCATGTGCTTGTTCGTGTTCGTGTGTGTATGCGTATGCGCGTGCGTGCGTGCGTGTGTGTGTTTTACTGTAATAATTATTTGTAATGAAATTCAATCAAATTTTACTGAATACCTTCTGTTTAAAATCGTGTATAAAGATTCTCTTTCAATATGGAAGAATTGTTATAATTCAAATCTAAAATTTCTACTTAATAAAACATCTTGTTAGCATTGTTCTGTGTTTATTAACTAAAAGAATTCCAAATAATTAGATGTTGTAACAGATCTGTCAAAATAAACAATTTCAGATCAACCATTAAATCAAAAATATCCAAAGATTGATTATTTTCAAACGGTGTATCCCTTTATGTAATTTTACACAAGGTGGAATGAAATTGTATCACAATTTAAACAATAATCAAGAGTAAGTTAATTAATAGATATATATATATATATATATATATATATATATATATATATATATATATATATATATACATATATAAATATATATAACCAATTTGCAAAAATATTTACAAATATTGCTTCGAGAAGCACCACAAAAAAACTAATTTCTCTAAATTAAGTTCCCTAAATCTTATCATCTAAACACATAAAATCAGGTAACCGGGTTTAATTATCCTTAATACTTGAATGAAATTAACCACAAACAATAAAATCTCTGATAGTCTACTATCATTAAAAAAAAACTAAAAGTATTCTTACAATTAAATCTCGCAATCCGTTGTCCTGTATAATGTGATGTCCATTGGAGGTGTAACACTTCAAAGTAATCCTTTATGTACCCACACTCGTCACCTCTAAAGACCTAATTCGTCCGTGGTACTGCTCGCTACTTAAATGTCCTCCTTATGCGTATACACGGATTGGGCAGTTTGATTTGCTATATGCCCTTCAAATTTTTTTTATATAATCGATTTCGTACTGATCACACAAGTACTACGATCAATGATAATAATGTCCACTATCGTTTAACTCAATCAACTTACATTTATTATATTACTTAAAGGGTAACTTTAGATTTCTTTGTTAGATCGCACGGTTCAATACTACACCACTAACTTGATTTTTGTTGTTTCTACAATTCTTGAAAGTAAACCTCACTAGTATTTACTTTCAATTCACAATAAATCCTTTTATTTGTAAATGTTTAAATACGTCATCCCCAATATTGGTTTTTGCAATCAACTCGCATGTACAGCAGCACTAATTGTTTACAAATAAAATCCCAGCATTGACCGTTTTAGGGCCGTAATAACTTTATACGCGATTCCCCTTTGTTCTAGGTCTACAGTCGAGCGACTTCTCTATACCTTAACAGGCTCTCACTTAAATACCTTCGGATCTATATTCAACTTTTTATGATAATTTCTCATATGGGCGGTTTCTACTTCCGCATAATTAACAAATTCTAACACCATTTGTCATTGTGCAAGCATTCAATGTTTATTGCGCAAGTACTCAAGAGACATTTATATAAGCAGAAATATACATACGTGTTCTTTTCTTACACTTTTAATATGACATCAACATATCATCAATGCATTCATTCACCCGTATCCAACAATTATAAACCGAACTCTTTAGCAACCAATAGCAAACAGCCCAGTAGCACTTACCATTATCGTCTTAATAGGAGTTTTACCAAAACATTATTTTTCGATCAAATATAATACTTTCAACTTGCAAATCTTTATACAGAATTTAAATACCCTTTTATATGACACATAACGCCTCATTAAAATTCCAGTTGCGTAGCATGCAATAATTTACATTGTGCACACAAAACATCATTTTCCAAACCTAGAACAGCATGATATAGTAAAATCAACCAGGAGGAAGAAGATATTCATGTAACTCATGCAGGCCAATCCAGTGAATTCCTGTAACAAGTAGGAAAATGGTTTAGAAATTTCCAATACCAGAATACAAAGAATATTAAGAGAACACAAATATAAACCAAACAAACTTAAAGTACCACCTAAGAATAGGAGGTGCACACCTCAGAATGCATTCTTGTAGATGGTTTATAGATATGTGCACTGTAGATCAATATTTGACAAGACATGCCGAATAGACATAATTCGAAATATTGTTCAAATCATGCCAGATTACACAGGAACACCAAGGACGATTTGTATTCAACGTTTTCTGTTTTATTTCAGGGTTAATAATACACTTTTGCATTTTCGAAGGAAGTCTAACCGCATATACATATCTGGGAATCTTACAAAATATTTTTCCCCAATTAATAAATGAAGCTCCATTAGCACGATGGAATAACACATATTTCCAATAAGATAGCGCTCCTACGCATAGTTATATTGTAGTTCCATATTTTAAAAAAATTGGCGATAGATGATTAGCACAAATGGTCCTATAAACTGTTCCCTAGATTTTTTGGTTTAGATTTTTGTATGAATATATGAGCTAAATAAAATATAATGCCCGACATGATGCAACGCTATACGGAGAGTTTTAATGAATTAGGCGTTACCTTGAATTTGTTAAATGAAATTTGAAAAAAAAGTTAAGGGTGGCTTCACCCCCGGAGGTAGATATATGGTGAAACTGTAACCCTCAGATTGAGGAACAATTATAAAGAATGCCTATCATGATTTTTCTCCCGGACTCCACCTCTTTGAGTTACGGAATTTATTCCACTTAGAGTATCCGCCCTGTATATATATATATATATATATATATATATATATATATATATATATATATATATATATATATAAACGTGACTTGACTTTTTATTTAAAATAACTACTAATAAAATATTCGTCTAAAGTCAAACACGACAGAAATTCTATAGTTTCCTATATTTCAATTCCGGTTGGAACCTTCTTGACGGCTTATATATATATATATATATATATATATATATATATATATATATATATATATATATATAAATATTATCTGACAATATACCGGCTGTTACAAATTCGCTTATCACTCGGAAACGGTAAGAGACACCAACGAACTTAAACGGAGACAATGTTGTGTAATCAGTGGACCAACATTATGGCTCTAAAAAAAATCAAAGCTAACATGATTAGCTTTCAAAATATTTAAAAAGAATTAAATTTTGGAAATCGGTTTTTGTTTCATTTCAGCTTTGTTTGAGGTGATAGTGAAAAAAAAACACTTCCTTATGGCAACTTGTTGCCCTCTATCGAATAGCATAATCAATTTTATATGTAACGTTTCATCTTTCCGGGATATCATCTTATTGTTTTAAATACAGCCCTGGAAATTTTATTACATTTTTTTTGCAAGTCTTCATAGCCCCTAATACTGTACTATCTCAGCTCGAAACAGATTCAGACGTTCTGCCTCGATAAATTCAATGTATTCGTTCCAAATTTATCTAAGTTTTTATTTTAGATTTCTATGTTTATTGAATTATAGTACACTTTAAGTGTCGTTAGACTCTGTAAAATTCACCTGATTATTTAAAGTATTACCATGTGTCTATGTATGCCCCATACTACTCCATAAGTTGTTGCGTCAAAATTAAACCATTATTACAATTCTAATTTTATTATGATAAATTAATTCCTAAAAATGCATATAAACAACCAAAACAAAAATTAATATTATACGTTAAAAAATTAGAATAAATATTCAAAAACATTTCCGTTTTCTTGTACACAAAAATCTATCCGTCTCGCAATAGTTTGTACTGCCGTTAGAATATCCCTTCTTCTCAAGGAGTTAAATCCATAATTCATCATAAAAAAACATTTTAATGGATTTTTTTAAGGATATTCGTTCAAAATAATTGCACCTGACATGGTCTTTCACACTTGCGATTTCAGATATAATAAATTCCGATCATATTACACTTATCTTCATTTTCAACATTTGCCAAAACATGTTGACTTAAAAAAGAGGAATTAGTTATAATTTTTGCCATGAATAACACGCTAAGAAACAAACAGATACTAAAGAACTTACCTTAGATTCAAATTTTTTTTCCGGTTTTTTTCATTTTGTTCTTCTGATGGTGGTTTGCTTCACAAACCCCACCAGTTAAAGTTTTTACTTCATTTTAAGGTTCGGGTCTTTTATCTCGACTAGTGGCGTGTGCGGGTGGTAGCGCATCAGTAGCTTTTATGTTGTTGCGAGGGGTCTCTCCTGACCAACAGCACCACATTTTCCGTACTTCTTCGTACATTTTCTTTTCATTTTCTTTTACATTTTGCATAGATTTAATTAGCTTAACTTTTTTTTTAATTTTACTAATTTCATTTATTAGCTTAGTGTTTGGAATTTCCGCTTTGGTGATCTCCGAGTCCAAATTTTAGGAGGGGGTGTGTAACAACTCTTTTTTGTTGTATAAAATATACCTCAATTTGAGATCTTTCCTTCATTTAGTTCTAAATACAAGAAAATTTTTATTATTTTACAATATTGGTATGAGGTAGGCAACTTAATTTGCATATCTTCATAGTACATATTTTCGTAAAGATTTATATTCCCATAAACTGTTTTCTAGTCATTTGAGTTGCGCAACGCATCGTGACTTAATTCTATACGCAACGCGTCTGCGTTAAGTTATTCTGCTGATATCTTGTGCGCAGAACCGCTTCGTCTACTTCGAAAACCTCCATTTTTTTCACTTTCTGTTTTAATGTCAACTTACCATGACCTGAAGGGACAGTGGGCGGGGAACCCGGAAACAGTATTCGGTGAAACGTTAAAAAAATCACGGCAAAATGCTACTCCACTCAAGTCTAAAAAAATCCTTCCGGACAAACCATAAATGATTTGAGGCCGAAAGAGAGCGGTTCCATTACCCTACCCCGGTGATCTCAAACCAAGCCTCCTAGGTACATCACACAAAACCACCACAGACACGTTCGGTATGTCAAAATCGGTGAATCCAAGATACGACTATTTCCATGGCAAATTAGCTCAGGATGCTTCGTCGTGGAGAACAAGAGGCCACTCTACCCTTCACGAGACTCAGGTTTCATGTCATTCCACAGTCGTCGTCCAAGACTAAACATACCCCTAACTAACACGCACGTTTGTAAATAAATCGAAATCTAAATGTGGTAGCAAAGTGAAGATGAAGTACTCTTACGAATACAACAATCCCCTCCTAAAACTACCAAAACGTCACAATCGGGAAGTGAACTAATCGAGGTTGACACGAGGCAAACCGAAGTCCTCAAGCACCGTCCAAGAATAGTAACACTAGACAAATCAGGAATAGTCAAAAGCTAAAATTTCGAAAACAATTTCAGGGAAACTAAAATAACTAAATCAAATAAAAAATAAAATGTATACAAGCATTACTAGTTTTCTTGTCAACGGTTAAGAGTTTGAAAATTACACGTTAAATTAACGATCAGAGGTAAACTCAAAATGGTTATCTTAAATTTTACTATTGTAACAATAGCAAATTGTAAATCCAATAAAAGAAGATAATCTGCCCGAGAACTAATGTCCCAAAAAATCGGTAAAATAAACGCACGATGTGATCTAAATATCAAACATCATGCTAAACAAATCAATCGCACGATGGGATCTAAATATCAACCATCGTGCTAAACAAATGTAGCAAAAATAAAATAAGTGGTTTGCAAAGCCACAAAAATATAAAAATAAAATAATGTGCGAAATAAGCACAAAAATAAAATTACTTTGAAAAATTATCAAAATAATAAAAATGTAAATAAGAAAACCAGAATGTAAAAATCTCGAAAATAGAAAAATAATTAAAAAGAATACAAAAAAACTAAGAACTAATGGGGTTTTAAATCTTTAACATGAAAAGCACCTAATGGTTTATTATCAAAAGGAGTGGCCAATCGGTACGTAGTTGGACCTAACACCTCAACAACTTTCGCTTCAATAAATTTTGGAGCTAACTTTTGACTATAATTTCTAGTCGCATCAGATAAAGTAAAATTCAAAACTTGATCATTATTAAGATCATCAATACTCTTAATCATAGAAAAAGTTGTCTCCGTAGAGTTTGCAACCAAAGAATTTTCACTAAAATCAGCCTTAATTTCAAATAAAGACAAAAATCTACTCCCAAAGTAATAGTAGTAGTAATAGATTCAGAAACAATAACTGAAATAGTTTTAGTAATACCATTAACAGTGAAACATAAATCAACACTTCCCAAAATAGATTGTGAAGAACCATCAACAATAATCAATGATGAAAAAGGTGAATTCCTATTTAACTTCAAATCATATTTATCAATCAAATATAAAGCAGGCTTACCTAAAATAGTTACGGTAGCTCCACTATCTAATAAAGCAACAAAATTTTCATTAAAAATCTGCACATTAATAAAAGGTCTAATATCATTATTCTTTTCAACAAATTTGGAATAAATTTTAGGAGTTCCATAAAATTCCTTAACTGTAGTCAACCAATCTTTAAAAACATGTTTGTCAGCCTCTGAAAAATCAAAAGGAATGTGTCGACTAACAGAACACTTCCCAATTACAAGTTTTTTGAAAAAACTTGAAAAAGGTAACATTGGAATAACCACATTTAAAGCAAAAGATTTTATCATCATTCATCACCCTTATCACAGGTGTGATAGGTATGACCCAACTGTTTACATTTAAAACAGGTTGTTGAAGATTTAGCTATTAATTTTGGAAATATTAAAGGTTGAATTTGTACTTTTTGGTTTAGTACCAGTAGAAAAATTGACTTTCGGTTTAATATTTTGTTTGAATGTAGAAGAAGGTTTGTATTCAGATTGTTTGTGTGAATCTGAACAAGAATTAAATTTAAATTTGGAATTCTGTGCTTTACTTGCTGTAATTTTTTACATAACTCGACTAACTGGAAAATATCATTAACATTAACTAGAGCTAACTGAGTAGCAAACCAAGGTTGTAAATTTCTCATAATAATCTTTAATTGTTCACCTTCAGAAGGAGGAATATCTAATTGTGAAAATAAATTAACCATTTCAGAAATAAAAAGGGTGGGAATTTCATCAAAAGCCTGTTTCTATTCTTAATTTCATTCAATAAAACTTCGTCATGTCCTTCGGGTAAAAAGTCACTCTTTAATTTAGAAATTAATTGATCCCAAGTCCGAATAAAAGGTTTAATCGCCCTATACCAAATTAAACATTTCCCTGCAAATAAATCAACACCAGATAAAAGCATCTCCGACTTAGAAATGTTTCGTGCAACCATTAACTCCTCACATCTTTGAATAAATGTAAAAACTTCTTTCTCACTACCATTAAATTTTAAATTTAATTTATAAACAGGAACAGAATTTTTAGAAACTTGTAAATTTTCCATTAATTTAGAAAAATCTTCAGTTGGAATATTAACTGAAGTATTAACATTGTCGTTATGTGACACAGAAATATTAGAAGTGTCTAATTGTGGTAAATCATTATTCAATTCAAAGTTTTGATAAATAGATTCAATAAATTCTAAAGAATCGTTACATAAAATTAATAACTGATCATATAAATATAAAAATTCATCATCAAAAGTGATCTAATTTAATCGTTTTAAGATGTGCAATAAACGAGTGTGAATTCTAAGGTACTCTCCTTTTGAAGGCTTATGTTTAAACAAATTAATCAACGATTGAATATTATTAAGTTTTTCTTGTAATAACTTCAGTTCTAAGGTTTGGCTAATTTCGACTCGTACGAATCAAATAAATTTGGATTAATCCTTTCTAAATTCAATTTACGTCTCAACAATTTACGTTTCTCCTCTACGGTTAACTTTTCCGCATCCTTAACATTAACATTTCTGAAACTTAACTCTATTAACAACTCATCACTACGAAGAACATCCACTAAATAATCTAAATCTGACATGGTAAAAATAATATATAAACAATGAAATTTCACTAATCGTAACACAATAAAAATATTCAAGTATAAAAATAATAAATGGTTACAATACCTTAAAATGGCGAACACTAACAAACGAACTGAAACACACAAAAGTGAAAATAACCAGCAACTGGTAATGAAAGCAAATCAATGTCTCTGCTCGGGCGCCAGTGTAATAAAAATGATGTGTCGTATGTGCGTGTATCGTATACAAAATTTTAAAATAATAAAAAGTAAATTATAAAGTAATGAAATAATAAGTTCTCCAAAAATACAAACCTTACACCACTTATAGTTGTGCCTGTGACTCTTGTCGGTAGATTAAATTGGGCCGGTTCAAATAAAATGATTTGCTTAATTACCACTAGATCTGCTCGATTATTTTCACTTACCATCAATAATAAAAAATGTAAAACTAATGAAATTATCTCGGGCGCCAAATTGTTTTTTATAATATCGGAACAATTAAACCGAGTTTATAAAAATGTAAAAAAATAACAATATACAGACTATGTTTATTAAATATCAAATGTAATGATGAAATAATGACGGTCTTAAAATTATGCTTAAAGTACTAAATAAATCATTAAATAAATACCTTAGAAATTTTGTACACAAACTTTTCTTTTTGACAACCTCTGGTATCTAAATATGATTACGAAGCGGTTAACCTGCATGAGGTCATTCTTACGTCATCATTGTGCAATCTTGCCATAATGTTATCAGCCGCACCCCAAACTGAATTTATCTTTATAAAATCCGTATAAATTTCTTCTTAAAACTTTTAAATCCACTTCTTATTGCATTATTTGGAAGTATCCATTCAAAAAATTGCAATCATAAAACGAAAAATGTATGCAACAATAAAATCAAATGCCTACTTAATATGCAATTACGTTGTAAATTGAAGTAATGATAAAAGTGTAATTAAAGTAAACATGGTATAAAAAATACGTAAAGAAAGCGCCTAAAAAGAACAAATGCTTTAATTTTATGTAAATGTATTAAAAATATATCTTACCACCAATTTGATGGCACTTTCACATAAATTTAGGTAAAAATCAAAGAGAAACAGCTCCCTGCTTCGACATTAAAACAGGAAGTGAAAAAATGGAGGTTTTCGAAGTAGATGAAGCGGTTCTGCGCACAAGATGTCAGCAGAATAACTTAACGCAGACGCGTTGCGTATAGAATTAAGTCACGATGCGTTGCGCAACTCAAGTGACTAGAAAACAGTTTATGGGAATATAAATCTTTACGAAAATATGCACTATGAAGATATGCAAATTAAGTTGCCTACCTCATACCAATATTGTAAAATAATTAAAATTTTCTTGTATTTAGAACTAAATGAAGGAAAGATCTTAAATTGAGGTATATTTTATACAACACAAAAAAGAGTTGTTACAAACTGCCAGATACTGACAGTAATTATTTAAATTCTTCTGATTTAAGTTATTTCCTGTTATTCAGTACACCATTCTCCAATGAAGATAAACGTAATATAATCAAAATTTATTATACCTGTAATCGCAACTTTGAAAGAGCTTGTGAAAAAGTATTTGAATGAATATCCTGAAAAAGAGCAGCCTCGTAGAACGTTATTTCAAAAATTAGATCGGAATTTGACTGAATTTGGAGCATTCGAGAAACCTAGAAAGAAATATGGTACCGATTACAAGAAAATGAGATTATGGATGAGGTTTGTTTAATTTTTGTAAGCTGTAGTTGCAATAATGTATTTTTTAAATAATGCTGGATTAACAACGACCCACATAAATCAACGAGAGAAATAGACTTGAATATTAATTTACCAGGTATGAGTCATATAAAAGTATGAAGAACCCTCAAGATACAATCTTTGTAAACCCTTTAAAACACACATTTCTCATTGCCTAAAAGCAGGAGCGTTAAACATATTGCAATTGGTTGCGTCAACAATTACAAAATTACGCGAATTTTTTATATAATGTTATATGGACATATGAGCGTAAATTTTCTAACTGAGGTATTTTTAACAGAAATACAGAACACATCTGGGCAATACAAAATCCAAAAGAAAACAGGCCTAAAAGAAACCAAATAAAATGTTCGCTAGATGTGTGGTCCGGAATTCTTGGAGACCACATTATAGGACCTTTCATTTATGAGGGAAATTCAAACGGTGGGATAGGTGAGAGGCCAGCAGGGTCACCCGATTAATCCCCCCCATTATTTTTTTTGGGATGTTTAGAATAACATAGACGAATTGAGGGCAAATATCTTCAATAGATTTAACACTTTGAGAAAAAGGGATATTCAAAGGGCAGTACAAAATATTGCGAGACGGATAGATTTTTGTGTACAACAATACAAAAACGTTTTTGAACATTTACTGTAATTTTTTCAAGTATAATATTCATTTTTGTTTTGGTTGTTTATATGCATTTTTAGGAATTAATTTGTGATAATAAAATTAAAATTAAAAATGTAATAATGTTTTAATTATGACCAAACATGGCCACATGCTTATGCTTTAAATACACAGGAAATAGACAGTACAGTATTGGGGGTTATGAAGGCTTCCAAAAAATGTAATAAAATTTACAGGGCCGTATTTAAAAAAATGAAGTTGATGATAGTCCTGCAAAGGGCAAAAAGTTGTCATGACGAAGTGTTCTTCTTTTTCCGGTATCACCTCAAACAAAGCTGAAATGAAACAAAAACTCATTTTTAAAATTAGCTTTTTTTTCAAATATTTCGAAAACTAATCATGTTAGCCTTGATTTTATATAGCCATAATGTTCGTCCATTGATTACGCAAATTTGACCCTCGTTGGTATCTTTTACCGTTTCCGAGATCCCTGTAGTGAGAAGCGAATTTGTAACAGCCGGATATATATATATATATATATATATATATATATATATATATATATATATATATATATATATATATATTGTTAAAAAAATGATCATAACATAATGGTAAATTTTCTAAATCTTTCTTACTATTGCAAACACTATTTTTATTAATTTTGATATAGATCACCTCTAATAAAAGTCTTTTTTTGTGTTGTATGATACTATTCTTTAATTAACTGCTGTGAACAATGCCATGTAGTTAATGTTGAAATTTTGACAAGGAATTTGGTATATCGTATTAGTTATAATTCTTTTTTTTAGAATACATCTTAATTTTGAATGTAAACCTTTACCATTGAGTAATGATGTACATCATTACTCAATGCCTTTACCTTTGTTTTGGGGTTAAAATGCTGGTTTTATGTTAAATTTTGTGAGGCGTTGAAACATTACATTTTTTTTGTTTTAAAATGGAATTGGTACATAATTAACTTCGCTAACAGCGTCTGACTTTTTTAATGTTAAAAGGGCTAAATTCAGGATCGGCAATTGTGAACATTTAAAAATAGTGTTTGCAATAATATTACATTTTATATTTAAATGGTTGGAATGATAATTTAAGTATCGCCAACTAATTTTTTCTGTAACCTATCAATCGAAATGGAATTATTATTATTACAAGTAATTTTGGCATCTAAAAAAGAAATTGAATTATTATGTGCTAATTATATTGGCACTTCTTTACAGACGTTAAAATTAGAATGATACAACACAAATTGGATCTACGTGTTAAACCTAGTCACACTGTTTTGGCAAGATATATACAAGGTATATTTTAAGCACAATTTTAATCATAATGAAACAAAAATTTTGGACATCGAAAATAATTGCAAGAAGAGACTTTTATTAGAAACGTTCTATATCAAAATTAATAAAACTAGTGTTTGCAATAAGAAAGATTTAGAAAATTTACCAATATGCGATGATCATTTTTTGATAAAATTCAACTCACCAAATTTCAAATTTTTGGTATTCCATTGTCAAATAAACCTAATGCAGGTGCGTATAAATTAACCCTGATAAAGATTATAACCGGTATTGAAATACACAGAATTTTATACCGTTGTGTAGCTGTTTGACTATTAAACCAATAATTTATTAATAATAATTTTAATTAAAAAGTCAATTAACGTTAATACATATATATATATATATATATATATATATATATATATATATATATAAATAATTAACTCTTCGATACATAATAATACCAAATCTTAAACTAAGCAGAAATATCAATTTTACAATTATGACAAATTATGTTTATTGAAGTCATGAAAACCAAATTTAATACGAATACGAGGGACGTACAGTATTTGTTGTCCCTAGCATAAATGGCTTTGAAATATGTCCCTCACCCCCCCAGTAATCGTACTTGTTTTTATTGACAAACAAACTGCCAAAGTTGGTTAGTTGAGCTTTAATAGTATCAAAGTTGTACAAGCTGAAAGTAGTGGTTGCACGAAGATTTTGGGAAATGCTGTCATCAAGTACCTACAAAAGAAAGGTTTAATACCTAAAAGAAATTCATACAGGTATGGTTGGCCTGCTTGGAAGTTCTGCTCCGTCCTATCAAGTAGTAAAAAATTGGTCTCGAGCGTTCACATGTGGCAGAAAAACCTATGAACCTGCAAAAGGTGCTGGTCGGACGCATTCTACTTGTACTCAAGAAAACATTGACCTTGTGAATGACATGATCAGAGAAGTACGTCGACTGACAAAAAGACATGTAGCGGAGATAACAAGCCTTTCAAATTGTACGATTGGAACCATAATAAATTACTATTTTGGGCTTTATAAGATGTCAGCAAGATGGGTACCCCGAATGTTGATACCCGAACAAAAGCGTTTGAGACTTGGGTACATCACTTCGATCCCGAATTCAAACAACAAAGTATAGAAAGGCGTCATCCAGGGTCTCCCCCCCCCCACGCAAATTTGGTGTACAGGCTTCAGCGGGCAAAATAATGGCTACAGTTTTTTGGAATGCCGAAGGAATTTTACTGGTATATTTTTTGAACGTAGCCACACTGGTCAATATTGTGCACGGGGAATTCTCTTTCATCAAGACAACGCCCCAGTTCATAAGAGCCTTATCTCTATGAATGCAATACATGACGCTGGGTTTCAAGTTATGGAGCATCCACCCTACACCCCTGACTTAGCTCCCAGTGATTTTTATTTAATTCCAAAACTAAAAGAGATTCTTCGGGGAACAAAATTTGAGTGCGATGACGCAGTTATGGCAGCAGTGCAGGACTTCTTCTGCGATCAAGGCTCCGAGATTTTCAAGAAAGGTGTTCCTATGATTGAACATAGGTGGAATAAGTGCCTTCACGTTCAATGGGATTATGTTGATAAACAATGTTGTATTCTATGGTATTATCCAAAATAGATAAAATGGCGATTTGGAATACTTGAATAACTTTTGTATTTCTAAATGTATCGACAAACTGTAAAAACATTCTTAAGGCACGTAGAATCCGTTAGTGCATACCTACTTAATTTAAAAAGATATGACATAAAGTTGTATTTTTTTATATGGAAACCATAGCTGGCAATGACATTTTTAAATGACATTTTTTTGTGCTTTTCAAAAATATATAACAGTTCTATGCTATTTTAATAATTAATTGATTTTTTAAGTTTTTCTTATTTACGTTTTATATTAAGAATACACAGTAGGCATAGGAGGCTGAGATTTATTTAGGTAATGGAATCTAGTTATTAACTTGCCTAATTATACAAATTCAGAAAAATTTTTCATATAAAGTGTTTTATGCTATCCGAAGGTAATAAGAATGTGGCATCGGAATTATATTTACAAAATTTTCCTAAAAGGCAGTAGCCAAATAAAAATATTTTTGAACGGTATAGTTAATAGAAATTAAAATTTTTGCTAGCTCCAAACAATATCTTAATTAATTTTAGGCTACAGAAAAATTTAATTGAATTCGGTTCTTTTAAAAAACCCAGGCCAAAAACTTACTTTAAACGAAATTCTGAAGAAAATTCAATGGTCGTCTTAGGACAAGTCGAAACAAAGCCAACAACTTCATCTAGACAAATGGTTAATCTAGGCGTGTCTCGAAGCAAAGCCCTTCGAATTTTAAAGAAACAGAAATACCATTGATATAAATTTCGGAAAGAACATTTTTTGACTATAGACGACAGAACGCAGCGTACTGAGTTTTGTAACTGGTATATAAGTCAGTGCCAAAACTCTATTGCATGGTCAGACGAGGCGCATATCAGTAGTGATGGTATTTTTAATAATCACAATTTACTTTACTGGGCAGATACTAACGCTCATGTCAGTGTTTTCCGCAAGAGGCAAGGGAAATTTGGAATAAATGTGTGGTGCTGCATTAAAAACGGATGTTTTATTATCACATGTATGAAGGAACATTAAACTCAATCAAATATCTCGATACTCTACGAATTAATTTGGAGGGATTTGTAGAGAGTCTACCTTTAGCACAATATTGCAATGTCATATTTCAGTAAGACGAAGCTCCCACACATAATTCCCGTGTGGTACGTTTTGGTAATTGCCGGATGGGAACGACAGCACCAATTTTGTGGCCTGCTCGTTCACCCAATCTTTCGCCTCTACATTTTTTTGATGGTTTTTTTTTGAAAAACATTATATACAAAAGAACTAATAATACTGTGAACAACTCTATACATTCAATTAGAAGACGATGCAAAGTCTGCACAGTTTGAAAAATATTTGTAGTTTTAGTGTATTTTTTGTAGTGATATTTTGTGATCATATTTTTGCTCGTTCATAGAATTAGATGTTTACGTACGTATAAAAATTGATTTGCTGTTAGCTTTTCATAATTTCTGATGATGCTATATTGTTTATTTTCATTTCATTTCAATTTGGATTTGAGGATTTTTGATAATTTTATATTCAATCTTTAGATTTGATATTTTGTTACCATTCCACAAGAATAACATTACAATTATTTGAATTACAAAATGTCTCTAAAATATTTTACTGGAAGTGAAATTTCTTTTTTGAGTAGAATATCTTCATTGACTTTTATATCTGGTTTTCTAAGCCAACTGTTATCCTTAATAAGAAAAACTTAAAAAAATCAATGAATTATTAAAATATCATAGAAGTGTTATATATTTTTAAAAAGCGCAAAAAAATGTCATAGCCGACTATGGTTTCCATATAAAAAATACAAATTTATGTCATATCTTTTTAAATTAAGGAGGTATTAAAAATGTGAACTAGCGGATTCTACTTAAAAAAGTGCCTTAAGAGTGTTTTTACAGTTTGCTGATACATTTAGAAATAAAAAAGTTATTCAAGTTTTTCAAAATCGCAATTTTTTCAAAGTTGGCTAATTGCGCAATAGCGACCAGAGATATCTTGATTATGACTATTGGTCTATTGGAATTAACAACAAAATGGAGCGCAAGGACCCCATCTTACCTTTTCGCTATCTGTAATAGAAAGTGTACTTCCCATAAGAAAACATCGAAAATGAACCACCCTGTACATCCATCGTAAAACTAGTCACATCAATTTACACTTAATTAATGGTATAAACAATAAAATACATAAAGTCGAATACATTTTTTTATCATAAGTTGTATTAAACTAATTAAATTCTTGTAATAAAATCATCCCATCTCTTGTAAATAAATTTGGAAAAACTCTTCATCAAAGTAATTCTAATTGCTGGGAAAACGATAACCTAAAAGGTGAAAATTGATTTTAGTATTTATAAGACAATGAAAATAATTTAGACTAGTTTGTATATAATTACAAAATTATAAATATTGTTTATTTAAACATGTCATAAATAGTTCAGGAAAATTGGAATAGAAAATTTACTTTGTGGAGATTTGCAACACCAGTCTAAAAAATAGATAGATAAGATTTTTGTAGAAAGCTGAGTTAAAAATTTTTAAATTGAGTTCGTTTAGATCAGACTTGAAACTATGTGACATATAGTGACCTAAAACAGTAAATTTAAGTTTGTAAGTGTTTGGTGGTTTTCTACGGCTGTAATTATTGGGCCAATTGAGGATTCGAAAAAAAAAACAGTTGAGTGCAATCAGTTTGAGAACATGCCGATATGGTTTTGAAGTAAGGAGTGTTTTCAAATCCATGTTTGTTTTCTCATTACTGCTGGTTAAATCAAAATAGAATCACACAAATCAGCAGCATTACGCCATCGTGTACATTGGGTAGTAACGGAATCCAAGCATCGTAGCGATTTTGAAGTGGCTCAAGTGCTAGTTATAAATCTACCCCATCTACTTAATTTGTATTTGAGCTGGAATTCATTAATTATCATCGTGAGAAACAATGAAAAAAAAGAGATTTAGTGTAATTTAATACACTGTCCACGTACTTACCTAAAGGAAAGATTAAGGTGGAAAGGAAAGGGGGACGACTAGTGCTGAATCAAAAGTGAGTCCATACAGCAGAATATGAGACGCAGAAGGTATTCACAAGGGATATACCCCACGTTTTAAAGTAACCAAAGGTGCACAATTTGAAGAGGTTAGAATATATGGTGAGAATCGCAGTCAACAAAGTATTAAAACTATTCAACCATCGGCATGCGAAAAGGTAAGGTTTTCTTAAAAAAATTTGGTAATAAAGGGTGTAAAGTTTGCAAAATTAGTATTGTTACTAGATTATAAATTACATTAAAATAAAAAGAACCGACTACTGTAAAGGGTGTTAGCTCCAATAGGCGTAGAAGACAGAAGGTATATATATATATATATATATATATATATATATATATATATATATTCATATCGCACATCTAATTTATTAGGGCCACAAGTGTAAAAAATTCAAATTTCCAAAGTTAAGTCCATATTGTAATACTTGTATATCTATCGCATGTACTGCAACATAACCATAAGTGAAATTTCGTAATTTCGGTCGCGTTATATCGGTTGCGCCCTAAATCGTAGGCTCTGAAAACAAACTTGTTGCGAACATTTAATATAACACTAATTGCAACAAAAGGATTATTATTAAAAAAGGATTTGAACTAAATTTTTATTCAGACTTCAACCTTCTAATGGTATCTTTTACACGCCAACAGCAAGCTTTTAATGAATAATAAAGGTATTTTCGTGTGACCCTCAATATTTTAAAAAACCGCAATTCTTTTTCACCGTTTATTCGACGACTACTCCTAGGAGTATTGGAGTACACGTGTTCACTTCTACTCCTTAGCATTTGCAAGTCTTAATCAAAATTCCATTTTTTCTCTTTTACACTTAATACCGTTTTAAAGTTAAGTATATACATTTACATCAGTACAAAAAAAAAAAAACGCTTTTCTGGAAGAAAAATTTAATAGTATGCCTTTTTCCGTCATAATACTAATTCCCTTGATTGTATGTTGTTGTTTCGCGATTTCACTTCCGTTTCCATGTTGAAGTTAAAATAGACCAGTGAACTGGAAGCAGTCTGAGTTTAGAAATAGTATGGACTATTAATAAATCATATGGTTATGTGACAAAAAAACTTGTAGTGATTTATACTAAATTTTCTTTTATTTATTAGCAAACTGTGTATAATTTTCTGACCTTTACATATATCTTGAGTTAAATATGTTTACGTTTTAAATAACCTATCGGAAAGAATTTTAATTATAACTAAATAGATCATATTAACGATTGTATAACTTTATAACTTTACTAGCGAAATACCCGTGCTTCGCTACGGTATACAGCAACTTTGAATACATCAGTGATTGAAACTGTTGTTGCAAGTGAGTAAATTGAAAGAATGATTTTGTCACCAACTTGGACAATGACTTGCTTGTTATTATTTTGCCGCCATATATACATTATAGCAGTGAAAACATAACTTGAATTCAAGCGCCCTCTACTTTATTCTTATTTGATTTCAAGTATAGATGCTAACTTAAAAAAGTCGATTGCATAACCATCTATACTTACATATGTATATGTAGGTTGGAAAGTAAAAATTAAAACAAATTGCAACCTCTCATACGTTCATAACGAAAACAGGCAACATTGTAAAAACAAAAACAATAATCTGGCAGAATGATGTTTAAAACTTCATTTCAGATAGACAAAAAATTTCAAAGCCGCCTGCTTCTATAAAATACCAATAATACAATTTAACCATTTTCATTCACATTTAATTATTTTTTAGAGTTACCTTGCATTATATTAAGAAAGTTTATAAAGACAAGTTCTGTAAAATTAAATTTTCTTTAAAAAGTATGTCTGCACTTTTTCTAATAAAACTCGTTATTCAGATATTGAAAAAATTTGAACTAACACTTCAATTATACCTCAGGAATTTTTTGGCCGCTAAATTACGCGTCGTATCAAAAAATTGCATATAACACGTGATAGACGTCTCATAATATTAATTGAAGAATATGTGTACCAATTTTCGGGTCAATTGACTCAGAATAAAAAATTTCACAAAAAAATTCAACCCCCCATTTCACCCTCTTAGGAATGGATACCTACACTTCACAAAGAACACACCCTCCAAATTTCATGTCTCTAGGACCAATGGTTTAGGGTTAATATATCAGTTAGGACTTCCACCCACACCCGCCGCACGCCACTGTAAAATTTTTTTGACCGTCGGAGAAGACGACAGACTGAAAAATCGACGTGTCCGAGATTTTTTCGATCGAGTTGATATTTCGACCGCGGGGAGCCGTTTTGGTCAGAAAATCCTTTTTTTTTACTTTTTTTAGCACTTAGGGGCCGAATTTCGAAAAACTGCTTCTTATTCGACGCCTAGTGCACGAAAGGAAGGTCCTGTCAAAATTTGAAGTAGATCCGTCGAGCCGTTTCGGCTGTGCGATGATTATCAGTGAGTGAGTGATTTTCACTTTTATATAAATAGATTATAACGGTTCTATATCTTTTAAAATTTATGTGCAGAAAAGTGATATAGAGAAGAGATTTCTATTACTAAAAAATACGCATTCTAAATATATTTTTAAATACATAGTGTTCATTTGTATCGTGACAGAATGATGCCTAGTTTTTAAATACGACACCTCATATAATTTTCTATTATAAGGTATAGCATATAATCGTTTTAATGCCAGTACACAGTATTTTATTCTGCACGTATAGCCCAGTCGTAGAGGCATTTTTAACCTCGACCTGGCATAATTAGCAAACAGCGGATTTTTTTTTTTAATATGTACATTAAAGTGTGTAGATTATGATGCAAAAATGTTTACATCTCTATCGGGTGCAGAAAGTCAAAAAAAATTTAAAAAATTTTTGACTTTTTTCGAAAATCGTTAACATTTTGAAAACGGTTAGAGATAGAAAAAAAATACTGGCAAGTAGAGTAAGTGTTTCTGAATAAAAAATGTCTAGGAAAAAAATCGCGCCTATAATCGGCGCGGCTAACGCGCGGTCGAATTTTCGATATAGAGCGTTAAAATTTTTTTTAATGTTCGTATAAATATATATTACCTTTGTTGTTATTAATTATCATTATTCTGGTAATTAAAAAACACATTTTTAAAAAAATTTATTTTATTTTAATTATACAAAATTAAAAACTTTTAATGTAAAGAAATACAAAAGTTATCACAAGTTAATGGTAATTTATAAGACAGTATCTTCATTTATATCATTTGCATCTTCATTTTCGATATTTGCTCCATCATCTTCACTGTCTTCAATTATTTCGGGGAAGTTTTTGCAATTATCCGGCGCACAATTCTTACAAGCTGACGTACATAATAACCCACTCTTCTTGCATGTGCATGATCCTCTTATGCACCCGGATTTGCAAGTAGAAAATATTAATTTTAATATAGTGTCTGGAGCAGGCTTTTGAGTCATTTTAATTGGTTGTAAAGTTGTTAACTCTATCAACCCCAGTCTTAAGGATTTAAATTATTGGACAACCAGTTTTGGACTTGTAAATAAGCCCGACAAGAATGAATCGGCTGTTGGAGGTAAACTTTCTAATTTCACGGGCTTTAAAGTCTTGTTGTTACTGACAACTGCTTTGCCAAATACAACATAGCGAAACTCGTCAATCGAGGTTATTTTTTCCGATGCGCCATATAACGAAAGTATAAATATAATCCCGTTTTGACTAACTGATTCCTTGGATTGTCCTGGAATTTTGAAGGCTTCGATGGCATGTTTCAGTTTTATATTTTCGACTTATTCTCAATTAACGTTATAACGCGTAGTATCACAGCCAGTCATAGCATTAAATAATAAGTTGTTCTCCTTACAAAACGGGTATTTATCAAAACTTTGAGGAGAATAAACCTTGGTAGCAATTTTTCCTCTAGAGGGTTTGAGAAAAAAACACCTGTTTAGTCGGAGAGGAGCAAGACCAATTAATAATACTAAAACATCGACATCCTCGGCTACGATTATAGGTGTTGTGTTGTATAACAATGTTGTAAAGCTGTTTGAACAATTAGTAAATCTGCATCGTACTCTGCATGTTTTACCAAAATATTGACTTTCATCAGGTATTTTTTTAAATATTCTATAAATCGAGTTTTATTGTTTTGGTTAGAAAAAAAGCTTTCCTGGATTACAGTGGCGCACATCTCTTCATCGAAATTTATATCAGGAGAAGAATGGTTATTCCATCGTCTCATACGCTCGATGGCTTTTATACTTGTAGAATTAAAACTGTACCCATCAAAAACAACGATAACATCTGATTTGAAATTTCTCTTAACGTAAGTTATGTAGTTATTAAAAATATCTCTGAATTTGTCGTTTTTTTTCCATGGTACTCGATGTAATAGCATGCCGCCGTCAATTATATATGTACAATAGTTTACTTCTTTAACTTCAAATAGATCGTACAATTTTGATTTGTCTGTTTTTAGAAATATTCCTTCGTAGAAGAATAGAAAGAGAATACGGAGCAAGTTCATAGCGCATGAACTGCATCAATTCGTCATCTTTTTTTTTTGTAATGCATATCCCTTGAAAAATGACCGTGGGATCAATCGGAATGATCTTAATTGTACTATTTACCGACAAGAGCGGTAATACTTTATCTTTCCGTTTAAAAGAAATGTCTGCGAAGTTGTGCCCTATCATTTTGCTTAACCCAGTCATTTCTACATCGTAATAATTATGACAGTTGATGTTGCCGTTCGCAATGATACCTGTTCCGATATTCATTAACGAGTCTTGAAAAGGGAATGGTTCATGGGCATTAAACCAATCCATTATTTTTTGGACATCTTCATTATCCCTATTTATTCGAGAGTCCCTAGAATCCACATGCTGATCTGTGGTATTAAATTTAATACAACAAAAGGCCTCAATAGTCTCACAGATACCAACTGTATAAGGCATTACCAGTAAACGATTGGTCGTGCTTTCGCTAATCCCACGATTAATAATTGCTCCCTCAATTTTCAGGACTCTCATAAGATCATGCTCTATTGTCATATCTGAATGATTTCCAGACCAAAACTGCTCCGGACAGTACAAAATCCATTATATAAAAATTTTGTTTAATTTTACGACAAAGCGCTTCAGGTATCACATCAAGGGTCTCAGACCAGGCTATCGTACTTTCTGAACCTTCAACAAATTTTTTCATTTTCTGCAAATAAATTGTTGCTGATTTCGAGTAATTGAAATGTCCAGCTGCATGAAAATATGGCAGCATTTGGCGAATAATAACCAACTGTTATTTAAACTGACCCATTTTTTCACTTCTCATGAAAACTTTTGCAATAGCGACAAGTTTGATATACTGAATCCATGGTTTCGCTGTTTTTCCTCTCTTCTCAATTCCTTACATTTTTTTCTAAAAATTTAACGTTAACGTTATTTAAAAATTCATTCTTATTAATATCTTCATAAGAAAACAGCCCCTCTTTACATTTTTCGATGAAACTTTTTAGTTTATCAATTTCATCATCAGAAAAATTTATTTCACTAAATATTCCTGTACATAACGCAATATACACTAGAGAATGACCTCTCACTGCTCGAGAGTACGCATGGCCATCTAACATTTTGTCAACTGATGACAGTGCATAGCATACTCCCAGAACATCCTTTAGCCCACTCCCAGACATGATGAATCCAATGGAGCCGAGGTAGGACATCAATAAATGAAATCCACCCAAACGAATATGTATTTAATTTGAATTTTCAAAAGCAGAAGATTGCATAACTTCAATGGCTTTTTTGATAAAGCGGCTGAGCGAATGTAATAAAAATTACATGTAATTTTATTTTCTTGACAAAGCAAGCAAATAACTTTAGATATCTCATACGGCAGGTGTTGTGTTAATTTTGCCATAAAGCTATTCCAGCATGGGACAGAATTGTTGGATTTACCATATCACCACAGTAAATCTACATTCAATAATATTTTATCATCAAAATCTGAAATTTCTACTTTTTTAATTATCAATTTTCTCAACCTATTATTATGAATTTGATTTAAAATCAGAGGAATTCTTTCAATCTTACTAATATCTTCAGCCGTTAATCTTGTTTTCAATCGTTCTATTGGGCACTTCTGTTCATAACAATCTTTTGGCGTAATAACAGTAATTCCATCCATACTGCGAAAGGTATTTTTGCCATCAATGGTTTTAATATTAAAATTCGCATTATCGAAAATAAATAACGCGAAAATATCTTGTTTAAAGTGTGGACTTAGAGCAACTAATATACTAACTTGATACAACAGCGCTTCATCATAAGATACACATACGCCTCAATTATTAAAAATATCAATAATGCGCTTTGATGCAAACTTGCGATGCAACATCACTGCCAAACCGAGTTGTAATAGCGAAATAAAAGATCTTGGTCGCATAGCACTCATAATGCAATGATTAATATTTGAACATTTCTTCTGGTACACTGTAGTATGTCCTTTTTTAAAATCAAATTCCACATAAAAAATTGTAGTGATTCAGGAATTAAATCATGGACGTCATGTAAAATGCTATCACTCGCAGAATATTGTTGAATATTACTGTAAACATTTTGGACATCCTCCCGTAAAATTTCACAAGCTAATTTTGGAATATTATGTTTCCCTTCCTGTGGATCAAATGAAAGTTTTGTAATATATGAAATTTTATTTTTATTTTCCTTTACTCTTGGATTATCTTCTTCTACTTTAAAAACCACTAATAAAACATTTTTAAAATTAGATTTTCTCAGTTTAGATTTTGCCGGACTATAAGAGAGATTTTGAGATTGGGTTGCTGCAAAACCGGTATAAGAAAAACGATTATTTCGTTTCAAGATATATTTGCTACGATAATCTGTATGTACCATAACAGATTTTACCGAGCTTAAATATTTATCATGTTTATCTTTTCTTTCCAAACTCACTTGTATAAGGGTATTTAAACCACGCACTACTGTAATGTATGGCCCTACATCATAATCGAGATTACATATGAAACACACATCTTTTTTAGTTGTTTCCTCCATATTCTCAACTGTCGTATGGAAACTATTCACTGAAAAACAATCCTGCTATATAATGGAAAAAAAATCTTCTAAAATACAATTAATAAACTAAAAAACAAAACTTGTAAATGCTGCTCCGAAATTCAACGGAATAAATAAAACGTATTTGTCAACGTACTGCTTCAAAATACAACAGCAGCAGTAGCACCGCGCAAACACGGACACAACACACACATGCTTGGATTAGAACGGAGCACACCCGGGTCTGACGCAAAAATTTTTACCTTCTTTTATTCGTCCTGTATTTATTGCTGGTACACATATATTCGACTATATACAAATGATTCCCCATACATTCAAGAACTTATTCTAGGAGTATAAAAATTTACCTTTAGATATATCCAGAGAAATAATATAAAGACCGCGAAAACCGCTATATTCGCCCATTTTCTAAAGAAATCCATTTCTAAATAAACGCAGGTACGCAAAGGCTATTCAGTTTAGAGGTTTTAAAAGTACGCATTTAGCCAATTAATCAAAACAAAATTTCGTTCCAATAGGCTAATTATTTCTAATGTTACAAATGATATATACATATATATATATATATATATATATATATATATATATATATATATATATATATATATATATATAACACACACACACAGGGACCGCCATAACGTATGGGAAAAACCTTTATTACTGAAATTTCGGAAAAACTCTATTAGCGGTTCGTTTCTGCATGTCTGGCAACCAAAATATCCATAGATTTGACGGGAATTTTTAAAACTGTTAACTGTGATGCCGAAAAATGGGTCAAATTGACAAGATATCGAAAAATGGTATTAAGGAAATGTATTTAGAATGCAACAAAGACTCCATATACCAATTTTCAACCAAATTAGAAAAAAATACCGTTTATTCCCCTCTGCTTTTATTACGAAACATCATAAAATTTTGTTTTACCTGGAAATAATTTTAATAACATAAATTATATAATTTTAGGTATCTTAAACTATGAGGTGCACTTTAAAGAGCAATAATTTTAATCCTTATAAGCCGAAATATTTGATTTTTCCAAAGCCAGCTTATTAAATACAAAAATATGGCTAATTTCAAATTTACTAACCAATATTAAATTTAATAAGGATAAATAATGTGTTGTTAAGTTTTAATTACAAATATTAGTTCGTTTACATTTCATTTGCCGGTTAAAAATATCAGATCAGCTCATGCGCTTCAATACACAGGGCATGAACACAACCAGCGACGAGGCTAAATCGTATTCTTTAAATTTTCCTCTCACAATTTGTCTATTTTACAAATATTTGATTAATTTTGACCTAAAATTATGTAACTTATGTTATTAAAACTATTTCCAGGTAAAACAAGATTTTATGATGTTTCGCAATAAAAACAGAGGGGTAAAATGGTATTTTTATTTTTTCAGATTTGGTTGAAAATTGCTATATGGGGTCTTTGTTATATTCTAAACACATTTTCTTAATACAATTTTTCGATATCTTGTCAATTTGACCAATTTTTCTGATTCAGTTAACATTTTTCAAAATTCCGCTAAATCTATGGTCACGTGACAAATGCCACAATGGATTTTTCGGTTGTGAGATATGCAGAAACGAACCGAATAGAGTTTTTCAGAAATTAATAATAAAAATTTTTCCCATATGTGTCCTTGTCCTTATATATATATATATATATATATATATATATATATATATATATATATATATAGGACAAGGACACATATGAAAAATTTTTATTATTGAATTTCTGAAACCAATTTTCTGATTCACAGTTAACATTTTTCAAAATTCCCGCTAAATATATGGTCACGTGACAAATGCCACAATGGATTTTTCGGTTGTCAGATATGCAGAAACGAACCGCCAATAGAGTTTTTCAGAAATTTCAATAATAAAAAAATTTTTCCCATATGTGTCCTTGTCCTTGTATATATATATATATATATATATATATATATATATTCATTGTATTTATTTAAAATTAACTTTTAGTACATACAGTAAAGATTACTGAATGACTTGAACCACGACCTCCACTTTGCTAGAGTGGGGCTCTTCCATCTAGCAAAGTGGAGGTCGTGGTTCAAGTCCCACTCGAGTTAATCTTTACTGTATGTACTAAAGTTAATTTAAATAAAATACAATTAATGATTATTAAATTGAACTTCTGTGCGTTCACTAAACCAATTTCTATAGTTATCTATTACTGTTGCATACAACAAATAAAAATTAACAATCAGTCACGTGTTGTCATGTGCAAAACCTTAGCGAATTGCGGGTTCACATGATATTCACAAAAAGTTGACTGTGATCCTTCACTCTGTGTATAAAACATTATAATACACCGTAACTAGGGAAGTACATACAGTTCAAGCTTGAATCGATTGTGACTTGCCTCCTCGATAGCTCAGATGGAAGAGCCCCACTCTAGCAAAGTGGAGGTCGTGGTTCAAGTCCCACTCGAGTTAATCTTTACTGTATGTACTTTGAAAGTTAATTTTAGATAAAATACAATTAATGATTATTAAATTGAACTTCTGCGTTCACTAAACCAATTTCTATATATATATATATATATATATATATATATATATATATATATATATATATATATATATATATATATATATACAGGAATACAGTGCGCATTAGTGCTTCGTAGTACGATTAATCCGTTATTAAAGGAGATATCAAAAAGTTATTTACAAAATTATAGGCAACTTCAAACTTCACATTATAAAATTATTTTGGTATTTACAGGGTGTTACATTAAAGATTAGGTTTCCCAAACTTTGTAGTGTACTGCAGTAGAGTGTTTTTGTATGTACACCTATGCAAAGACAGTATGCTGCACTAGCAATTTACAACATTATAAGACAATAACAAAGCATAGAGTACACACCTATTAGTTTCAGTGTATTTAGAATGCAACAAAGACTCCATATACCAATTTTCAACCAAATTAGAAAAAAATACCGTTTATTCCCCTCTGCTTTTATTACGAAACATCATAAAATTTTGTTTTACCTGGAAATAATTTTAATAACATAAATTATATAATTTTAGGTATCTTAAACTATGAGGTGCACTTTAAAGAGCAATAATTTTAATCCTTATAAGCCGAAATATTTGATTTTTCCAAAGCCAGCTTATTAAATACAAAAATATGGCTAATTTCAAATTTACTAACCAATATTAAATTTAATAAGGATAAATAATGTGTTGTTAAGTTTTAATTACAAATATTAGTTCGTTTACATTTCATTTGCCGGTTAAAAATATCAGATCAGCTCATGCGCTTCAATACACAGGGCATGAACACAACCAGCGACGAGGCTAAATCGTATTCTTTAAATTTTCCTCTCACAATTTGTCTATTTTACAAATATTTGATTAATTTTGACCTAAAATTATGTAACTTATGTTATTAAAACTATTTCCAGGTAAAACAAGATTTTATGATGTTTCGCAATAAAACAGAGGGTAAAATGGTATTTTTATTTTTTCAGATTTGGTTGAAAATTGCTATATGGGGTCTTTGTTATATTCTAAACACATTTTCTTAATACAATTTTTCGATATCTTGTCAATTTGACCAATTTTTCTGATTCACAGTTAACATTTTTCAAAATTCCCGCTAAATCTATGGTCACGTGACAAATGCCACAATGGATTTTTCGGTTGTGAGATATGCAGAAACGAACCGCCAATAGAGTTTTTCAGAAATTCCAATAATAAAAAAAATTTTTCCCATATGTGTCCTTGTCCTTGTATATATATATATATATATATATATATATATATATATATATATATATATACAGGACAAGGACACATATAAAATTATTATAATTTCTGAAAACCAATTTTCTGATTCACAGTTAACATTTTCAAAATTCCGCTAAATATATGGTCACGTGACAAATGCCACAATGGATTTTTCGGTTGTCAGATATGCAGAAACGAACCGCCAATAGAGTTTTTCAGAAATTTCAATAATAAAAAAATTTTTCCCATATGTGTCCTTGTCCTTGTATATATATATATATATATATATATATATATATATATATATTCATTAATGATTTTATTTAAAATTAACTTTTAAAGTACATACAGTAAAGATTAACTCGAATGGGACTTGAACCACGACCTCCACTTTGCTAGAGGCTCTTCCATCTAGCAAAGTGGAGGTTCAAGTCCCACTGAGTTAATCTTTACTGTATGTACTTTAAAAGTTAATTTTAAATAAAATACAATTAGATTATTAAATTGAACTTCTGTGCGTTCACTAAACCAATTTCTATAGTTATCTATTACTGTTGCATACAACAAATAAAAATTAACAATCAGTCACGTGTTGTCATGTGCAAAACCTTAGCGAATTGCGGGTTCACATGATATTCACAAAAAGTTGACTGTGATCCTTCACTCTGTGTATAAAACATTATAATACACCGTAACTAGGGAAGTACATACAGTTCAAGCTTGAATCGATTGTGACTTGCCTCCTCGATAGCTCAGATGGAAGAGCCCCACTCTAGCAAAGTGGAGGTCGTGGGTTCAAGTCCCACTCGAGTTAATCTTTTACTGTATGTACTTTGAAAGTTAATTTTAGATAAAATACAATTAATGATTATTAAATTGAACTTCTGCGCGTTCACTAAACCAATTTCTATATATATATATATATATATATATATATATATATATATATATATATATATATATATATATATATATATACAGGAATACAGGGTGCGGCATTAGTGCTTCGTAGTACGATTAATCCGTTATTAAAGGAGATATCAAAAAAGTTATTTACAAAAATTATAGGCAACTTCAAACTTCACATTAAAGATTAGGTTTCCCAAACTTTGTAGTGTACTGCAGTAGAGTGTTTTTGTATGTACACCTATGCAAAGACAGTATGCTGCACTAGCAATTTACAACATTATAAGACAATAACAAAGCATAGAGTACACACCTATTAGTTTCGAGTGTTCAGTACACTTTAGATGACCGCGTAACGTGGTGAGCTAAATTGGCCCAATCTAGTCGCACAGAACATTAATATACACTTGCAGAAGTTTAACATTTCGTTATTTGTGATGTGACGAAACTAAAAATTGCTTTAAATCCATGCATCATTCAAACTTGAATGAGGAACTTAAGATAATAGCTATTAACCCAAACCTGATAGAGTATGCTTCTTGTTGTGTACATAACTCGCTAAAAAGTTACTTTTCACACTCTTGCGTTGCCCCACTTGCCTTCGGCAATATTCACAACTCATGTAAAAAGTTTCACTTTTCACGCTCGTTGTATAAATATACTATTTCTTAATAGCTATTAATGTTATTTACAAATTCGTACCTAATAAATTATTGTAGGTACCTCACATGCGAGGTAATCTTGAAGGTGCTTGTTTTCATTGACTCTAGCTCTTGAAAGCACTGACGTCTTCGTTTAACGCGACCTTCCTAATAAAATAATACTATATATTATTGTGTGAGTAAAATTACCATTTCTGTCATTCCATTACAGATCTCATGAAGCAGCTAGTGCCATCATTGCCGCTACTTCTGCTTCTTCAACACGAGATTCAAATGATGTAGTATTGTCAAGTATCTTCAAAACAAACATGCATTAAAGACTTTACAGTGAGCAGCCATTGCCAAGAAAAAATAACGGATGCCTTGGTTTACTTTATTGTTACTGGCCTACCACTCTGCAATATCGTAGAACAAGATGGCTTCAAACGTCTAGTTAGGGCTCTTGCCCCCATATATAGGGTGCCTAGCCACAAGTCAATCACAGAAATGAGGATTGCAAAATTACACAATACAAATGATTCAAGAAAACGTCAAAACTATTAGTCATGTGTCTTTCACTACAGATTCTTGGACCTTTGTAGGTAATAAACCATACATTTCCCTAACGCTTCCTTATGTCGATATTGATTGTAACTTGAAGTAAACTTGCTTAAATTGCAGAGAAATGAATGAAAACCACAATGTAGAGAATAGTGCCAGCGAACTGAACAATTTACTATTTTTTTGGAATTTAGAAAGTATTGATAATCCCGTATATACAACTGATTCAGGAGCCAATATATTAAAAGAAATAAATGTATTGGGATTTCCAAATTGGCCATGGTTTGGGCATAGGTTGAATATTACGGCTGAACAGGTATTTGACGTCGAGGAACTAAAGGAATCTATTACAAAATTTAAAAAAATAGAGAATATTTTAGTACACAGCTGGAAGTTGGCGCGAGATTTGAAAGTTACACAAACTTAATTTAATTAAAAATTATTATTAATTTTATTAAAAAGTACATAAATAAAAAGTTTGCCTCGAGTAGGATTTGAACCGTCAACCTGTACTTTGCTAGAATACCGCGCCAAGCAACTGTGCCATCGAGATTCAAGCCCCAATCGATGTAAATTTTGTCTTTATGTATGTAGAACTGATGTAAATTCTAAATATAATGATTAAATAATAAAAAATTTTAATTACATATTTACTTTTGAACTTATTCGTTCATAGCAAAAACTTATAATAATTTAATATTAGTCAAGTTGCTATGGTATGTGTGAATCCTTGCGATATTGCAGGCTCACATTCCATTAATATAAGTAATTTGATTGAAATATCATTATATTTAGAATTTACATCAGTTTTACACACAAAAAGGAAAAAATTACATCGATTGAGGCTTGAATCTCGATGGCGCAGTTGGTTAGCGCGGTACTCTAGCAAAGTACAGGTCGTAGGTTCAAATCCTACTCGAGGTAAACTTTTTATTTATGTATTTAATAAAATTAATAATAATTCTTAATTACATATTTACCTTTGAACTTCTTCGTTCATAGCAAAACTTTATAATAATTTAATATTAGTGAAGTTGTTTTGGTATGTGTGAATCCTTGCGATATTGAAGGCTCACATTCCATTAATATAAGTAATTAGATTGTAATATCATTATATTTAGAATTTACATCAGTTTTACATACAAAAAGGTCGCAAAAAGGCAAAATTTACATCGATTGAGGCTTGAATCTCGGTGGCGCAGTTGGTTAGCGTGGTACTTTAGCAAAGTACAGGTCGTAGGTTCAAATCTCTTAATCGAGGATATGAACCAACTTAATGTAGTCTCTTGTAATAATAAAAATAAAAAGAAAAGTCGTTCAGCACTTGCAGCCATATTAAGTTTTAAAAATGATGAGCAAAATGAGAATATATGGAGTCGAGAAAAATTAAACATTCAAGGTGCTAGGGGTGCTACATACCACAGTTAACTATCTAATATGAGGCGTTAGATAAATTATTTCACTTGCTTTTCAGTGAATTTTTTTTACTCTAATCTGGCAATTAATGTTAAATGTTTTCTCGATTTTAGCTAAATGGGCATTCACGGGATGAAGTGTTAAAATCGCGATAATCAAAATCTATTATTGATAATACAAATACCTCACCAACTATCGATAATCATAATTATCGATATATCCATATTTTTATGTTAACAATAATGGATGGCATCGATATTATCGATATTTTTATACTATCGATAATCGATGTTATAGTTGTTTTTATATTATCGATGATTGATATTTAAGTATTATCGATAATTATATGTAATATCTATAATCGATAATATCGATATTTTTTGTTATCGATAATCAATTTTCATTACCGTTCTGAAGTTATCGTTACACTAACATCAAAGTAAAATCCATTCAAGATGTTAATACTATTCTAGTCCATAACTTTTCTAGCCTAAATTAAATCAATCTAGGTTAGTATACAAAGGTGTCTTTGTATTCCGGACCAAATGAATTCTAATACTTAAAAAACAATCATTCAATTTTCAGTATTGGTTTAACAATAAGTTTAATAAGTAATATATTTGTACGTTGATTAATTACTGGGGTGTGAATATAAACAAAAACTGCAAGTAGTATATACCTAATACTTTTCAGTTAATTACAATTTGTATGGTCATTATTGATGTAATCCTTGTAAGTTTGAATTATCATTATTCTGTATACACCGTGTCCAAGATAAGGATGCCCACTATGGGGATCTCGGAAACGGTAAGAGATGGAAGGTCGGTTAAGTAGAACAAAAGTTACGCATTTGAGAGGATGTATTTATGATCTTTGTAGAACTCGAATATCTCTTTTAGTTTTTGAGATATTTGAAAAAATTGAATTTTCCGATTTTCGTTTTTATTTTTTTCTGACCTTATTTGAAGAGCTATCAAGAAAAGAAGAGCACATTTTCATTGCCACTTTTCTAGCTCTACTTAATGCTGTTTCAATTTTTGATACAACGTTTCGTTTGTTCAACTTTATTTTTTTAAATACACGAAAAAATTATTTTTGCCATATTAAAATTCTCTCCTTGATTCTGAATTCAACCATATATCACACTTTATATTTTTGATACGTTTCGGATGAGATAATTCATATTCAATGTAAAACATCGAAAACGTACAGTTAAAACTAATACTAGAAACAATAGAAAATCGTAAAATTATTATAAAATTATGTTTTGTAACTTTAAATGAGACAAATAAAAAACAAATTTATTTTAAAGGTTAATAAACTCACAAAAGATGTTCAAAAAGATTCCCGTTATTCTCTAAACATAAATAGCATCTTCTAACTGTAGCATCTAAAACATTCTTCAGCATTTGAGGAGTAATACTAGCAAACGCTTCGAGAACTAATCTTTGTAAAATTTCTTCGTTTTCAATATCGTTTCCATAAATGTAATTTTTAATGTATCCCCAAAGAAAAAAAATCCAAAGGTGTTATATCTGGAGAACGGGTTGGCCACAGTACATTTTCATGAGTGCAAATACATCTTTCTGGAAATCTAACTGACAGGTATTCTCTGACAACTCTGGAATTATGTATTGGTGCACCGTCCTGCATAAACCAACAACCTTCAACTCCTTGGTAAGGCAAATCATTCAAAGCTATCTCTAATTCATTTTGGAGTAAAATTCTGAACGCATTTGAAAGGACCTATAATTCGAGTACCGCATATAGCAGCCCACATATTAAATCCGAAACGGTGTTGGTGTTTGGCCGTTTTGTACAGACGTGGATTTACTGTTGCCCAATAATGAGCATTTCTACGATTAAAAATTCCATTATTATTAACCATACTTTCATTGGACCATATTATTTTATTTGAGATTGACGTGTATACCATTCGCAAAATATACTACGTCTTTCTGAGTCACCTGGTCGAAGTCCTTGGCAAATTCTAAATTTATATGGATGTACTTTCTCCTTCTTTAGAACATAATGAGCTGTGGAATGGGCTATGCCAGTTGTCTCTTCAATTTTCCTAGTAGAAACCTCTGGATTTTCCGTTACAGCTAATAAAACAGTATTGGCTTTTTCGTCATTGCAAGGTTTTTTGCGAGATTTTACATATTTTTTGAACGCACCATATTCTTTTAGATTAACTGCTAATGTGCGAAAAGTTCTTTTGTGAGGTTGATGCCTTTCTGGATATTTGTTTAAATACATTATTTCGGCTTCAGAACAATTACGTTGACACAAAATGTAACACGTCAGTATACCGAATTTTTCATTATTTGAAAAATGTATTCCTACCATATTGTTTTTAGGTAAACACAAAATGTAATTAACTCAAAGACCACCAAACAAACGCAATACGGACAACAATGAATTATGACAGGTAGGTAAACAAAATTCAAAGCCAACTTATTTTTATCAAATGAATCAGTAGGACGGAAGATATATTTTAACTGTTTGATTAATAGTATATTCACTAAATACACACTTGTGAATTATTTTATTCGCAACAGGCATTAGAAAATGAGAAAACATTATTTTATAATAATTTTACAGTTTTCTAATGCTTCTAGTATTAGTTTTAACTGTACGTTTTCGATGTTTTACATTGAATATGAATTTTCTCATCCGAAACGTATCAAAAACATACAATGTGATATATCGTTGAATTCAGAATCAAGGAGAGAATTTTTTCGTGTATTTAAAAAAATAAAGTTGATGATGGTTGCTAACAAACGAAACGTTGTATCAAAAATTGAATAACAGCATTAAGTAGAGCTAGAAAAGTGGCAATGAAAATGTGCTCTTCTTTTCTTGATAGCTCTTCAAATAAGGTCAGAAAAAAATAAAAACGAAAATCAGAAAATTCAATTTTTTTCAAATATCTCAAAAACTAAAAAAGATATTCGAGTTCTACAAAGACCATAAATGCAACCTCTCAAATGCGTAACTTTTGTTCAGTTTAACCGACCTTCCATCTCTTACCGTTTCCGAGATTCCCATAGAGGGCATCCTTATCTTGGAAACGGTGTCTACGGAGACTAAACACAAAAAATTAATTAACTTGTTAATGTTCTTCATAATCCGATATATTTCCCACCAAAGAATTACTTTCACCTCCTTTCCATTTATAATTAAATTCCTGCAAAATTAATTAACTCTAAATGAAAAATCCTGACATTATTGTTTTTACTGGGCAGTTATTGCATAACTGAAATGTAATTTTAACATAATTAATGTTAGGTTGATTGGGAGAAGATTACATAAATTAATAGAGAAAATTCGAAGTTGTCACAAGATAGTAAAACTGATTACACAAAAAGGCGTAAATACTAATAACACGTCCGATACTTAACGTACATAATACAATCCACAAACTCCTTATCTAGTCGTAAAATGAAATTTTATTACTACTAGACCATAAAATACAAACAACAGAAATTAAGATATTTGCCTAATTAGATTAAAGTTTATAAAATTGTATTGAATTTTAGAACTCGTATATAAATATCGTGTGAATGCTTTTAACATAAGCGGTCAGCTTGACAAGAATAGTTCCGCGGGTGTCCATTTCAACCTCATGCGTGCACAAAGAAGAGAGAACGCATTCGGAGGGAAAAAGACACACACTACACGCGCACGTTTCAAGGTGCATACAAGTATTACGTAAAGTGAGAGTAATGAGAAGATGCGTGCACGTAATCAATGACGTTTTGTTACTATGTGATTATACCAACTGATTCAAATCTTTTTTTTTTTTGTTGGTTAAATTCATAGTAATCATGTTAAATTAAGAAAAAATCTAACAAAATCTACTAATAAAGTTCAATTTTTGATTTTAATTATTGATCACATTCTATTTTGAATGAAAACGACAAAAACATTTGAAATTTGGGGTTTCGTTTTTTTTTAAGTTTGCCCAGTGTCTTATTAGTATGATTCATTGTATTGCACTTTAATCGACTTAATTGTTTGTTTAAATTTTTAATTCTCGTTTAATTTTTTGTTTGTATTTATAAACAAAACTGTATCATTTCGTGATTATTCCTAGAGATATCAATTTGTTAGTGCAATCGTTTGATTCACCTAACCTAATACTTACAAAATTAAAAGGGACTACATATAAACATACTAAAAAATTACGTCATGAAAAAGTTATGACGTGCACACATCTTCTCATTATTCTCACTTCAGACTTAATTCTTCTTTTTACTATTGAAATTTCATTCACATTAATAATAAACTATAATAAAGTTTAATTTTTCTTAACTAATTAATAAAATAAAGATATTTCTATTAAACTACTAAAATAATTTAATTAATTAAAATTAACCGTATTAAACAGTAATGTTTTTAATGTAAATAAAAAACTTTCCAGTACAGGGTGGTTCATTTTCGAGGTTTTCTTATGGGAAGTACACTTTCTATTACAGATAGACAAAAAGTAATAGGGGTCCTTGTGCTCGCTTTTAGTGTAAATTAAGATACAATAGTCATAATCAAGATATCTCTGACCGTTATTGCATAATTAGCCAAAATTGAAAAAAATGGCGGATTTTGAAAAACTTGAATAACTTTTTATATTTCTAAATGTATCGAGAAACTGTAAAAACATTCTTAGGGCACTTTTTTAAGTAGAATCCGTTAGTGCATTCACATTTTTAATACCTCCTTAATTTAAAAAGATGTGATATAACATTGTATGTTTTACATGGAAACCATAGTTGGCTATGACATTTTTAAATGACATGTTTTTTGTGCTTTTCAAAAATATATAACACTTGATTTTTTAAGTTTTTTTTATTTACGTTTTATATTAAGAATACACCGTAGATATAGGAGGCTGGGATTTATTTAGGTAAAAACACATAATACCTATATGTAAAATAATAAGTTAAAAATTAGAAATTGCAACAAAGTGATCTTGGAATTTAGTTATTCACATACCTAATTATACAAATTCAGAAAAATTTTGCACGTTAAAGTGTTTTATATTATCCGAAGGTGGTAAAAATGTGGCATTTACAAGTTTTCCTGAAAGGCAGTAGCCAAATAAAAATATTTTTGAATGGTATAGTTAATAGAAATTAAAATTTTTGCGAGCTCAAAACAACATCTTAATTAATTTTAGGTTACAGAAAAATTTAATTGAATTCGGTTCTTTTAAAAATCCCAGGCCAAAAACCTACTTTAAACGAAATTCTGAAGAAAATTCAATGGTCGTCTTAGGACAAGTCGAAGCAGAGCCAACAACTTTATCTAGACAAATGGTTTATCTAGGCGTGTCTCGAAGCAAAGCCCTTCGAATTTTAAAGAAACACAAATACCATTGCTATAGATTTCAGAAAGAACATCTTTTACTATAGACGACAGAAGCCAGCGTACTGAGTTTTGTAACTGGTATATAAGTCAGTGCCAAAATATACCTAATTTTTCAAACTCTATTGCATGGTCAGACGAGGCGCATATCAGTAGTGATGGTATTTTTAATAATCACAATTTACCTTACTGGGCAGATACTAACGCTCAAGTCAGTGTTGCCCGTAGCAGGCAAGGGAAATTTGGAATAAATGTGTGGTGCTGCATTAAAAACGGACGTTTTTATTATCACATGTATGAAGGAACATTAAACTCAATGAAATATTTCGATATTCTACGAATTCATTTGGAGGGATTACTAGAGAGTCTTCCTTTAGCACAATATTGCAATCCCATATTTCAGCAAGGCGGAGCTCCCGCACATAATTCCCGTGTAGTTAGTCACTACTTCAATTTTTTTCCTAATAGCTGGATGGGAACGACAGCATAATACTGTGAATGAGTTAAAAGAAAGTGTTCGTGTGGCTTTTACACAATTAACACATTATCATATATATATATATATATATATATATATATATATATATATATATAAATTCAATTAGAAGACGATGCGGAGTCTGCATCCAAAAAAAGGGCGCACAGTTTGAAAAAGATTTGTAGTTTTAGTGTGTTTTTTATATTGATATTTTGTGTTCATATTTTTCTTCGTTTATAGAATTAGATGTTTACATACGTATAAAAATTGATTTACTGTTAGCTTTACATAATTTCTGATGATGTTATATTGTTTTTTTCATGTCATTTCAATTTGTATTTGAGGTTTTTTGATAATTTTATATTCAATCTTTAGATTTTATAATTTGTTACCATTCCACAAGAACAACATTACAGTTAAATTTATTTGAATAGCAAAATGTCGCTAAAATATTTTACTGGAATTGAAATTTCTGTTTTGAGTAGAAGATCTTCATTTAATTTCATATCTGGTTTTCTAAGCCAACTGTTATCCTTAACAAATATACCAATTAATAAAAACTTAAAAAAATCAATTAATTATTAAAATAGCATAGAGGTGTTATATATTTTTAAAAAGTACAAAAAAAATGTCATTTCAAAATGTCATAGCCAACTATGGTTTCCATATAAAAAAATACAACTTTGTCATATCTTTTTAAATTAAGGAGGTATTAAAAATCTGAATACACTAACGGATTCTACTTAAAAAAAGTGCCTTAAGAATGTTTTTACAGTTTGTCGATAGATTTAGAAATAAAAAAGTTATTCAAGTTTTTCAAAATCACCATTTTTTCAATTTTGGCTAATTGCGCAATAACGGTCAGAGATATCTTGATTATGACTATTGGATCTTAATTAACACCAAAATAGAGCACAAGGACCCCATATCTGTAATATGAAAATATTAAAATGAAAGATAAGAATGTATTGATTCATTTACAAATCTAGAATTATAGATAATTCAGTTGCCAAAATTTACATTGCAAATTAGCCATAATTTAAGATATTCAGGTACAAATTAATCAGTGTTTCGGCAGATTAAAGTACATAAGTAGATATGTATTATTTAAATGTTTAAATATAATATAAAGATAAATATAAAGATAATATGTTCTATAAACTTTCTCGTGGGGCGGTAGAATAATGATACAGCAGTCTATTTTTTATTGAAGAAAACCTCAAATCGGTTAAGAAATAAGAAAGTGGTAGGCATCTAATACATGTGATTCCAATTTTGTTTATATTTCTGGTTACTTTACATATAGTCAGGGTGTTCAGTATATGTCCAAATCGATAAAAGCGATTAACTACATCAGCATTAACTAATGACCAAGCCTTGTTTGGAAAATATTAAAATATCATGTGGATACAACATTTTGCATTTAGGAATTTAATTTTTAAACCAATATTTTTTGATTCAAACCGATAAGAACACTCAGCTACGTTAGAACTAATAAGTGATACAAGTGGTACAATCCAAATAGATAAGAAATTTTGTTTTTAGGAAACCAATTTTTAAGCTAAAGTCATATTTTTTTCTAAGCTATCCTTTGCAAAATTGGTCAATGCAAACAGATTAGAAATTATACTTTTAAAAATCATTGTTATGCCAATAAGTAACTTTTTTCATCCAAACCCATAAAAGCTCTCAGCTACGTTAAAATTTAAAAAATGGCCAATCTTTCTATTGCAACTCAATAAATACAGTTTGTTGCCCAAACCGAGAAAAGCGCAAAATTAATTTTTAGGTTAATAAACCATCCTTTTGTCTAAACCGTTATAAACGCTCAGATACCTCGGAACTTATAAATGACCAATGTTGTTGAAAAAGTTGAAAAGTTCAGGTGGACTGCGAAAATTGTGTGTTAGAATTAATACGTGACCATGTGTTTTATGCATAAGTTGAAGTACTCAAACCGATACGAAATTTTCTTTGCAATTGTTAAATAATCAAACTGTTCTTGTACAAATCGAGCAACTCAACTCAAAGTTTTGCCTTCAGGAAAGTATTTTTTGGGCGAATGACGCACTTTTTTTGTCCAAACTGATACAAGCGACCAGGTTTGTTAGAATTAATCAAATAAAATTTCTTGAAAAATTCAAGTGGGCGGGAAATATTGCTTTTTAAGGCAGGATACATTTTATTTTGTCCAAATCGATTAAAACGGTTTGCTACGTTAGAATTAATAAAGGACCATATTTTTTTTGCAAATGCGAACCGCTCAAACGAATGCAAACTTTTAATTTTTTTTGCAAAAGTTGAACAATTCAAACAGATGAGAAACTTTGCCTTTAGGAGACTAATTGTCACACCAATGAGACTCTTTTTAGTCAAAACATTCAAGTGCCTCAGAAATTATAAATGATCAAGTTTTTTTTAAAATAAATAAGTATAATTAGAATTGCACGATAAACATTTAATTTCTGAGAAGTTTTAATTTACCAAATGAATCTTTTGAATAATTAAGTGTTAAATATGGGCGATTGCATGTTTATACGTTTTTTAAAATACGTTTCAATCACACTTAATTTTTAACTACCAACCTACATATGCAATGCAGGTATAGAAGATTTTGTAATCGACATTTTTTCGCCGAGGTTGGCCCTGAATTCCCCGGAGGAGGTGGGGAGAGCATGGATACGTGCGTGCATACGGAACCATATGACGTAAGTACTTGAAATTTCGTATTTAGAGTTGAAATCCCGCGACGGATACGGGGGTTTATTAGGCCCAGTTTTTAGTTTTTATCAAATATTTCTGAAACAACTCCATAATTGAAATATACAAAAGCGCCACTGCTTTGGCAGTGGAATATATATCTTAATATTATAAATTAATTATGTTCTACTCAATCTTTTGATGCGGCGTGAAATGTGGCGGCAAAATAATTGCTACGGTGAAATTTAAGCGTTAGTTGAAATTTTTCAAACTTCAACTGTATATGAGAATGTTTAAGCATTTTTTTTTTATAATTTAATTTACATAACTTTTTTTATAAAGTTTATTAATACGAAGCCAAATAAGTCCAACAATTAGGTAATAAGATTTAAAATGCTTTAACTCGACATATATATATATATATATATATATATATATATATATATATATATATATATATATACACGCCTATTTTCCTTGGTCACACCATAACTTGAGAACGAGTTTTCAAATTTCATTGATTTTTTTTTCCGTTTTGGAATACTTTGTAGAAGGATTTATCGACCGAGGATGTGTTCTTTGTGAAGTGTAGGTACCCACCAAGAAAGGGTTTTTCGAAATTCCACCCCTAAGATAGTGAAATGGGGGTTTGAATTCTTTGTGAAACTTTTTTTAATTGATTTATTTTCTTTTTAGAGAAATAATAAGTCAACATATCCTTAATAACACGGAAAGAATAGATAAGGAATTTACTTACAGGACAAGACTTTTTTCTTTAACGGCGCATTTAAGCTCATTACAAATGAAACCTGTTTTAGCTAAATTTGGACTGATATGCCTTTTTGGTACGTGAATTATCCAGAACACTTCAGTAAAAACAAAATTCTCCTGTTTTAGCTAAATTTGAACTGATATGCCTTTTTGGTACGTGAATTATCCAGAACACTTCAGTAAAAACAAAATTCTCCGAATTTCTTGGATTCGCGGAGTATAATTTTTTTATTTAAATAATACCAGCTCTTTAACGCGCCTTCGCCATAAAGTGGTGAAAATCAAGACAATATATTTTTTTAAAACATTCTTGTGCTATTGATTGATTTTTCCAACATGAATACTGCTACAGACATAATAAGTGTTTTAATTGAATTAAAAGATGCTCTAATAGGATTTCTGTGTTAAATTGTACGTCAGCGTAGACCCTATTATTTGTGGTATTTTTAGGTGGCCTTAAATAAAACATTTGCAACCTGGCCAAGCTGCCCGAACTAGGAAGATTGGAAAAATAACTAGAATTTTGCGTACGTCAGTTCAAAGAATCATTAAAGGAGATTGCCATCTTAAAATATTTAAAAAAGTGTACTGTCCAAAACTTACTTCCAACGTAAGAGAAAAACGATTGGAAAGATGTAATTTATTGCTAAGAAGGTTTCGTTCTCGTAAGGATGTTAGAAAAATATTGTTTTCAAATGAAAAAAAGTTTTATCTGAAGCCACCTAAAAATACCCAAAATAATAGGGTGTCGCTAACGTACAATTTAAGAGAGAACTCGCATTACAGCATCTATTAACAGGAAAGTCATTTCTCAAAAGGTGTTACGGTGTCTGCGGCAGTATCCATGTTGGGAAAAATCCAGTCTAATATTCGTTGATGCCGGAGTAAAACTTAATTCCAACAACAAATTTCGCAACACCTATTACCTGAAATTGAAGAAGTTTGTGACAAATACACTTTCCAACAAGATGGTGCTCCGTCACACACTTCCCGCAGTACAAGGATCTACTTCAATGAAAATTGCCCGGGTTATATTGAGCCACAGATGCGACCACCTAACAGCCCATAATTAAATCCTGTTGATTATTCAATTTGGGGAATTTTCGAAGAAAATGTGTATGACGGACAACAATTTCAAACCATCTAGCAGCTTAAAGAAAGATTGCAGTTTCTTTGGAACAATTTTGAACGGGGTACAATAAATGGGGCTATCAATTTATAGTGCAAACGAATACAAGAGCTGGTAAACAATCATGGTGGCCATATTCATAATATTTTTCTCTCAATTATAGGTTATTTAGCTGTTTTCCTAAGTTGTGTTATTTCTTAAAACGTATTATTTCCCTATTTCAATTAAAAAATAATATTTCGCAAATACGAGAAATTCTTGTAAATAAATATTATCGAAAGTGTTTAACACAGACATCAATTAATTAAGTTAACTCCATGCTTATAACTAATTCAACATTATTATTACACAAAAAATTATTTACTAAAGGCATACGTACCTGAAGACGTTTTAGAAAACATACTGGTAACATCAAAACTTACAAGTTTATTGTGTAGTGGTAATTTTATGTTTTCTAGTTTATTAATTAGTTCTAAAGAATGCTTAATAAAACATTTAGATGTGTATTTTGAATTGTTAATTATGATGCGGTACAGTTTATTTGTTAAGATATGATTAAGTGCTTTGGATGTAACAAACTACTGATCTAATGGGTATATTAGGTTCATATGCGTTTATTGAATAATTTTTTATTTAATAATAATGTTGAATTAGTTACAAGAATGGAGTTAATTCAATTATATAACCACTGCGATAATCCAAATTAGTTCACATTCGATAAAAAGGATTTCTAACAAAAACATGGTTTACCTATGAGCAGTTTAATTTTACCAATTTTAGACAATATATTTATGAATTATTTAGGAGACCTATTTTTTTAATTACGTGTTTGTGATAAGATTGTATTTAACAATTTAATATTAACTATTAACAATGTACTTCCTGACAATAAGTTTACACTAAATAAAGAACAAAATAGAGCCCTTACTTTTCTAGATTTAAACATAAAAATTCATACACATGACAGTTTGGTTCTCTATACTAACAGATACATACAGATTACAAATTATAATCCCACCCAATTCATGTCACCTGCATACATATATATATATATATATATATATATATATATATATATATATATATATATATATATATATATATGTGTGTGTACAGGGTGCGGCATCAGTTGCGTCATAGTACGATATATCCGTTATTAAAGGAGATATCAAAAAAGTTATTTACAAAAATTATAGGCAACTTCAAACTTCACATTATAAAATTATTTTCGTATTTACAGGGTGTTACATATTACCAGGGTGAACAAAAAATACTTTTTTTTAAATGGGACACCCTATGTATTATTTCAAATTTAGATTAAGCTCAGCTCCCCCATACTTCCAATATAGGGTTTCATTACGTTATGCAGGGTATTTCAAAAGTTATGGTCAATTGTACACGAAAATCATTCTCATTTCAACGTCCTGTGTACCCTAAAAAGAACAACCTAACAATACTTTTTTCCATGCATAACTTTTTGACATTGGTACAGTGTTACGCGAAAGTGCTATTTTTTTATTATTGCACAATTGAATATAGAGCGAACACATGATTTTGTGAATTTTTTCAAATGAATCACCCTGTATTTTATTTTAAAAAGTGAAAATACACTTTATGTTCTTTCATTTTCATTAGGAACTCTATAGCTAAAATCGTTAATTTCCGAGATATTTTCAATTCAATAACAGAAAGAGATTTTTTTTAAAATTTCTATTATAACAAGTTACCCGTGAACAAATAAAAATGTGACAAATTATTATAAAAATATCAAAAAGCATCGGTTATTAAGAGAAAATTCTTATCAAATTAATTAATTTCATAATAAATGTTCAAAATGTCCACCGAAAACGTCAATACAACATTGCAGTCGATCTTCATTTCTTAACATTTCTACATTAATACTCTGGGATGTTTCTCGTATTCTATGCTTCGTATAATCTTGTGTGGTTGGAGGTATTTGATACACATAACCCCACTTGATGAAGTAAATTTTACTTAACTCTGGTGAACGAGCTGGCCAAGCAATGGGTCCTCCTTTTCCCTCCCATCTTCCAGGAAAATAGGTATTAAGATGATTATGGATTAATCTATTGTGACGTACCGGAGCTCCATCGTGTAAC
Source organism: Vesta saturnalis (assembly GCA_036346205.1). Lineage (NCBI taxonomy): Eukaryota > Metazoa > Arthropoda > Insecta > Coleoptera > Lampyridae > Vesta > Vesta saturnalis. The sequence continues at coordinate 915,676 of JARFJB010001262.1, forward strand.
AACCACATTCTTTGACGAATGTTAAGAGGAACGTTTGCCAACAGTAATTGTAAATGATTTTCTAAAAAGTCCAAATAAACCTGACCATTCACTGTTCCATCGAAAAAATGTGGTCCAATCACGTGATCTCTAACTATACCACCCCAAACATTCAAAGACCACCTAGTTTGACTAGGAGTTGCTATAAGATGGGGATTATTTGTCGAATAATAATGGAAATTGTGTCTATTCACAGTTCCATTTTTATGAAACGTGGTTTCGTCTCCAAAGAGGACAAAACCAAAGAAATCCGTCTAATTGTGAATTTGTTGTTGAGCCCATTCATAAAAAGCAACCCTTCTGGGATATTCATCTTCGAGTAATTCTTGATGCAACTGGATATGTGGATGCATCTTATTTTTAGGCAGTATTCTTCGGACGGACCTGACACTAATATCATGCTGACGCGAGATTGCACGTGTACTAACATGTGGATTATGCGTAAATTCAAGCATCACGTTAAATTCATTTTCCTAGTTAAGTACAGGTTTTGTTCTTTCCTTTTTTTCATAAACTACTGAACCCGTACGATTAAAACGATCTACTAACCTTTCCAACGTTATTTTATCGGGTTGTCTTCGTGCGGGATATCTCTCTTTGTAAATTCTTTGTGCTACTAAACAATTTTTCATACATTCTACCAGTACCCATGTCATGTCTGTTAATTCCTCAACAGAAAAATTCATTTCAAACAGTATTTAAGTGTTTACAAATTAATAAACACTACACCACTCTCAAAGAAGTTTGTTAAATGACAGCTACTAATTATTACTGAATAATATCTGTCATTTGTTCACGGCTAACTTGTTATAATAGAAATTGTTAAAAAAATCTCTTTCTGTTATTAAATTGAAAATATCTCAGAAATTAACGATTTTAGCTATAGGGAGTGCTTAATAAAAATGAAAGAACATAAAGTGTATTTTCACTTTTTAAAATAAAATACAGGGTGATTCATTTGAAAAAATTGACAAAATCATGTGTTCGAGTTTTGGCTCGCTCTATATTCAATTGGTGCAGTATTAAAGGAATAACACTTTCTCGTAACACTGTATCAATGTCAAAAAGTTATGCCTGGAAAAAAATGTTGTTAGGTTGTTCTGTCTAGGGTATACAGGACGTTGAAATGAGAATGATTTTCGTGTACAATTGACCATAACTTTTGAAATGCCCTGTAATGAAACCCTATATTGGAAGTATGGGGAGATGAGCTTAATCTAAATTTGAAATAATATATAGGGTGTCCCATTTAAAAAAAAGCATTTTTGGTTCACTCTGGTAATATGTAACACCCTGTAAATACGAAAATAATTTTATAATGTGAAATTTGAAGTTGTCTATAATCTTTGTAAATAACTTTTTTGATATCTTCTTTAATAACGGATATATCGTACTTTGACGCACTAATGCCGCACCCTATATATATTATATGTACTCTAATTCTGTTTATATTGAGCAAACACTTTGATACTACATATAAAGATCACATTAGAAGTTACAAATAAAACCACACAGACAAATTAAATTAAGGCAAACGTTTAATAGTAAATAATCACTTTATGACTTCACAAAACAACATTAAATATTTATATTTTTGTAAAAAAAAAAACAAATGAGGTGTTTTGGAAGCATTCGAAGTTTATAAAAATAAACAGAGCGTACCTTTAATGAGCAAATAGGGTAACGTTATCGGGTCACTATTAATGTTTTAAATATAGAATTATAATTTACAAGTCTGCTTTTTTTACTTTGTTTACCATAACTACTTTTTCAAACTTAAAACAACAAAAAACTTAATTTCTTGGACATTACTTTAATCAATGATGGAAACAAAATTATCACCAGCTGGTACACTAAAAAAGTGTGCTCTGAATGATGTTATCTCAATTTTGATTCTGTAAATTATATTAATTTTAAAATAAACGTCATATATGCTTTAGTTGATCGAGCGATTATTTTATCTCACCCACAATTTAGACCGGACAACCTCAATAAGGTTAGAAACGTTTTAATTAAAAATAGTTTTCCACTACAGTTTATTAATAAACATTTAGGAAAGCGAATACATTGGATTCACAATAGACACAAATATAAAAATTAAGATAAAAATGATCCAAAAAATATTTTGTTTTACCATACATTCCAAATATTACTACTAAAATTAGAAAATCATCCTCGATAAAACACAGCAAAAAAATCAACTTTCAAAAATTTTAATACTGCTAATAGCTTTTATTCTGAACTTAAAACTAGAGTACCATTTGACGATAAGTCTAACCTAATATATAAAATTGATTGCAAAAACTGTCCTAAATCTTACGTTGGTCAAACGTCACAATATATAAAAAACGGATGTCACAGCACCTTTACTCTATTAAAAACAAACGTAATGATATTGCAATCAGTAACCACCACCTTCAATTTCGTCATACTTTTGATTTCAATAATAAACAAATTTTAGCTCACGAGAACAATTTGCATAAAAGATCATTTATTGAAATGTTTTACATCCAAAAGTATAATACCGTTAATCACAAAACGGACATTAATAACCTAAGTAATATATAGCTTAATTTAATTAAAAATAAGTAATTTAAATAGTTAGATATTACTGTTGGAGTCATGTTACTAGGTTGGTGACTTGATAGCCATAGTTAGGTTCGTATTGCATGTAAAAAGAATTTTCACTTTTACGTTTGACATTACTTGAAATAGACACGTTTTTAGTAAAATTGTTAAAAACTATATTTTTTAATATCTTTCTTGTACATTTCTAACATGGGGGTTGATTGTTTACCCGTCTTTACGGTAATATAAATTTTTTTTACTTTGAATGACACAATAAAATGAAAATTCTTTAAACTATTTTTAGGGGAGCAACGTTGAACAACTAAAACAAATAGATATGGTCGTTGTGTATGTCAATTTATGCAAATATTGATATTAAAGTTTTCAATAAAACCATATTTATTCGTAAGCTATAATGCATAATGTTTTACGATAAGTGCTAAATAATAATCTGTATAATATAGCCATGCTTAATGTAGTTTTAGATTACCTAAAGCGAATTTTAACGACGAATGCACCGTATGGTCCGTATTGTTATGGAATAACAGGTTTTAGCGACGAACTGATGACGTCATTGTTGTAAATTTGTAACACGATTCAAGAAAAAGTTGGATGATAGTTGAGAGGAGTGTTGATTACGTTGGTTCGTGCTTCGTTTCATTTCGACCTCATCGGGAGTATACGGGGAAAGCGTGAGTGTTGTGTGGTGTCATCACCGTGTGTTTATTTTTCAAAAAATTATAGTTATGATAGCAGAGGCATTATAGATATTTTTTTGTGTGCTTGTTTTGTTACTGGAAATATCAGTTGACGATGGATGATAATACAGGGTTTCTATAAAAGAACTCCGGGGTTTTAAAAATTCATATATTAATAACGCAGAAATGTAATTAATATCTCCGAAACGATTAGCTCATCAAGTTTTACTCATACCAATTGGGAATGTTTTAATCAACAGTTGGCAGCGCTGCGGAGCGTTGATCTTGAAACAACGTAGCGGCTGTCAGTGACTCAATCCCGTCTGGATTGCCGCGCTATGGCGACGCCGCAACAAAAAGCTCAATGCGTTATTTGGCTTATAGAAACTAATTCTGTTGTTACTGTACAAAGAAACTTTCGACGTAATTACGGTGTCGATCCGCCTACGGACAAAACAATTCGCCTATGGTTAAGTGCTTTCCAGAAAACAGGAAGTGTTTTAAAACAAAAGTCAACCGGTAGGCCGCGTGTGTCACAAGTGAATGAGGACAGAATCCGAGCTTCATGCCTTCGAAGCCCTAAGAAATCGTTAACAAGACGCAGTCTGGAGTTGGAATTACCGAGATCAACGGTTCATAAGGTAATTCATAAAAGACTTCGTTTAACTGCTTACAAGATCCAACTGTTACACAACATTAAACCGGCAGACAAGATTAAGAGATTTGACTTTGCTGTTTCTATGCTACACAAAATTGAAGAAAATAATGATTTTTTAAAAACTGTTATTTTCAGTGATGAAGCTACTTTTCATGTAAACAGACATAATTGCAGAATATGGGGTTCGCAGCCGTCCCATGAGTTCATTGAGTATGAACGTGGCACGCCCAAAGTGAATGTTTGGTGTGGTCTTATGCATGATAGAGTCATAGGTCCTTTCATTTTTGTTGAAAGGAATATCAATGGTGATGTCTATTGTGATATGTTAGAGGAGTATGTTTTTCCTCAGTTAGATGACATTGAGGTGGAGAAGGGTTTAGTCCACTTCCAACAAGATGGGGCACCACCACACTTCAGTATGCGTGTTCGTGAGGCACTTGACGGTCGACTAGGCAACAGATGGTTTGGAAGAGAACGACCCATTCCATGGCCTCCAAGGAGCCCTGGCATGACTCCGTTGGACTTTTTCTTCTGGGGGCATATCAAGAATCTTGTGTATGTGAAGAAAATCCGTGATATTGGCCATCTCAAGGAACGAATAATCAATTGCGTGGCAACCGTCCCCACAGACATGCTGGCCAGGACATGGGAAGAGATTGAATACCGTTACGATGTGTGCCGCGCCACTAACGGGGCTCATATTGAACTGTATTAATACGTAAAAAACTTGAAAATGCAACCTTTCCAATAATGTATAAAACATTTATATACGTTTTTTTCTTCATTAAAATATTATGCTTCAAAACCCCGGAGTTCTTTTATAGAAACCCTGTATAGAGCCCGCGACTGTTGTACATTTTGTGAATAATTGCTACATTATGAAAATGTAAACTTTCACCATTATCACACATAATAAAATACTTATCTTTTTTGGGTATTTTAAATTGTACAATCTAAACGTTTCGATAACACTTACAGTCATCTTCGTCAGTAGTATTAAAATTGTTAAAGATGTAAACAATTTTGTCAAAGTTGAAAAATTAAAACATAAACACCAGAATGCTATTAATATTGCAGTTTGAGAAACGTATAAAGGTAATTATAGAATTAAATTTTAGTAAAGAATAAAAAATGTTAGCCAAAAAACACATTAAAGAAAATTTAATCAAGTTGCCATGTAAGTGTAAAGTTGTGAAAAACTTCAATTTGAAAATGAAAGAAGAATTCACAAATATAAACATGACATCAAATAATCCAGTTAAATCTAACAAAGGGATACCTTTATCAATAATTACAAGTGTTATTAAGGGTGAAATGCATAATGCGGAACGTTTTTTTGTAATTTTTTAGTTTTAATCTTAATTTCAACTACTTATCTTAAATTATAGTGCTGTGGTAATTTAACATACAATTGGTAAGCATTTGCTTCCAGGTCTGGGAAAAACACAGCAAAAAACCTAGACATACCAAAAGTCAAAATTAAAATCAAAATTAAGACGTATCATTATGTCTTTTTTTTTAATTATAAGATGCCAAAACCTAATTAAATGGAGATTTTCTTCTTGTCTATTAAAATTATTAGGGTGTTTATATATTTCAATAGCTTCACGTTGTAAACGAACACAATAATGAGTTTGTCCTGACAATATTTCCATATTGTTAAATTGAATGTCATGGTTTAGATTATTCAGGGCATGGTCAGCCACCGCAGACTTGTCTTGTTGACCTAATCTATAAAATCTCATATGTTCTTTACGTCTTGTATCAAAGCTACATTTTGTGGTTCCAATGTATACTTTTCAACATGAACAAGATAACATACACTCCGGAAGATGATAATATGTTTGACACATCTTTAGGTGATCTTAAATGTTCTTTAATTTTTCTTGTACGTTTAAAAATAGTCCTAATGCCATATTTAATTAGGATATTTTCAATTCTACCTGTAACATTAGCTATAAAAGGAAGAAAAGAAGTACCAACATTAAGAATCGGTTTTTCTTTAAGGGTACATCTAGAAGGTGTAATAACATTATTAATATCTGTAAGTGGATATCCATTATCTTGAAACGATTTTCTTAAATATTTATATCCATCCTTCAAAAATTCAGGGTCACAAATTCGTTTTGCTCGATCTACTAAAGATTTAATTACACCAATTTTTTGACGTGGATGGTGGTTGGATAATTTATGAAGGTATCTATTAGTGTGTGTCGGCTTTCTGTAAACCTTAAAAGATAGTGAATTATTATTTTTATGTCAAGAAATGGTAAACCTCCATTAGTTTCTTTTTCCATGGTAAACTGAATACTAGGATGTATACCATTTATAAAAACCCAGTGCTACACCGTCAATCTGTTCATAAAATTTACTATTCCACTGAAAATAAGTGGTAGTAAGACAATGCTGAAAAAGAATGGTTATATCCTTTAGAAAAAGACGATCAATGTATTCAATAGTTGTTCAATAAGTTGTTTTGCACGACTATATTAGGTTTATGAATTTCTGGTAAACCATATAGTTTTGGTGAAATAGCTTCTGAGTTAGTTAGTTTGTTTTTTATTTCTTCAGGAATAGATGATAATTTAATCAGTTCTTTAGTTTTAAAAATAAACTTTTTTGTTGGATCTTTTGGTATTTCACGATAAGTCTCTGGTTCCAACAATTGTTCTATTTTAACGTTATAATCGTTCATATTTAATATAACAGTTGCATTACCTTTATCTGATTTTAATATTATTATACTTCCATTGCTCTTTGGAGGTTTTGTTTTGCGTAATATGTTAACGGTGCTATATCTAATTTCATTAGCAGCATCTAAAGGTAATGATTTAATGGAGTTTTCGATATTGGAAATTATATCTTCTTGGTGTTATCGCAAAATTTCCTCCTTTAGAAAGCGCTTCAATAGCATAATCTGAAACAACATTTTCAGAAAGGTTTATAACTGTTTTTTTAATAATCAATAGATGGTCTATTATTTTGTTGTTTGTATAATTTATTAAATTTTTCTTTCTGACGTTTACATGAGATGTCAAAATTTATTTCCATACATTTATACGTTATAGAATCAATTTTATCCCAATCTTCTTTATTCAATATAGATGAAGTTTCTAAATGTAAATATAAAAAATTTCTATCGGTGCTATCGAATGACTTCCTAGTAATATGTATTTGATTACGTAGAAGAGCATTTTCAGTTCTTCTGTAAATATTATAAACTTTGGGATAATTTTTTGGTCTCGGCATCGTACATCTTGTATCAAAGCTACGTTTTGTGGTTTCAATTTATACTTTTCCACATGAACAAGATAACTTATACACTCCGGAAGATGATAATGGGTTTTTTCAATTCTATCTGTAAGAAAAACGTAGCATTGATACAAGACGTAAAGAACATATGAGATTTTTTAGATTAGGTCAACAAGAGAAGTCTGCGGTGGCTGACCATGACTTGAATAATCTAAATCATGACATTCAATTTGACAATATGGAAATATTGTCAAGACAAACTCATTATTATGTTCGTTTACAACGTGAAGCTATTGAAATATATAAACACCCTAATAATTTTAATAGACAAGAAGAAAATTTCCGTTTAAATAGGTTTTGGCATTTATAATTAAAAAGGTCTTAATTTTTATCTTTTAAGTTTGACTTTTGGTATGTCTAGGTTTTTTGCTGTTTTTTCTAGACCTTGAAGCAAATGCTTTATCAATTATATGTTAAATTACCACAGCACTATAATTTAACATAAGTAGTTGAAATTAAGATTAAAATTAGAAAATTACAAAAAAAACGTTCTGCATTATGCTTTTCATTGTTAATAACACTTGCATTTATTGACAAAGATATCTCTTTGTTAGATTTAACTGGATTATTTTATCTAATGCCATGTTTATATTTGTGAATGCTTCTATCATTTTGAAATTGAAGTTTTTCACAACTTTTCACCTACTTCATAACTTGATTAAATTTTGTTAAATGTGTTTTTTGGCTAGCATTTTTCATTGTTAGCTTTCGCCTTAGAGAGTGTTCTGATTTGTCATCTTTAAGACAGTTTAACAATATTTAGTTTTTAATGACCTAGTTATTCTTTACAAAATTTAATTCTATAGTTGACTTCATACGTTTCTCAAACTGCAATATTAATAGCTGAAATAGGCTGATGTTTATGTTTTAATTTTTCAAGTTTGACAAAATTGTTTACAACATCTTTAACAATTTTAATAGATATTACTACTGTAAGTGTTATCGAAACGTTTAGATTGTATAATTTAAAATATACCACTAAAAAACTAAAAAAGATAAGTATTTTATTAATTGCTAGATTGTTGAAACTACAGGTAATGCATATAAAAGTATGTTTTCGTGTTAATTTAATAATGCTAATATTTCTACAGAAGGGGTAAGATATAAATTAACAGAAGGGTGTGGAAGATATGCAGATGTAGATGACTTAATAGTTGAGGTTAATGAAAATCGATTTTTACGGTTGAATATTCTTGCTGATGGCAATGAAAAAGTCGAGTCTGCTGAAACAATTACAAGTGAAGTATGCTGGAAATCAGCACATCAACAAACAATAAACGATATAATTGTAACAGTTGTTTTTCTGGAATTGAGAAGTTCGGATAAGTTTGAAAAGTTATTTCATTACAAAAAGACCGTCAAGATTAAAGTCGGACAAATGATGGCAGAGGAAATATGCAATCGTGGCTTTAACATTGGGGATGATAAAGAAGGAGCTGAGTGATGTAGACAGAAATATCATAACTTACAAAAATCTTACTTACAACTTACTAAACACAGTAAGACAGGGACAGAAGGGACACCTCTTCCAAAATATTTTGATTATTGCATCAACTGTTTGGCAGTAAACATAACGTAAATACAACATTTATTGTAGATTCATTAACAGGTAAGTAATCTTAAAATTATTATTCTTTAATTAGATGAAGGTATAATTTTAGGTGTAACGGAAGACACACTTATTAGCACTAATACTGGTGAACATCATTTATAAATCATTTATATTATAATGCATTCAGCAAGTACACATTGTGAAATTTATTTTACAAATCTCTTTAAAATATAAACATTAAACGTTTTGTTTTAACTAGGTATGATGAAAGGTTTCGACGCAAGAAAAGGCGGGTAACAGTACAATTGTCTGTAGTTTGAAACCAAATACTAACGTTAAATTACCGAAAAGGGAGTTGAAGCAATCAAATAAGATTCAAATGCTTGAGTTGGGTAAGCTATAATTATAGATTAGATATTTTAATTGTGTAACTTCTCAAACTATTACTAAACAAACATTAGGCATGAACGTTGATTCAGAAGATCAATGTTAATTACACGTACATTGTACAGATATTTTGTAGTAATTCATAAATTATAGTTAATAAAATAGTAGAATTTATTTTTTTCTTGATTTATTATTTATAATACATCAATGTTACTGTTACGAAAAAATATTACAGTAAAATAGAAAAACTAAATAAAAACAATTAATTAACAGTCAATTTCTTTTTATCTTTGTAGGACAAGGCGACATGGTAGCGTATCATTTGCTCGATCTTTTTATTTTGGTATTTTCGTTCAGCACTACTGAGTGGTTCAATAAAAATCGGTAGAAAGACTTAAAAAACAAAATGAAGTGATAAATCAATCAATCCAATGTCCATGGGTTGTTTTGGTAGGCCATCTCTTTTAGCCAGCCCCTTGGAAAAAGTTGAGCGTGACAAGTCTGGCATACAATTCTTCGCACAACTTAAAAAAATATTTATATTAATTGAATGCTCAAATAGTATTGGTCGTTATGATTCGACTACCAGAAATCTCACATTTTTAATTCGCACAACGACTTCTGACCGCTGCTCTCGCAGTGGTTTTGTGTAATACTGTGCGGATTCTGAGAATTAATATAGCCTGATATATAAACAAGGCTATGTCCATGGAAACTAATGCAGAAAAAGTTGAAAAATCCTTTGGTAATGTTCACTTCCAGCAACTTACACATTTACCTTTACGAAATGACCTTGGTTCTTAAAAAACAATCACATGATGTGCTTTGATTTGCACTCGTACAATGTGTGAAGTGTGTTTAAGAAACTACTATTATTTTGTGGTAATTCAATATGACTCGCTATCTCAGTCACAACATACGATGGTGGTAGACGTTTGTTCAGTAAAATTTTTAAACTAATTAGTTTTTTTATTGAAATTTCATATAAACCAATGTGCATAACCATATCGCATGCTACAAATACACATAAAATAATTGGGGTGTTCAGTGTCCAATTCCGTAGTGGGCAGGAGCGCCGTCATGCTGGAACCACAAGCGTTGATGCAATATCAAAGGGATGCCTTCAAGTAAGATCGGCAAATCATATCTCAAGAAATCGGATTAAACTTGAGAACTTAAATGTCTATCGAAAGAATATCACCCCACTACATATTGACCAAGAATTCCATCCCACATATTTAACGACCATCTATACTGACGGTCAACTTCCCTTGTCACATCTGTGTTTATATCACATAATAATGATAGTTGTGACTGTTCATATACCCGTCATTCTGAAACGTTGATTCGTACGTGAATAAAACATTATTAAAAAAATGTCAGTCATTTGCCAATTTTTTATTGGCCCAACGACAAAAACCCAAACGACTTAAACGGGGAAAGAAGTTACTAGTGCCTTCGAAACCGGTATGGATGAAAATGGACGTTCTGAATAGTACGCCAAACTGATGTCCTGAAATTTTCCATATTTGCTTAGTACTTCTTCTTGTGTCTTCAACCAAGGCTATCATTATTATTTCTTTATTCTGCTCACTCAGGACTGATTTTCCACGGAAATTCTTTGAATATGTCACACTGCTCCCGAAGGCCACGAATCGTTTCAAATGCTGCTATTTCTGGATGTCATCTATCGGGATACCTCTAAAGGGTACCAACACAATTTAGGTAATAATAATTAAATATCTGAAGCAAATAGTGTTATTGTTTGTTGCTTCTTTCAAACTAAGGTTATTATGGCGGAAACTATTAACTTTAGATATAAGACATATTTAACGAAAATGAAAGACAAGTTAAAAAGCAGTTCATTAATGAAAATACAGGGTGTTCCAGTTAAAATAAGCGACTGTTACTACTTCTTCCGTGGTTGAAAAAAATCAGTATGGCCCCTTTGCAACAAATTTCGTTCAAAATCAGCATATTGATAAATAATAGGCTCTTTTGTTTATGAAAATTTCGTTGCTGTGTTGCCAACGGTTGAATAGTTAGGATTTTTTTACTGAAAGTTAATTTCGGAGAGAATTTGTTTAAAACATTTATTTTTTTTTCCTAAATGAATGGAGTAGGTGAAAGGTCAAACAAACTTGACCTAGAGTCCAATGTGGATTTCAAAAATACTAAAATTTATAGGGTGTTCCATTTATAATAACTGAGTACGGTCCTTTATAGGCGCAACCGGAAGCCGTGCAGGGCTCAAAATATTTTTAGGTTGTAAACAAGGAAAATCTGAATACAAAATGTCTGGTGATCTTTTCTCCTATAAAATTAATATTAAAGGTACCATCAAAGAATGTATGTAAACAAGTGCGAAAGATTTTGTGAAAAAAATTCCTATAAACGTAGGTCGAAATATGCTTCGTTTCCGAGATGCAGTGTTTCAATTTTAATTTTTTATTTATTTTGATTAATTAGTTCAAAGAGTTTTAAAGATATTGACTCGAAATTTGCATAACGCTTTGGGTAGGTTGATGTCAATATTTGTAAAACGTTACATTAAACCAAAATAATAACACAAAACAGCGTTATTAAACCTCAACTTTCATACATATAACCATATTATAAGAGTAGTGATATAAAGTTTTCACTGTGTCGTATATTATAGTGGTTTTTGCAAATGTTTGTAGTTTTAATCACACTACCCACCCACTTAAATTCAAATTCCCTGATTATTCATATTCCTGTTTACGAGACAAATCCAACCCCATCTCCCACAACCCCATTTGTGATCAAAGCAAGCTTTAGTACGGTCTTCTTGGTGTTTACATTTCCCCGAGGACAGTACCTAAGGCTTGCTGAGCGACATCGTTATTTTGACGGTGGTTATGCCTCGAATAATTAATTACTTCTCATTTAACTATCTCAAACACTAGTACCTTCGCCGGTGGTTACGACTCCGGACAGGGTATTAAGTTGGAGTGCAAAAAATATAGTCTCGAACATTACCAAATCCGATTTATACTCATCTCCAACAAACACATCTCTTCTTGGAATCACCCATTTACTCAACATCCTCAAACTCGTACGAATCCACCTGTTACCATTCAAAAGGTTACATTTACCAGACACGTTTATTTCAAATCTCCCTGTAATCCCATTGTATATATTTATACAAGATTATTCTACATCACTCGATTCATCAAAATGCAAATGCCTTTGTATGCATTTAGAGCAATGCATTATATAAACCCAATTCTCTTTTGTATAAAAAAGACAATTCATTGTATACCTTTACACTAATTTATTCTACATCATTGGATTCATTTGCATTTATATACACATTACAACCATTCGTTGAAATTCCAACACGGTTTAATATTTTTCATTTATAGAGAATTCAATTCTTACAACTCAACATTCTTAACTTCCCTCCTATAAAGTATCTGACCTTAAAAGACCATTTATTTAACAAAGTAACTATTATTTGGCATCAGCTGTTCGCTGACTTACTTTAACCCATTAATACTGTGCACATAATTTACACGAATAAAAGAAGTACTCACCTGTAATAAATTCCTTAGAATCCTGTACATAAATCACACGTACCTCACTACACAACTTTATTGTATTTTCACTTTAATTAAAAATTCATTTACAAAATAAATTACTACAGCTATACCCCACAAGGTTTTCATTTTTATAATTCTAGATTCCACCAATACAAGCTAGTCAAATTAGCCGAGCCGGAGGGATCCGATCAGTGGCATCCGGTAAATTATCGACCAACACCACGAACAGAATAATTTTTTGTTTATTAGGCCAATTACCGTTAGATTTTCTTTATTATTTCCCTTTTTCCAGAATTGTTTTATTTTATACCGTTGTAAGCCTGAATAAATTGTTATAAACTAATAGATTTTAATTTCCAAGAGAGGCCACCAAACGTACACTAGGGTAGTGAAAGTTGTGAACTCGCCCTGAAGGTCAAATAGAGGGCAAAACAATTAAATTTTACATTATAAAGCTAAGGAGCAATAAATGTTTATAGATACCTTGTTTTCACACAATTAAATTATTTAAAACTATTTGTTTACGGTATAAATTCTGTATGGTAGTTGAAATAATTTTCCTTTTTGTATTTATACGTTTAGTGCAGATAAATATATAATCTAAAAGTTAGTACATTCATATTATATCATTTTGATGCTCAATATACTCGTTTGGCTCCATTTTCTTAATTTATTCTTAGGTCTACACATGGTGAGCGGTAAGTAACTTTTTGTAACTATTTGTCACTCTGTTTCTTGAAGCGTAAGCAGGTATTTTTAGAGTCGTTGAACCTTTGTGTTATAAGATTCAGGTGCTCTTTTCTCCTTTAGTTTCTCTTTAAATGAACCTCGTCCCAACCGACGAGCTGCTGGCAACGAATCGTGCGACAAGAAGTTACGCTTACCAGGAGCGTTCTTAAAGATTTACCAACACTCTCAGTACATACAGTGCTATCTATTCAGCGGTACTAAAACAATCAAAACAACCAATAATTATACAGAATTCCCAAAATTTTACTATAAATTTTAATTGTTAAATTACATAACTTACAAAATTAAGAGTTATTTACATTTATAATATCTTAAATAAAACTGTATATGGGCGTTAAAATCTTGGCAACACTAGATAATGGACAGAATTAAAAAAAAAAATAAAACGTGCTTATTATCTACGTTTTATCTAAAAATCATTATTATTTTTTAAATTATAATACTTACCTTATTTATATATTACTTATATGATTTGAATACCTAATGTGGTGTCACAAGTTCTATTTATTTTAGTGTGAATTTCAGCTCTAACTTTTAATGTGGAGATTGATATAAACGCTACAATCCTGTAATATGTCACACCTATTATACTCTATAGGAATAGAAAAAGCATAGTACAAATACTAGGGTGGTAATGATTATTACGCACGAGTGCATTATTGCGATCACGAGCGAGTGAAGCGAGTGAGAATCGTAATTTAAACGAGTGCCTACCACACTTATTATGCAATATAACAGTATTACATTCTTCACGTTTCGTCCATAATTTAGGGCATACTCGAAAGATAACAAAATATATTTTAAGTAAAAACATGAAACAAAAGTTTCCAAATCAGAACAATCTTACTTTCCCTAAACCCAGAAATAATTTACTGGGGTCCCAGTTTTGCCACGTAACATTAGACCTGTTTAGTTTAGAATTATACTCAATGTGACCAAGTGACCAACGGGATGTATAAGCCTCAAATGTATGACGAAATCGGTGAACGTTTTTGAGAGATGTGTGAGTATACATCCACATAGGAAAGTCGGACATACGGAAGGTCATGAAAATCTTAAGAAGTGCATTAATCCAAAGCTTAATAAACCCGCAATAAATAAATAAATAAATTTTATATTAAAAATGTGTATGATGTCCATTTTTTTACAACCTGATAAATGTTCACTTACCTGAATTGTTTGCAAAAAAAAACTACTGTAACAAAGAAAAAGTCTATGAAAATAGAAAGTCTGCAGGAAATGAGCACAATTTGTTAAAACTTAAACTAATCGTTTGTATAATTTTGTGGTACTTTGAATGTGATACCATTCTTAACAATTTTAATGGTGCATTGTCAACGTCAGAATCCTGAAAAAGATTCACACATACGGACGGATACGTTTAAATATGCACCGATTGAAAAAACGACATAGAAATTTCCTTTTTTACGAGTTCCTCTGATTCAGTACTATCAAATAGAGAATATATTTATTATAGAAAAGAAAAAAAAGTAGCTAACAAATGTGTATTCGAATAAATATTAATTTTCCAATTATTTTATCATTTAAGAATATATTTAAAATTATTTGAAAACGTTGAAATGCACGCGAAGTTCTTACTAAATACCAAACTTCGGTATCAATTACCGTGTGCATTTATTTCCATTTAATATTTATTTAAACCAATACGTATTGAGTACACGTGCAAAGCTACAGTTGTGGTTATTTTTAGTGCTATGCCTCAGGCTAAAATATAAAAATCACACCAAGAAACGTGTAAAAAAACACAATAGTTACGAAAACTACTATTTCCATCAATCGTTTATTAATAGACTCACTAATGCAAGATTTGGTTTGAAAAATGAAACGTTAATAGACTGGACTACTTTTCGCAATGATCGTTGTATAGACAACTAACATTATATAGTTAAATAAAACTAAATAAACCACAAACTTATTTATTGAGTAAATCTACCAAAATTTACACTTAAATTTCTAACAGTACAATTACTAAACCTTATTGCAAAGTGTCCACATAGTAGTTGTGTTATTTAGGTTGACGTTTATGTCATTTTCTTCAGTAAAAATCTAATCCGTCTGTTGGTTACATACCCGTATCAGAGTGGAGAACCTTCAAAGAAAAGAAAGGGATAGATGAAATATAATTATTTCAATATCAAAAAATAATGGTAAATTAAATTACATACACAGTATTACGAGTTCGAGGTACGAGCATTTGCTATCTTAGCAACTATACCGTATACGAAATTGGTTAAATTGGGGGAAAGTTACGCAATCCGATACTGTAGCAAACGCGCCGTCGAAAATTTAAAACCGCATCGGAAATATTCGGAAAAAGACCGAAAATTTCAATTTTATACGCTCATAATGTCCATAATCAAAATAAACTATATTAATTTTACTGGGAAAATCGGATATTTTGTATTTAATATTTTTATCACAAAATCTCATACGGCCCTGGTAATTACTATGACGAAAATTTATGTTTCTTATTAGTAAGTTAAAACATACATATATTCATTTTTTAAGTAACTTATTTAAATATAAAATGAAATACTTAAATAACCGTTAAAACAATTTTACATGCTTTGATCTTTAATTTTTTTTTGCTTGAAATTTGTTATTGTTTAACTACTGTTGGTCTTCTTTTTTATCGTATGTGGTTTGTAGCAGTTTCGGTTATTATTAACCACAAGATAGCCTTGAAAATCAAATGTTTGTTACTTGTCAGTATCGTATTACATGGAAAATTAACAAATTAGAAAGAAAAATTAAGCGTAGGATTAAGTTTGATGATAATAATCAGTGTGTTTATTATTATTATTATTTTCGTGTTTACGTGAACAGTGAAGATAAACAAATAAGTCGCCTATGCCGAATGCAATTTGTATTCCAATATTTTTTTAGTAAATGACATAATAAAAATCAAAATCACATCACAAATTAATCGAGTTGATCGAGCTTAGTCCTGAGAAGGACTGTTTTCGCACTTGAGCCTAATTTATATGCTATGATTTTTTTCCCAAGCACGTAACTACTGCCAGATTCGAACTTTGGTACCTTTCAGTTACAAGTCTGACACCTTTACCGCTGAGCCACTGAGTAATCCAATATATATTTTTTAGAACTTGCCTTCAAATCGACCAGAACGCTCAAGGGAATACTAACTAAAACCAAACCACACAAAGAATATCAGAATTCCCAGAATTGTGCATACAACCTATCATGCGAATGCGGCGGAGCATACATAGGTGACAGCATTACACCACTCAAAGTGAGAACACAGCAACATAAGAACAACCTCTGCAAGGGAGATACAGAAAAATCAAGAATAGCCAAACATGTCTGGAATGAAGACCACCCCATCCAATGGCATAACATACAGATATTGGCAAACGACGCCAGAAACTCAAAGAAGCCACATACATCGTTCCTAAGGGTAGTTTACGCTTTATTCGATAAAACAGTAAAGGACAAGTGTGATTCATCAGTGGGTCACGTTTATATAGTAACAAAATATGTGTGATTGTATTTTTTCGAATAAAGCGTTATCTACTGGTGAGTTACCCTTGTATTTTTCTTTATTTTATCGAATAAAGCGTGACCTACACTTATGTTTTAAAGCCGCCCCAGAAGAAGACGATAAAACCAGGTTCATTAAAAAAGCTATTAACCGCTTTCATTACAAATCAATTAAAAACTCATTAATTTAACAGTTTCACTAAAGGCAAAAGGGTCATTTTTTTTAAATTTTTTGTCACTTGGTCTGGATAATTATAAATTCTAATTTCATTATATCCAAATTCTGTAATTTGTTTTTGGTCGATGTCCAACTTTCTAATTTTGACAATTGACATTTTGAGCATTAAGAGCACCTTCTTTAAAGAAAATAAAATGACCTTTCAGAAATGTTAACAAGTCTTTCAAACCAGAAATATGAGTAAACGTTGGTCGCGCCCTATATCTATCGCATCGAAAGTAAATAGATATTCATGGCTGTGTACCCGAAAAACTCCCCTGTGCCAAGTTTAAACAAGATATCTCGCAAAATGCGACAGATACCGAAAAAAAATGAAACAAAATGCATCTTTGAACGGTCATAACTCTTTAAGCAAGCAGAATTGGACTAAGGTAAGTTGCCCTAAATGGGGTTATTTTAACCCAAGGAAACTATGTCTGAACTATGTCCCATTCTTTACGGAACTCCCTGTATATATATATATATATATATATATATATATATATATATATATATATATATATATATATATGGGAATTAGTGTAAATTGACTAATTATTTTCGTCAAAAAATCTCCATTAACGGTTGATTAAGTGTTTTTATGGAATTTTCTTAACTAACATATCGATTCCGGGAAAGGGGGCTTATTTTTGAAGCCGAAATATGTCTAGAGGGTTCAGATTGTCAAACTGCATTTCATAAAAGATTTTCATCAACGGTTTAATAGATATTTTATTGGTTTTCTTGTTCATCTATTGTTTGGGGGTGGGGAGGGTTATTCGTAAAGCACAACTAACGAGATATATATATATATATATATATATATATATATATATATATATATATATATATGTCGAGAGGGGTTGATACAAATTGTCAAATTGATTATTTCGTAAAAATCTTCAATGGTTTAAGTATTCTTATGGAATTTTCTTAATTAAGGTACTGTTTGGAGGGGTGGGGGAGATTATTCTTAAAGCACAAATAACGAGACTATGAATATTGTGTAGAGTGATTAGCACAAATTGTCAAACTATTTTCGTCAAAATAATCGCCAGTAACGGTTTATTACGTATTTTTCTGGCATTTTCTTAACTGACATATCGGTTGGGGATAGACACTTCCGTAAAGCAAAACATCGAGACTACATACACACGCGCACGCACGCACCCATTCAACCCGCCCACCCTCGCGCATATATATATATATATATATATATATATATATATATATATATATATAGGGTGCGGCATTAGTGCGTCGAAGTACGATATATCCGTTATTAGAGGACATATCAAAAAAGTTATTTACAAAAATTATAGGTAACTTCAAACTTCACATTATAAAATTATTTGTATTTACAGGGTGTTACATATTACCAGGGTGAACCAAAACATACTTATTTTTAAATGGGACATCCTATATATTATTTCAAATTTAGATTAAGCTCATCTCACTCATACTTCCAATATAGGGTTTCACTACGTTATACAGGGTTTTTCAAAAGTTATGGTCAATTGTACACGAAAATTATTCTCATTTCAACGTCCTGTATACCCTAGACAGAATAACCTAACAATAATTTTTTCCAGGCATAACTTTTTGACATTGGTACAGTGTTACGAGAATGTGTTATTTCTTTATTATTGCACCAATTAAATATAGAGCGAGCCAAAACTCGAACACATGATTTTGTCAATTTTTTCAAATGAATCGCCCTGTATTTTATTTTAAAAAGTGAAAACACACTTTATGTTCTTTCATTTTTATTAAGCACTCCATACAGCAAACATCGTTAATTTCTGAAATATCTTCAGTTTAATAACAGAAATAGATTTTTTTTTTAATTTCTATTATAACAAGTTAGCCGTAAACAAATAAAAGTGTGACAAATTATTACAAAAGATTCAAAAAACATCGGTTATTAAGACAAAATTCTTATAAAACTAAGTAATTTCATAATAAATGTTCAAAATGTCCACCGAAAACATCAATACAGCATTGCAGTCGATCTTCAAATTCTCGACTGACATTTCTTAACATTTCTATATTAATACTCTGGAATGCTTCTCGTATTCTATTCTTCATATCACCTTGTGTAGTTGGAGGGTATTAAGATGATTATGAATTAATCTAGTGTGACGTACCGGAGCTCCATCGTGTAACAACCACATTCTTTGACGAATGTTAAGAGGGACGTTTGCCAACAGTAATGGTAAATGATTTTCTAAAAAGTCCAAATAAACCTGACCATTCACTACTCCATCAAAAAAAATGTGGTCTAATTACGTGATCTCCACCTATACCGCCCCAAACATTCAAAGACTACCTAGTTTGACTATGAGTTGCTATAAGATAGGAATTACTTGTCGAATAATAATGGAAATTGTGTCTATTCACAGTTCCATTTTTATGAAACGTGGCTTCGTCTCCAAAGAGGACAAAATCAAAGAAATCCGCCTGATTGTGGATTTGTTGTTGAGCCCATTCGCAAAACGCAACCTTCTTGGTATGGATGCATCTTATTTTTATGCAGTATTCTTCGAACGGACCTGTCACTAATATCATGCTGACGCGAGATTTCACGTGTACTAACATGTGAATAATGCGTAAGTTCAAGCATCACGTTAAATTCATTTTTCTCGTTAAGTACAGGTTTTGTCCTTTTCGATTAAAACGATCTACTAACCTATCCAACGTTATTTTCTCGGGCAGTCTTCATGCGGGATATCTCTCTTTGTAAATTCTTTGTGGTACTAAATAATTTTTTGAAAACATTCTCCCAGTACCCATATCATGTCCGTTAATTCCTCAAACGGAAAGTTCATTTCAAACAGTACTTAAATATTTATAAATTAATAAACACTACACCATCTCAAAGAAGTTTGTTAAATGACAAGTTACTAATTATTACTGAATAATATCTATTTGTCATTTGTTCATGGCTAACTAGTTATAATAGAAATTGTTAAAAAAATCTCTTTCTGCTATTAAACTGAGAATATAATTCACATGTCACATGGTACATTTTTAATTACTTTCATTGGTTAAAATACAAAAACCAAATCGCAGAGTAGGCTATCAAATCGGTGATAATTTTATCACCGCATGTTGACCGTCACATGAGTTTAATGAATAAAATAGTTTACTGTCAAAGTGACAAAAAGTTTCAAAAATAAATAATTGTATTGATTATCTTGCAACTGTAATATTTACTATCAAAGTGACAGATCATTTAAAATGGTAAACTTTAAAAAATATATTTTCTATTACCGTTCATTACATTATCTTAACAAATATAACACGTGTTATGATTAATAATCGATGATACCACTCGTTAAAATCTATAGAAAATTGAACTCGAGCTGTCACCGATGATAATCATAACACTAGTTATATTATACCAGAAAATATCTCAGAAATTAACGATTTTAGCTATAGGGAGTGCCTAATAAAAATGAAGGAACATAAAGTGCATTTTCACTTTTTAAAATAAAATACAGGGTGATTCATTTAGAAAAATTAACAAAATCAGTTTTAGCTCGTTCTGTATTCAATTGGTGCAGTGATAAAGAAATAGCACTTTCTCGTAACACTGTACCAATGCCAAAAAGTTATGCCTGGAAAAAAATATTGTTAGGTTGTTCTGTTTAGGGTATACAGGACGTTTAAATGAGAACGATTTTCGTGTACAATTGACCATAACTTTTGAAATACCCTGTATAACGTAATGAAACCCTACATTGGAAGTATGGGGGAGATGAACTTAATCTAAATTTGAAATAATATATAGAGTGCCCCATTAAAACAAAAGTATGTTTGGTTCACCCTGGTACTACGTAACACCCTGTAAATACGAAAATAATTTTATTATATAATTTATGTTAATTTTCAGGTTTCCGCGAGTGCTGGATATGAAGTTGATGTTCTTCCGGGCTTGGTCTCGCGTAGATATATATATATATATATATATATATATATATATATATATATATATATACATTATATACATATAGGATGTCCCAAAAATAGTGGGAAATCTCCCGAATTTTTCACTGCTCAATAAATTTAAATACTTTTTGGGCAAGTGTTACGGTATTTGAAGCTCTCGGCACCCGTCTATTTAAATGTTCAGTGACGTTTTAGAGGGCAGTGGATTTCTAACCTCATAAAAAAGTTTTACAGCTTTTTTACCTTTTCCAAGTAAACTTAATCTTTGGCCTTTTTTTAAAAAGGTATACTAACTTAATTTCGCTAAACTCATCCGTTTTGGAGATAAACGTAACTAATAATGACGGTGATGATTTTAGTTCCGCTGTATTTAAATAAAACATTATTTACAAGCTCAATAATCTGGAATGCATCTAAACGTAAAAATGGAAAACTAACATAAACGAAGAACTTTTTATAAGAAATATGACTCAGAAAGTCACATTGTTAAAATCTATAAGATTCAAATCCTGCATTATTTTGTTAAGGCGAGGGGCAGACAGGTGCGGATCCAGGGGGGTCGTGTGGGTCATGAACCCTTCCCCCCTAACCAATGAAAATGTTTAATAGTTAATAGTTTAGATACATAATTTACGAAACTCAATTTGTTAAACAAATTAAATTAATTATAAGTTTTTGTTATGAACGAATAAGTTCAAAGGTAAATATGTAATTAAAAATAATATTTAATTACATATTTACCTTTGAACTTATTCGTTCATAACAAAAACTTATAATAATTTAATATTAGTCAAGTTGCTTTGGTATGTGTGCATCCTTGCGATATTGAAGGCTCACATTCCATTAATATAAGTAATTTGATTGTAATCTCATTAAATTTAGAATTTACATCAGTTCTACATACATAAAGACAAAATTTACATCGATTGGGGCTTGAACCTTGAAGGCGCAGTTGGTTAGCGCGGTACTCTAGCAAAGTACAGGTCGTAGGTTCAAATCCTACTCGAGGTAAACTTTTTATTTATGTAATTAAACATTATTATTTTTAATTACATATTTACCTTTGAACTTATTCGTTCATAACAAAAACTTATAATAATTTTTATTTATGTATTTAATTAAATTAAATTAAATATAAAATATTATCTAAGAACTTGAGATTCTAAGGAAGATGATTAAGAACTATTATTTGATTTATTATTCTATTAATTAAATAGCCAAAAATGAATATTTTGTGGGTATTAATTGTTTCGACCCACAGATGGGAGCGCTATCCTATTTCAGACGTAGTCAACTATGTGACTATCGACAATTGCTCCTAATAAATAAGTCTAAATCAACTTCTAATTCAATAATTGTTGTAATGTTGTATCCTAAGAATTTAATGTGATTCTAAACTTCTAAAGATGTTTTAATATGGTTGAATGTTTCAATGTGATATATTGTGATTCTAAAGATCATTTAAAGCAGGAATGTAATATATATGAGCGACGAATAAAATTTTTTTCTACATTCAGTTGGGCAATACCGCCCCCCCCCTAAACAAAGATCAATCCATGACCCCCCCCCCCCCAATCTAAAGTCTGGATCCGCCCTGTGGGCAGAACACCGTCAAGTTCGTGAATCTGACCGGCAATTGTAAGCTGTTTTTACATTTTTAAAACTAATGTCTCATTCCTCAGTCTTTTACTACGTAAAATAGATCTACTTATTTGATTTCAGGTAACTAATATAGTTACAATTTTTATTTGCAAGTTAATAGTAATTAATTAATAATAGGTAATACAGGTAATACATACATAAACATACGTAGGCTGTCCGTGTAAAAATAGATGCATTATCTATCAAATCGTGACAATTAGATTAAACAATACTATAGGTATTAGAATATGCCTTTTTTTAAGTTTAAGAGATTCATTTAATTTAGTAGCTGGTAAGATTAATTTTTTACATAGTTTTCAATATTAAATTTATGCAATAGTCAAAGTAAAATGTATTTCGTGCATAGTTCCTTTGCTTCAATCATACTGGCTAAGTATGCATTCGAGCTTGTTGCGCAACAAGCGCTCTTGCATTCCGTTGAATTATTCAACCCATGGCAGACTTTTATTGCTTGATATATTTGTCCCGTATGTTAAATACCGAATAACAAAAAATTATGCACCATGGTTAACAGTAGGTCAGTCTACGCAGTAGCGGCGACTTATAAGGTACCACGGTGCCGTGTCTCTACCAGAGTATATCAATACAAAAAAATATAATTTTAACTAAATATTTATTATTTGCCTTTTATTAATAGTGATACGTATGTATTAGTTTTACAAAGCAAAAGTACCCTTATGGCGAGAAACGCTGATATGTATTAAGCACATTCATGGTGCAGCAAAGTCGGTACGCACACATTCGCCTTAAGGTACGTATACACTAGGCGAACGCAAACAAACACATGCGGCCGATTGGATGCCGCCGAATCTGTGCGACGTTTGTTAAAAATTTGCTTGTTGTCCACATTACAACGAAGGAATGTATTATTTGTCATAATTGTATGTTCGCCAGTTTGTGAGGTACAAATATTTTTAGACTATTTTATTTACACCATTTATTTAAAAAATAGCGTCAGAAGATGACTTGATCATTGCTAGTGCGTTGTATATTATTATTAATAAAGCAAGTAATAAAACACGAAGACAAAAGTAGAAATAGGTATAGAGGGACCGACTTGATAGAGGATCCTACAGCTGAAATTGAATATGGACTTTTCGAAAGTTTCCGCAGAATGAAGTCGACCGACTTTGAGACATCACAGCAGATTGGTCCGAAGATTTCACAACAAGATACAACATTCAGAGAAGCGATACTGGCAACAGAAGGGATAATGGTAACTTTACGATAGCTGGCTACAGGAGATTCATTCACAAGTATGACGTATACATTCAAAATTTCAAAACAGATTACCTCGATAACATCTTTCTTAACGCATCCAATAATTGCAGAACATATTTCAGATGTTCTGCAACTATTGACTAAGGAATATGTAAAGGTAGCTGAAATAAAAATTATAATTATTCAATTAAGTAATTTATTGATCCAAAACAAATAGTAAACATATATTTCACTGAGTAATACTGACTAGCGTTTCTTGATGGTTGCAATTCGCGCAATACATAATTATTGTTTCGTTGCAATGTAGGTGTATTTGAAAATGTTTTCGCCATTATGTCTGCCGTTTTTAGAGTTTTAAGAAAACAGATATTGATATCACCAGAAAAAGCACAACAGTTTAACGTGCGTTTATATGTATAATTTTTTGAGAAATGAAACTGCTGAATATTTTATAGCAAAAGGTAGTGTAAGTTGACAAAATATATATGCATAAAATATGATTAATATTACATAACAAATAGATATTGGTATTGTTGTTATGACACTTTTATAGAAAACTGAATAAAAACAAATATGCTGGCTTACCTCAGTATTTTTTGTTTCCCTTGGTGCAAATTTATCCAGCAGAAATAACAGGTCTTTAAAAGTAAACCATGTTGATTTAAATATGACATGAG
The DNA here is from genome assembly GCA_036346205.1 of Vesta saturnalis. Classification (NCBI taxonomy): domain Eukaryota; kingdom Metazoa; phylum Arthropoda; class Insecta; order Coleoptera; family Lampyridae; genus Vesta; species Vesta saturnalis. The sequence continues at coordinate 940,453 of JARFJB010001262.1, forward strand.
ATCCAGAGCCTATTTTACATGAATATTCCTGGTTTTGACGTTCACGTCTGAAGGATCCCAATTGAGATTCCATTTTCTTGTTCGTCTCTTTTGATTCACCTTCATAATATCACTAATTCATCATTATGAATAGGGTTCCATAAACACTCGTGTTGTTTATATAACAATAAATGTCAAGGAATTCGAGTTAGACCACTTCATGTTCACAATAAAACAACAATTGCTTTCTTTTCACGCTATAGCTGAAGACCAATAATACGTGTGGTCCGCATTTTGCTTTGATATACCGGCTTCCGAGCGAACACGGCTGCAGGCAAACGAATGCGTCCATTCGCCTCAGCTTTCTCCGTCCACACTTAGTGAACGTATGCGCGTGCGGTCGCTTGCATTCGTGTATGCGTTATTTTATATTGTGAACAGTTTTGGGTAAGTACGAAGCCAGAGACGTAATTCAAATGCAAGTTTTGATACCAATAAATAAGAGTGCCGTTTCAGACAAAACCGCAGACGTATCGAATAATTTTGAACCTGTTGTTATTGGTCGGTATATTGTCTATGATAGACCGGTAGAAAAATTTTGGAATTTTATACAACCTAAAGGTCATGATGCTACTTCAATTTCTGACTGACTTTTAAAAGAAATTGAACCATTAATTGGTTATACAGCAAATGAATTGCTCAGATTTATTTATTCCTGTATTCTGCCAATAAAGAAGGTCCTTAAATTTTGCACTTTCAACCAATACGCGAACCAATTGTCCGTAAAGAAGGTTTCTGTATTCTACCCAATACAAGAACCAATTTTCGGCAAAGGTTTCTGTATTCTATCCATAAAGAACGTTCCTTAATTTAAGGTGCTGTATTCCTATTGTTTGGGTTTGTTTGTGTCGCCATCTAGTGGTGTATTTTTAAAACTAATGAATGTTTTCTGTAATGGAGGTTGATTGTGCCGCCTCCTAGTGGTATACTTTTAAAATTAGATATAGATCCCTGTAATTTCTATGGCGGTAAAACTCGAAAATTGAAGGAATGGAGGCCGATTCTATCCCGTAAACAGATATAGGGTCCCTTAACTTGCTCTAGGGTCTTCGCCCCATTATCGGAACCTCTTGTTAGTAATGAGGGCCCAATTCCATCTCGTAAAACAACTAGAGGGCCCCATATATTGCTCTAGGGTCTTCGCCCCATTGTCGGACTCTCTTATAAGTAAATGGGGTCCGATTCCATCTCCTGAGACAGTTATAGGGCTCGGGGTCTTGTTCTCGGGGTCTCGTAAGACAGCTATAGGACCCCGGAATTTCAGCTCGGGTCTTCGCCGTCCTGTTCGGGTCCACTACGGAACGTGGTTTCGGGAAATCAGCCCTTTGTTCGGACCCCTGTTTACTATGGCGAAGAAACTAGAAATTGGAAATAGCATTCTAATAAGGGGGGGTCCTCATGCTATCTCATAAGACAGGCCTAGTACTCCGGAACTTGGTTTCGGGTCTTCGGCCCTCTGTTCGGGTGTCCTTGTTTACTAAGGCGGAACAACTTGAAATTTGAAATAGTATTCTAATAAGAGGGCCCTCATACTTTTCGCCACTTTTGTTTTGGCGGCCATTTTTGTCTTGGAGGTCGTTTTTGTAATTATTATGGCGGGAAAACTAGAAATTTGAAATAGTATTCTAATAAGGGGGCCAACACGCATCTTATAAGACAGGTACAGGAACTTGTTCTCGGTCCTTAGCCCCATGTTGAGTCTTAGACCCCTTGTCGCGTCCCCTTGCAGGAAAACAGCTTCTGCCAACCTTATTCGGTTTAATCCAAATACAAAAACAAAAACAAGATGCAAATCTAAGATGTTGATCTGAAACCAGCTTCTGCTCTATCAAACCGACCTTAGATGCAAGTTAAGATGTTGATTTGAAATCTGCTTCTGCCAACCTTCAGTTCTAAAACACCGATTTGATTTAACTTACAGCTTGCAAAAACCAACTTTCAATTGTAAAATACCGATTTGATTTAACTTACGCTTGCAAAAAGCACTCGTCAATGTTCGGATAGGATCGGTTGTCTTCGGGAGTTGAGGAGTGGGGGTCGCACTAACCATAGCCTCATTAGTTCGATTATTATCTACATATATTAATTGAGAGTTGGTTTTTGCAAGCTGTAAGTTAAATCAAATCGGTATTTTAGAATTGAAAGATGATCAATGAATCAGAATAACAGGTAGCTTATTTGGACTGCAGGTGGAAGGACAGTGTCCTAGTGAGCTATATCAAACGTAAATCCAAAACTATACACTAGGTCTGCTTTCCTTGAACACTACACGATTTTTTTAGATAATTAAATTTTACAAAACGAGAACTTGTACATTATTATCATACATAAACTCATTACCAGCTGTGTATATTCGTATATTAAATAAATCAAAATTATGATTGCTGTTTAACTTTAGTATAAATGTAAGTAGTACTACACAGTACTATTTCAGAATTAATATTCAGATTTAACCTGACTGCATAGTTTATGATCTTCACAAGTATCACTTATTATAATTGCGTGTACACCAAATTAATCCACAAACCTGAGATTATGTATCATTTACAGAATTTATTCGCTTCATCGCAGTCATGTAACTAAGACGAGAAGATAAACAGTATAATTACTTCACCATCATGTTAAATAAAACGTAAACAGAAAGATACGCTAACATCAACATTCTTCAACAACGTACAGGTAAATGTACTATATTATGAACTGAAAGTGAGCGGTATTAGGCTTTACTACTGATGCGGACGCAATTAGAACAGCGGCAACTTATTTGACACAAAGATTTAATGATTCACAAAAGCAAACGGTATCATTTCACTTAAAATTTCCTATCTCAAAACAGCAAGTTACATTCCATGTATATAATCGCCATTCTGTATACAAGTGCATGGTTTACTTAATATATCTTCATTACTAAACCCAGACTATCGGTATTGGTTTCGGAGTTTTCAAATTATAAAGCTTACTGGAGTTGGAGTTTCCCTTTCTAATAGAATAAATTAATGCAAGAACTCAAAGCAGATAATTACATACCTTTGCAGCGGCAAACTCAATGCACTAAAAGAGAACCACGTGCTTAGAATTTACATATAATACTAACGAAAGATGTAAACATTTTACACTAAATTAATTAACTTTTTCTTCAGGTTAATCGATAGTTTCCCCTATTTCAGTATTTAAGCATCTTACCTGTTGTCAACTGTCACACAGCAGTAGAAAGTGTACATACCTGAAACAAATTATAAAAATTATTAAATGTTCTTAAGCTTATAGGTTACTAATAAATTACAGTAGTTGACTTTCAGTACAAGATTTGGAAGTTTGGGTTACCCTTATTTTTTAACTACATATTTTGGTAATGTGATTAAAAGAACTGTAGACAACATTAACAAGATCACCTAGAGCTTTCTAACAATCCTATGTTTGCCATTATCCACCCCTTTCTACATCTACAAAAAAGGTTTTTTAATAAACCTTCAGTGCTCGCCAGGAGTTTTCTAATGACACCCATAAATACGAATATTCAAACTATTAACGCTCTCCCCTTGTCTCAGCTATTATTCGATTTTGCTCGTTAGTGACCTAAAGTGAAGTTTTAGGCTTACACACAGTATACTTCAGTTTGGTAGAAATATCTCAAAAATTACAACCGTAATCGTTCGCAGAAGAAAGTGATATCACTCATAATTAAAATACTTATCTTTTAGGTATGTAATCGCGCATTTAAACTATTTAAAAAAGTAATTAAGATGTCAAATAAATATATGAAGTTTGAAACCGCAAATATAAGCCTGACAATAGTTAGAACGTATATGGAATCTAATTTTATTTTAGTAAAGATTAGCTAGTTTTCTCAACCATTTACTTAGAGGTCTACAAAAAACGCAGAAAAAAACCTGAACATACCAACAGTTAAAATTAAAATTAAGACATACCAATTTTTATAGAATTTGTATAGAAGGTTATGCAATCGACTTTTTTTTCACTATCGCTAAATCGACATATTAGCTCATTTTACAACTTTTGCCATGATGTCTGGAAGTCTGTGTCTGTCTGGATGTATTTTAACATCCACGATAACTCCAGAACGAAAATACCTACGTACTTAAAATTTTGTATGTCAGCTTGCTTTTATTTGGCTTGGAGCTGATTAGTTTTTGGGCGAAATCCAGTGGCGGTGAGGGGGGTTTATTAGAAGTAGTTTTTGGTTTTTATCAAATATTTTTAAAACAACTACACATTTAAAAGATATAAAAATACCTAGATATAGACCTTAAACATATCGATTAACTATGTTCTATGCAATTTTTTGATACGACGCGTTATTTAGGGGCAAAAAAATTCCTAAGGTAGAATTTAAGTGTTAGTTTTTTCAATATCTGAATAACGATTAATTTTATAAGAAAAAGTGTAGACATATTTTTTAAAGAACATTTAATTTTACCTCACTTTATAAAGTTTTTTAATCTACGCCAGTGTCATTATGACATATTTATCATGTTCATTTGGGTATTATGGCCTTCATAATAGCACCCAGTGCCATTACGAACTCATAATAACACACAAATTTTAAAATAAAAAACAGGCAAAAAGAAAGTTAGTTACAACTTTTACTTCATTATAAAATCTTTACCAACATTTATTTATTGTAAACATTAATTATAAAGTCTGTACAATTTGTTAAATTCAGTCCATCAGTGCGTGACACTCATGTAAAACACAAAATTGAACGCAAATAATGACGTTGTCAAAGTAAAAATTGCTACAATCGACAAGCGCGGTTGCTATATCGACTAATATGGTTACTTAATAATTTTGAATTTTTACTTACAAAAACGTTTCTGATATTGTAAACAAATCGAATCTATGCAAAGAAAATCTATTTGGACTGGCGTAGATTAAATTTTGAATGATACACGTTCGATATGAACCTCGTAATGAAACTTGTGTAAATAAACCACTCGGCTAACGCCTCGTAGTTTAACTTTACTCGCGTTTCATTATGACGTTCATATCGAACTAATATCATTAATAACTATAATACAACGCAAGGTAAGTCTAAAAATTAATGAAATAGGAACGAAAATGGTTAAACTGTATTATTGAAATCCTTGGATTTTTTTTTAAGTTAACATGTATATATTAGTCTATCTGGCATAAATTTTTTTGTTTTTACAATGTTGCCTGTTTTCGTTATGAACGTATAAAAAAGAGGTTCCAAAGTTACCCTAAAAAATTATAATTAAAATTATTTCATTTCTTTTCATTTTTTAAGTTAGCATCTAGATGTCTATTAACCTGTCAGACATGAAGTTTTAAACGTATATTTGACATAGACTATTGTTTTTGTTTTTACAATGTTGTCTACTTTCGTAATGAACTTATTTTTTTAAAGAGGTGGCATAATTATGCTAAAAATATGTTATTAAAATTATTTCATTTCTTTCAATTTCCATTTTGTAGGTTGGAAAGTCAGATTTTTATTTTTTTAATTGCATCATGCCAAAACCTATTTAATCTGAGATTTTTTTATCTCGTGTAATTGGGATGTTTATATACTTCAATAGCAGTAGACAAACACTAATCAGTTTGCTTTGATAACATTTCCACATTATTAAATTGGGCGTTATCATTTGAATTACTTAACACATAGTTAGGCTACGGTAGGCTTCTCTGGTTGATTCAATTTACATCTCATATGTTCTTTACCACTAGTATCAAAGCTACGTTTTGTGGTTCCAATGTATAGTTTCTACAAGAACAAGATAACTTATATGCCCCACAAGTTAATAATACATTTGAAGCATCTCTATGTGAACTTAAATGTTTTTAATCTTTTTTAAAATACTTAGCTTTTTTGGGTATTTAATTGTTTTTTTTTAATTGATAATTATACAAATCTAAACGTTTCAATAACATAGGTAATTAGTATTTGTTTAAATTTTATCCGTAACATTTGTTATGAAAGAAAGAAAAGCTCTACCAACATTAAGTGATAATTGTAATAACCATCCTCTTTTATTTCTAAAATATATGCTAAACTTAGGCGTAGTCAATCGCAACGTTTTCCTTGACCGGCAGCGACCCTCATAAATCTACAAAGTAAGCATTTGCTATTAAAAATCGTTGTATTTCAAAAATACACATACAATTAATTATTCTAGTTAACACTGACAGATTTATTGGATTACATGTCAATAACGAAAATACACTAAAAGTAATTGTTTTAGTAAACATTATTATGTTGTTTATTTTCTATAAAGTCAATAGAACATCTGATTTCTAACACGGCCAGGATGACGCTGGCGACGTTCTTGGAGCTTCTCATTCACATACCTAAACAGAGAAACCGTCAGTCATATTATGCATAGTGGAGTCCTCAGCCGCCACCTGACTCTACCACTACCGGGGCAGAGACCATCAAACATATCGTGCATAGTGGGCACCGCAGCGTCCATTTGGCTCTACCACTACCGGGTCACAGACCATCAAACACTGGTAGCGACTATTTTACTTAAAAACTCATAATCGCTTTTACTGATAGACATCTGTGAATCACGGCGCATTAAAACAAAATTGACTGGTATAAAATATGTAAAATCTTTCCTTTTGCGATTACTCTCTTCCACATTTGCTTGGGATATCTTTTGTGAAGCTCGCTGCCTGTCCATCTCCGGAGTACGAACAAGCGTTGAATCTCCCAAAATATTTTGCAATAAAGCTTGTGTCAGTGGGATGGAGCCGTTAATGCCTAACAAAGGTTGAAGAGGAGTCATACCCGTAGACTTTTGACCAGTACTATTTAATACCAGTTATATCTTCCATAAGCCACTTGGCCATTTTGCCTTGGTGATAGTTTCGATCCTAAGTAGGTTCGCATGTATCTTTCCACTTGTCCATTTCCCCTATGGATATCCAGTGTAATGTAATGATATTCTATTTTCCAGACGTCTAGATATTTGGGAAATGGTGTATTTTTAAAGGAGGTCGCAGAATCCATAATAAGTTTTTTGGGAGTTCCGAATAGGGACCAGCACATTTTTTAGTTTCTCGCGAGCTTCGGCAGTAGTAACTGACTTCATGGAGGTTAGAATGCAATACTTTGTGAATGCGTCAACGATAACAAGAATGTGTTTGTAATTCTCGGTAGCCATAGGAAGAGGGTCCAAGCAGTCCATATGTAAGGTGTGGAAGGGTTCTTTTGATTTCTCCACAGATTTTATGGTACTTTGCATTGGCCTTGTTCTTGTTTTCTTGATCGCACATATTACACAATGTTTAATATAACATTTTATGAAGCTTCTCATGCGTGGAAATCAAAAGTGCACAGAAATAGATGCACGTCTTTTCGGTGCCAATATGACATTGCTCATCCTGAAATATGCGACGCAGTCCTAACCGACTATGTCTTTATTGTGATACAACATTCTGTCTCTTTCAGTGTATTGATTAGAAACGACATCACCCTCGCTCAGCCGTCTGAGTAGGTCTTGGACTTCTTCGTTACCTTTTTGTTCTATATACGCCCAGTCACGGTGTGCTACTCGCCGAACTGCTGCAACAGGGTTCCTACTTAGTAATCTACATGGGGTTGGTTACTTTCTTTTCGATACGATTTTTCAAAATCAAAATCCTGCATGTACATCCATTATCGGGCCACACGAGAAATCAGATCCTTCTTGTAAGCTGTAGGCTTGATGGCGTTGCAATCCCTAACTAAGTTGAACTTAAGATCCAACAAATACGTTCTAACGTGTTTTAATGCCTAAATAATTGCTAGTGTTTCAAGCTCATATGAGTGAAATTTACTTTCAATGCCGGTCGTTCTTTTGCTGAAATACGCTACTACCTTCGGTTGTGTTCTATATTATAATTTTATTGCACACTAAATTTCAATATACGAGGGCGTATTTTTATGATAAAAATAATAAAATGTATTTTTCTACATAACTCCCTTCAACACTAATACACTTATTCCATCTTTTTTTCAATTACCCCATACCCTCAGGAAAAATTCCATCGGTAACCCTGCAAAACATTCTTCAACAGCTTCTTTGAGTTCTTCATCAGAAGCAAAACGCTTTCCCCTGAGATGCTTTTTTAAATTGTTGAATAAGAAGAGGAGCTAGAGTCGGGGTTATAAGGTGGATGTCTTAACTCTATAAACCCACGGTTATTGATTATCTGCTGAACTTTGATTGTTCTGTTGTGGATAAGAATGCGAAAGTTGTTCCTCCAGAGCAGTTTTTAAATTTGAATTGTGTTTCCGTAGGCCTCTCCATTTATGCTAGACCCCCTCGCCATATATTCAATAAGCAGGACTCCTCTAGCATCCCAGAAAACAGTTGCCATCAGTTTTTTTCCAGAAAATTATATATTGGCCTTTTTTGGTGGTGGAGAGCCCTTATGAATGCACTGCATTGATTCTAGTTTGGTAGGAGAGTCCCAGTGATGCACCCAAGTCTCATCTCCGGTGATAATTCGAGACACCTTCTGCATACCCAAATCGTCATGCAAAATTTTGAGGACACTTGTTTCGGATATACCGACTTCATTGGCAATGACAGATCTTTACACGCCGATCTTTCAATTCCAAATTTTCGACTTTTCGCACAATGTCTTCAGTTCGAGCTACAACGGGTCTTCCGGACTTTGGATCATCATTGTTGATTCTCGACCCATCGAAAGAGTTTAGACCTATATTTTACTTGAAAATAGGATGGTGCATGTTCCCCATACACAGCAACCATTCTTTCATGAATTGCTTTTGGACCATTGCCTTCTTTTGTCACTTCTAACAGAGTCCAATTTTTTAATAATTTGTTTGACATTGTAACGTTTTTGCTTCATGGCTATTATAACATAAAAATGCGCCCTCGTATTATACAGCTTAAAGAATCCATATAGTGTTCGTGCTAGATTTTCAAATATAGTAATAGAAACTACACAATTTGGTTTGATAATTACGGTATACATGTCGTCATTGTTATTTAGGTGTCCTTATATTGTTAATTTAAACGATACACTTAAGCCCACAAAAATACAATTTAGTTTAGATCGATTGATATCGTTGATATGAAATGGTATTACAGACTAAAAGCAAAATTACCATTTGGAATAATCACGCAAAACATCGATTTACTCCCACAAAGAAATAAACGTCCAATTTTAGAATTCATTCAGTAAATGTTGATTCAAAACTAACAAAACAATAATTTCTGCAAATTAAATAAATACAAGGTATAAAAATGTTAAGTGCGTTCATAAATAACCAAATGAAAATTAATTCCACTAGTGTTGAGCATTAAGTATTTAAATTAATAAGATTTACAACTCTTCTTCCTAATGAAATTTAGACTGCTTTTATTATCCATAACGTTAACTTATTTATCCACTCTGCACAAGTATTAATTAATTAATCTCTCATAAAATCAATATGGTAACTAATGTCCAAAAAAGGGAAACAAGTTGAATAATTTAAGACCAATTAAATTAAAATACAGCATTTTATTCAATTCAAATTCCGGATTTTATATTATCATATAGTAATGTATTCTTTGATATTACCGACCCATACAGTTTCTCCTCACAAGCACTACATTCTACCCTTTTTACAATCAGTTTCTTTGATGGTTAAAATGACGTAAAAAAGTAAATGAAAACCGCAAATGGCTATTAAATAAATGTATTCAAATGACCTCATGTGTCATATGTATATTTACACAGCAGTTGCATTTAAAGATGCATTGCACGCAAAGACAGTTGAAAGTTCAGCGTTTTATAAATACTATCAAGGAAGCAAATATTTAAAATGCACGAATAATGAATATTGACAAATACATTTAGAGGAAATATGTCTATTCCTTTAAAATACCTTTTAAAATATGTACAGAATGTCCGTAAAATAAGAAACTAATAGATAACTTAAGAACTAGTGCATACCCATCTGTAAGGATTTTACCTCCCATGTTAGAAATACTTATATAACATTATTTTGAGTATGGTGAATGAGGGAAGTACTTTTATATTTAATTTTTTCAAAGATTTCCAAGAAATAATTTGAAAATATAGCTTTTTTGGAAAATGAGAATATTACTCACAATCTTTGATTTCCTTAATGAATTTGCATGCAAAAATTTTTAATCTGGCATAACAAGACTCAAAATAGGACGTCGAATTCGAAGTCTGAAAACTGTATCGCGCGGTAGTGCCCTCACCCAGAGTTTCGTGTAAACTGAAATCACCGCGGCCAAATTTGGTCAAATATTTGTTTATAAAGCTAGGGCCTTGAAATTTTTGACTTAAGCTTTCCGCATAATACCATGCACAAAAATATGCGACAAGTTGGGTTTCACTGTCAGGGGTCTGCGTTGCGGCCAAATTTGGCTAAATATGGTCGAAATTTTTGTTTATAAAGCTAGGGCCTTAAAATCCAGGACACCTCGTCGTTTCTGAGATCCACAAAATTATGCGTAAATGCTCCTTTTAATGCATCAGCACTCACATAAGGGTGTTTTTTTTTATGATTGTGGACCTGAACAGGCTAAATTTGGCCTACCGTGCTAAAGCACTCAGGAACACTTAGGAGGATGGATAGAGGGAGAATGAATTGCCAAGAGATGCCTATGAACGGCTACCTTAAATTTTCTCATATCATAAGTAAGACGAAAACAGGAACTAGGGAGATCATTCCAGAGTTTAGAAGCCGTGTAGAAAAATGAGGATTGCGCCCGTTTGGTACGACAAGTGGAGATTTGTACTGCATACTGATGATATGAATGAGCGAACCGAGTGTTTCTCGCAAAGATAGCCCGAGATGGTATCAAAGCATATAATTCAGCAGCACAATAGCCGTTGTAATAACGATAATACAAAGACAGAACTGAAACCATCCTTCTATGCTCAAGGGACTGTATGTGAGAAGTTAAGGACGGGTCATTTATAAGCGTAATCGCTCTCTTTTGAATACGATCAACGATATCGAGAGCGTATTGGGGAGCACTAACCCAGAGGTGAGAATTAAGGGTGTATCCAATATTTTCTTTTCTTTTTACAAATATAAAACTCGGATACGTAATAAGCAAACAAAACGCATTGTTTATAATCGACATCCATCCTGCAAATGTATCGTGCCTCGTGTCGAGATACGTCAACATACGCTCGTGTGCACTCTACTCCAAAAACGGCCCCACATACATCAGATATGAAATGTTATTAGGTAGGTCATTCATAAAGATTACAAACGAAAGTGTTTAATTTTTTGTTGGTACACGTTCCGTTAAATAACACCGTAAAAATGCTAATGGAATTGACAGCAAACCATAATACTCTAATGTTTGCAACAGTAAATCTCAATCAATAAGGTCGAGAGCTTTAAATACATCCAAATTATTATTATTAACAACAAATTATTTCTTTGTTTAAATTATTTAGCACAACCTTAAGTGTATTGTCAAAATCAGATTTATTATTCATAAATCCATGTTGGCTAGTGTTCATCTACATATGTTTATTAGGAATTACACCATTTTATGTTTATTTTCTTCTTGTAAGGTCGAGCGTTTGCATTTTTTCACTCAAATATCTGTTTATAAAATTTATTATTGCAAGGGTAGCGTATAACTAAAACAATAAACTTTAATCATTATTTCTGTGCTTAGTTCGTGTGGCTGTCGTTGCTCATGTGCAATAGAAATTAAGAAGGATAAAGGAATAAGAGAAAGAAAGAAAATGACCACGTTACAGTACGATAAATATTTTCTATCTATCATAAATAGTTTGGTAATTCTGGAAGGCATATCTTCTATTCGGTACTCGTTAACTAATTATTCATTGCCCAATTTGATAATGTGTACGTAACAGTAACGTAAATATTATGTAATCACGACTTTGACTAGTACATTTAACTTAGGCCAGTCATTTCACTCATAAAGTAAGTAATAAAAATTACTTACCCAATAATCTGTGGAAGTGTCTTTCCACTTGCTAATAATTTTTATCAGAAGGATATCTGCAGAAATTCAATGAATAACTTATTAGGTACTTTGACGTCCTAATAACCACTATAATGACAAGAGGCGTATAATACCGACTGCTACCGAACCTGAAAGATATTTTACAGTTCATTGAATTAATTCAACTTAAAATTTTGTTCGTGTACGACTGTATTATTTTAAACAACAATAGCTATTAACGATATACAGGAGATAGTTGACGTTGAATTGGATTTAGGGGAGATTGTAGATGTGCTAAACCATGAACATCAGTACACGGTGCCTGAACGAACTGACCATTTTAATATATGCGACGAAATTGAGTTTTTGAGACGTTTTCGTCTATCAAAAGTAAACGTTCAGAATTTGTTATACCAAATAGAACCAATCAAATCGATAGGTACATATAATTTAGTGTAAGTAATAGGTATTTTTAACAAAGCTAAATTAGTACAGGAATCATACGATACTGCGCATGGAGCAACTACTGTTAAGTCTAAAATTATTGGCAAGTGGTTGTTTTTATATTGCATCAGGTGATTTTTTAGGCATTCATAGATCTACTGCTGGAAAATTATCCCTAAGGTTGTAGAAGCAACTTTGCAGCTTCGTCAAAGATATGTAAGATTTCCAGAGTGTGTTAATAATATTTTCGGTGGTGAAGTCTTTGGCAATAGAAAGGGTCATACTTCATTAAATGTGCAAGCTATGTGTAATGCTGAAATAGAAATAATTAATATAGTTGTCAGATAGCCGGGTTCGACTATGCCGAAACGGCGCCCGTTTCGCCCTAAAGGAATTCAGAATAAAATATATATATATATATATATATATATATATATATATATATATATATATATATATATATATATATATTAATCTTCAACTTTCTATCGGCAGAGGGCGTCGACGTCACGTGTTGTAACGTTTGGATTTCTTATAAAAAATCGTGAAAAATAAACAGTGCTTAGATGCGTTTGGTTGTATAAAAATATCTTTTTGATTCTTCTAACGTAGTTAAACTTTTTAAAGGAGGTAAGTAAGTGTATTACATGGTAAAGGTAATAGCAAATTATATCAATTTAAACAACATTCAAAAGTAAGTAACAAATTTAAACTGTATGAAATAGTGTAGGTAAAATAGTTTTTAATTTTTGTTGGTCACTACCTGCGATATCCTATATTCGTCCTTGTATTTTATAATATATTGAGTATCAAGAACAGTAAGGGACGTTTACCGGTCGACGGCCGGAGACCGGTACAACCCTTAAGGTTGGTGATGCTCATACTTTTTTTGCACGATTGTATTAAATTACCACAATTGAAATTATTTAATTTCTACTAAATAAACGAAAAGTCAAAAGTGACGTTTTAAATAGATATGTCCAAATTTTTTGTTCTTATTGTTGTGAAATATAGGTAGTATATATAATTTTACGTTGGTAAGTAAAAGACGTCGGTAAGTAAACTACTTACCGACGAGTTGAGCCTCGCAACCAGTAAACATATCCTACTGTCTTGGAAACAGATATGGTAAATAAACTTTTTTTTCTTCAAATTGCAACCCAATTTTTTTATAGCATTTTTGGTTTGCCCTTACAATTCTAAACATTTGTCATGTAGCATGTGCTATACCTAAGTCCAAGCGTTTTGGAGTTATTCGCATTCAAAATTTAAAAATTGAAAAAAGATCATTGAGAAAACGAAAAATAAAATAATTTTTATAACGTTTTATTATATCGAAAACAAATATTCGTAAACTTAAAATAATTTTATTTCAGCAAATGTTCGAAATGTCCTCCGTTAGTCAACTAACAATAGCCTAATCGATCTACAAATTCCTGCTGCACATTTCGAAACATTTCGGGCGTTAGTTTTTTTTTTATCGTGATGTAGTAGATAAACAAGTGTATAAAGTTGTGTTGAGTGACATAAACAACAATTCTATCAAATGATTATTATTAATGTGGTGGTCCTTTCAAACTTCGGGCCCTTGTGTCATGGAATATGTTTATACATTTTTTTCACATTTGTGTATAAGGCAATTTCATTGTGGAATTCTTGATTTTAGGTTTTGCACTATCTGATGTGGAATTCAAAATCTCGTGGACTTTAAAGAAATCGAAGACCATGTGACACAAATATTTAATCAATTAAATGGTGTTAATTTTGGATTTCTTATCCCAATGGCAGGACGTATAATAAAGCCGTCTTTAGAAGAAAGCAGCAACTTAAATGGAGCAGTTTTAAAATATTTTTTCACAAAACCAATATATATATATATATATATATATATATATATATATATATATATATATATATTCACTGATGATAACCTACAACCACCAGTTGATTGCAATGATGATCCTGTTGCTACTGTACGGGGTGGCCAACTAAGAATGCGAGGTACTGTATCTGGGAAACTATACATCGTAGAGGCTTGCGGAAAAAAAAGTTATTACTAAAACGTCCAATACAAAAACCTGGAAAATATTTTCATGTTTCTGAAATGGCCGCTAAAGGGCGTAACTGCAATCTTGAATCTAAAAAAGTGATGTTTCTGTAAATTCTGCTATATTAACCTAACAAAAAAAATAACTGATCTTTGAAGTCGAGGATAATCTGAACTTTTTTTGTTTGGCACTTTTTGACGTATCTATAAAAATAAAGTGGTAGGGGGTATTCAAATGTTTCCTTAAATCACCCCCGTACCATCGAAACGGCTAATCCGATTTTAACAAACTTGGGCGCGTTGAAAAGAGCTTTTCTTGGGCTACAAATGTTAAAATAATTGAGGTTTTGTTAGTTTCACATGTCGTCGCTAGAGGGCTTTGTTCGACATTCCGACAGAAACGGTTAATTTTCGCAAAAAAATTAAACGCTATGGTATGACTTTTCTTCATGAACAAGTAGCTAAATGATATCTAAACAAGCTCGCGAAAACCGCATCTCGGTATCTTGTTCCTAACCTAAAATATCGGCCAAAGAAAACTTTATACGAAAATCCCTTAAATTTTTATTTTTTTTAACTATATTTTTGTGGAATTGTTTCTATTATGTAAGTTGTGGCCCTAAAAAAGACCGATTTAAAGGAGGAAGGTTTTTAATGCCCTTCAACAAAATCTCTGTCAAATTTTGTGACATTGTTGATGTATCAGAAGGAGCAGTTAATGTTGGAGCCCCAATGATAGAAATGTTTCGTCTCATTTTAACATACTTGAAAAATTCGAAATTATTTATAGGTACTGAAAAAAAGTTTCTAACCCTAGACCGGGTTGCCTTAGAAAATATGACATATTTTGAAGCTGGAAGAATAATCGCTTTAAGTTTGGTTCATGGTGGTTCAGGGCCAAGATTTTTGTCTGAATCATTGTATCAAGCAATTACAGATGGTTTAGAAAATTATACTCCATCCATGGATGTTGTAGACGATCAAATTAAACAACGTATTATTTCATTCTCAAAATAAGAAACGTTGGATGAAATGAAAACCTATATTATAGACGATGCTGTATTTTCTATTGCAGATGTTACAGTTTAAACAATTTCGATGAAAAACGGAAAGTGATAGAGGGTAATTGTTTTTAATTATATTTCTTTTTTATATTGTATTTGTTCCAGATATATTGAAGTTTTATAATTGCCACCGAATTAAGCCAGCATACGACCAGTTCATTCATGGATTAAAAAGTTGTAATATTTATCAGTTGATTGTAGATAACCCTGAATGTTTTTAATCCATTATGTGTGGAATGAACATGTCACAAACTACAGTTGAATTCGAAAATTTATTTAAAATAAAATGGTAGTAATAAAAGAATTACAAAAAATCGGGTGATAACATTTTGGCGAGATTACCTTTTGGATTGTGAAGGTATGGATGTACTTAAAAAATATTGTAAGCTACAAAAATATTTCTATTGATAGTAAAACCTATGTACCACTTTTGACAACCATCGGTTGAAATTCGCATCAAAATCATATTTTTGTTCGTATTTTCCCGATTCACATTAATTTTTTATAGGTTTGCACCTATTCTTGGAAATGCTTGTTTTTTTCTATTTCCCGTAATAATACCTGTGTGGCAAGCTTGTATTATATACTCTCTCTCTCTCTTGTAACCTTAGAATTCAATGGAAAAATAAAATTGCTGTATTTCAGAGTCGGAGGCAGAAATATCCCTAGAGGACATACAAACTTTTGTCACTGGAGTTAGTTGTATTCCACCACTGGGCTTTCCACAGTCCAAGATGATGACTATACTAAATATCCAAAGGCCAATACTTGTGGACTTGAACTTTGTTTACCGAATCACAAAACATACGAAGAATTTAAATATATTATAGATTTGGAGATTGGGAACTGAAAGACTTTGCATTTGCATAAATTCTTTGCCACTAATAAACCAAATTTTTTAAGTTGTTTTTGTCTATTGAATTTGTATTGACAAATTAAAAAGGAAAGCACTATTATGATCGTGTTGAAATTTTAAAGTTGGCACTAGTCTGGTGTGTCAACGTCTGAACGCTATTAAATGTACTTTTGGCAGACAACATTCTCGTTATCTTTATATGTGTCGGTGATATTGTCCCAAATAGAGATGTTTTTTAATATAAATTCAAATATGGGTTGGCAGCCCTTCCTTAAGAATTATAGATGTATAACTTTATATATTATATCGTTGTAAACATAATAAACATTTTTTTGATTTTATTGTTTTATGATTATCACTACAGTTGTATAAATGTATACTGACAATTTCACGTAGGTTTATATGCGACCGACATTCTTTTACAAAAATGTTTAAAGCACAAGACATACACATTTGAAAAAAGGAGTATTACCAATAGGTACTTACTAAATGAATAAAGGGTGTTAGCTACTTAAAGTACGTCAATTTTATTATACTAAAGGTCTTAGATAATTACAAATTGTTAGATAATGCTCTCAACCATTTTTCCATCATCAATTAATGGATTAGGAACTACACTATGAAGTTCTTCTTCTAAGGTCAATAAATTGTCATTTTCTGTAGGTACAACATTATTGGGTGTAACTATAGCTTCATAATCGATTTCATATTCACCTGGATTTTCATCATAATTTGGATCCAAGTAAATATGATTATCATGTATTACACCTCACTGCCACAACTGCAATGGAGTGTATCCCCTATCAGTACTTAAATTATGATGATTCTATTGATTCACAAATTGGTTTACACTTTCTTGAATACGTGGTAGAAAAACATAACGCATTGAAAATACGTGTACTTCATCATGTTTATCAAGAATGCCGTCATTTTCCATGGATATAAATAGATGTTAAAATTGTTTTGTAACAACACGATTAACCTCGGTCCAAAGTCTCTCCATCGTTTGGTTATGTACTGAACGGCCAGTGATTATAACTACCTCTATTATTGTCTCGATTTGCTGTCATATACTCTTCTACTAAAATATTTTCGGTTCCATGGTCCCCTCTACCTCTGCTAGGTAAACCATACTTTGCAACACCATTCTGAAATAAATTAAATACGTACTGTGATTTATTATCTGTTAAAGAGTGTAAACAAATAATACACGTCTACTATATCCATCGATGGCACAATGATAAATTGATAAACAAAGCGAAAGGGTACAAGCTTATGATTTGAATCCATATGAATGTCAAGTAAAAATAGTAAAAATTATATAAAACAATTAAGGACAATATGACTTATCAACACTAATTTTATTAGCAATAAATTAAATGGTCCACAGACTATATGATTCACTGTATATGTTGGTTTGACAGTTCTACTAATAAACCGCGGTGCGTGTGGTTGTAATTCAACCTTTCATACAGTGTGGTTGCAAAAATACATGAAGTAGTTGTCAAATTGTAGTACACTTATACCATAAATCATATACAGGGTGTCCCAGTGACACGTAATCGGACGATTATACTAGAATTTTTAAAAAACTCAAAATTGGTTTTGACTGGGTCATATGCACTTGTTAGAGGAACAACCTAAAAATGTTTTCGTATAATACAGGCTGTTCATTATTGCATACTAAACTAAACTTGCTTTTGTTTAAAAGGAACGTCCAGTATATTAATGCATTTTTGAAAATCTCATAAAAAGTAGATCCTCTTTGATATTGGGTATTTACAGGTCCAACTATAACTGTTAATAAACATTTCAACTTCAAAACAAAAAAAGGGTCCCACTTTGGAACTGCAGAAACCGTAAAAAATTTAAAAAACTGGAAACTTTACGTAGGCCAAACACGCAGTATATTTTTCTACATTTTGTTAAAATTTGTCTTCTAAATTATAAACATATTATGCAAACTATCATCAAAGTTTTTAGCGCAATATTTTTTTAGAATATGTACCTATGTACCACAGTTATAGTTAAAAATATAATACCCAATATCAAAAAGGGTTTTTTTTAAATGAAAAAAGATACAGGGTGTTCCATTTAACAAAAAAAGTAAGTTTAGTTGAATATGCAATAATGAACACCCTGTATTACATGATAATATTTTTAGGTTGTGCCTCTACCAAGTACGTATCACTCAATTGGAACCTCAAATCGATATATTTCTAAGTTTTAGTATAATCGACCCATTACATGTCACTGAGACACCCTGTAGTTAGCCTTTAGGTCATTTCACACAATTCAAATTTTGACAAGCTAAAAATGTGAATATACCAAAATACAATATGTTTTAGGTGACTTTACATAAAACCCCCAAAATAACTGTTTTATAAATTGGTCTGAAATTTTTACCATTTGTTTCCATTAGGGTAAATCTTTTCTGTAGCAATGACATTTTTTCAATGTTGGAATCTAGTGCGCCATGATTAAAATAGAAACGTTTCAATTAAACATAGACGTACTTCTTTAATCATAGTATAGTAGATAAAACGAAGGATTTCGGATATCGGATTAGCGCTTTATTTTACTGCGACAAACAGAAAGTATACTATCCCTTTCTTTCATTAGAATGTGCTTGAGACGGAAACGAGCTTCATGATTTTAACGCCAAGGGTGACGAAACAACACCTACACTACACGTTATTAAATTAAAATAGACCTGAATTAATATACTAATATCGAGGGGAAAACCGCTAACGCACGGGCAAATCTTGTACACTAATTCCCAGCTTTTTTCCTTGTAATACCAAACAATTCAAATTTTACTGGCAATCTGCTGATTCCGGGACTAATTCGCTCTAGAAAAATACCTGAGTATAAGACCTACCAATTACCGACTAATACCCTTGTAATGCTTAAATCCTATACTTTAATTTCAGTCAATCGCTATGAGTTTACCTGAAAGAATATTTGTAATCTTAGCTCACTAGTAAAGTTGAAAAAATGGCTGACTACAAAAAGATTCATCGTGATGACCTCTCGCTGCTAAAAATTTTAGAACAATTAATGAAACAGTTATTTAATGTGGTTGCATGTAAAGTGAAACACACTGTATATAAAGAAACACAATGATTTTAATGTATACAAAATGTATTTCTTATTACCATAAATAATTAGGGCCTTTTACTTTGTATGTTCTACGTATATGTGCACGTCTTAATGATCTACCTAGAGAGTCCAATATTTGTAGTCTTTCTATTAACTTTTTTCTAGGAACATAAATATTTCTTGATCTAATACCCCCTGCTATGTACACTTCTCCAGCATTTGGCGTCAACAAATTGTAGTTGAAATCGATGTCGAAACAGAGTTCTTGGTGCTACATCTCAAATTATTATTATTAAATTTATAAATTTAAATCAGTCCTTAGTAAAATTACTGAAGTACTCAATTTGATTATGTTCAGATCAACGTTCTCATTTTTTACGTCTTTTTGTAAATGTAAACGTATACAGATGGTCATGGAATTGTAATTTCATGCTAAAGATTTTTTTAATCGAGTTGTATTAATTTATAAAAGAAACTTTGGCGTTCTTTTTCATGTTAAAAAAATGTTTCAATTAAAAAGAAGAGTTAATATAACAACTGCAAATTGACTGAATTAAATTATTCTAAATTTAACAGAATTTTTTTAACAAAATTGGTGCATACACAAGTAACTCTTTCGTTCAAGGCAAATTTAAATCAATCCTCAATGAAATTTATAAATTTAAATCATTCCTTAGTAAAATTTCTGACTTACTCAATTTGATTATGTTCAAATCAACTTTTCCATTTTCTACGTCTTTTTGTGAATTTAAATTGGTTACTGATCCGATAATAAAGATTATTTGGAATTAAATGTCTATACCCGTAATTAAAAAACAAGAGTGCTATGACAATATTGCGTTGAAAAAAGAAAAACTGTTTGTAACTATTGGTTCTATTCAGTTTAAAGCTAATTTCTTTTTAATCTATTCATAGTGTTGAAAATAACTCTAAATATTCAGGAAATGGTTTTAATGATTTTTATTCTTAGAGAATATCAAAAAAATTGCTTACTGTCAAATAGGATTTATGCAGCAAGATATCCCGATGCTGTAAAATAGCCGCGACCTAAGGCGTTTCCAGATCTTTTTCAAAGATTTGAAGAAACGGGTAGTGTTAAATTTAAAAAAACGGAAAGTAGCTAATAAAGCAGTGACAAATGATGAAGACCAACTTACAGTTTTACTTGCAATCCAAGAAAATCCTCATGTAAGTGCTTCACAAATATTACATACGAGTGACATAAAAAAATTTAGCGTGAAATATATATTAAATGCCCATAAATACCATGGATATCATATAGAACTTCATCAACAACTATATGGTCAAGATTTTTAACGGAGAATTAATTTTTGTAACTGGTTTTTGCAAAAATTACAGACGTTCCTAATTTTCTCAATTTTATATTATTTAGTGACGAAGCTACCTTCAAAAGTAATGATTTAGTGAACAGATATAAGATGCATTATTATAGCACTGAAAATCCTCATTGGATCAATCATGTTGACCAACAAAATCAATGGTCACTAAATGTGTGTGGGAGGGGGGGGGATTATTGGATCCCATGTTATAGGTCCTTATTTATTTTGAAGATACTCTAACCGGCATATTAATGAAGCAGTTTACGTAAATATGTGGTTCCAGCATGATGGTCCACCCGCCCACTACCATCGAGACGTACGAATATTTTTAAACCACTGGAAAGAATGTCAGTGGATAGGTCGAGGGGTGGCCCATTTCTTGACCATCGAGATCATCTGATCTGACTCTACTCGATTTTTTTGGGGTTACGTAGAGGGTTATGCGTATAAATAAATTCCAACCGCACCAGAAAATATGAAGGAAAGAATCAGAAATGCTTTTCAAAATATCAAATGGCCGACATTAGAGTTAGTGAAAAATAATTTTGTGCGACGTGTTAATAAATGTAGTTGAAGGAAGAACATTCGAGCATTTTATAAGCAATTGATTTTTGATTTTTTTCTTTTTCATTTTTTTGTTCTTATTTTATTCTAATTTGTATTAGTTAATTTTATTACACAGTATCACATACAAAAATAAGACATATTTACAGTTATTTTCAACAGCCTGATTTACATAAATAAAAAGTTTACCTCGAGTAGGATTTGAACCTACGACCTGTACTTTGCTAGAGTACCGCGCTAACCAACTGCGCTATAGAAATTCAAGCCCCAATCGATGTAAGTTTTGTCTTCATGTATGTAGAACTGTTCTACTGAGTTAGCTCTTGAGCCAATGTTCTATGAAATTTTCGCCTATATGGGTATCTAATGGGCGCAGATCAATATTACCAGGGATGAGATACTAAACAAAAAATCAAAAAAAAAATTAATAAACGATGTAATAAAACTTACGTCATTGAACGCGAGCAATCTGAGAGATGAAATCGTCAAAATTTTTACTTTACTTCTCTCTATTACTACGAAAATGCAACTAACCGGTGTAACGGGATGAGATAGGAAGCTACAGTGAATGACGCTGCTGAGGCTGTCGTGTCTGCGCTTTAAATTGTAATTACACATGCCCTCGCATCTAATACACGTCCGCGTGCGGCGCATGGTTAATACACTGTACTACATTTTAAAGATTTTTATACTGTATGTTGTTTGCGTAGAACCTTCCGTTTCATTGAGATAATAGTTTGCTTATTTGGGCAAAATTTTCTAATTTAGTGATTTGAGTCCAACAATGTGGTTTTAAAAAATGTCAAAAATATGTGTGGGGGTGCGGATGCGAGTGCGGCTGCACGTGGGCTTGGCGTGTGCGTGTATGCGCATCTTGTGTGTTGTGTGCGCCCATGTATATGAGCCTGCGTGCGTACGTACGTGCATGTCTGCGCGCGTGTGTTTATGTATGTATGTGTACGTGTGCGTGTGCTTGTGCGCGTGCGTGCGTGTGTGTATGTAGCCTGTACAGAGCGTGTATTTAAATTTTAAACACGTATTTAAGATCTAAATGTCTAAACTCCTGAAGTTTGGTGATCAATGCAATGGTTATGAAAACTACATTAAATTTGGGGGTGAACTATAAATGTGTAAAACGGGACAGCAGTCATGGAAGTCTATAATTTATTAATTTAGAGTACACATGGATTTGGTTTAATTAATATTAATGTTTAGTTTTTGAGATTGTATCTCATAATATGCGTGAATTAAAACGAAATTTGAATATCGTTCTTTTTTGTTGTCATTTAATACCAATCATCACCGAAGTCTAACCAGTACGCCCCGCAGTACAGTGTTAAGGTAATAAACCATAGGATATTGGTTCTAATCTAGCATTAGAAAAACTTTAATACACTAAACATTTGTGTTTAAGAAAAGTACAAATATAAAAAAGTTACAACTGAGATCTAATAAATCTATGAACATATTTTAAGTTTTGCTTATATTCTCTCGTTCTATTATTGAATCGACTCAAACAATCGAAGGTGGAAAAGTGTTCGAGTCGGCTGACTCAAATTTGTTATTATTTTTATACGTTATTAATTTTACTCTACTATTTGAATTAAATTTATCACAGAAAAGCATATGTTAAACTTAAAGTGTTGTGGTGTTCATTCCATCTAAGTACAAACTACGATTTACTGCAGTACAAGTTTGTTTAGGAAGGGCATTTGAAGCCCACAGTAAATTAACACTTGATTAAAATCTTCTGAGTTATTATACCTACGTCGCTTCATCCACTCATTTTGTCGTTCCTATTATTTTTAGTATCTTACATCAAAATGGGATTAAAATAACCATAACAAACAGATGATATTGTTTATCGTAACGTATTGGTTAGAATGTTTAAGAACTTGTAAATGGTAATGTAAAAGAATCTCGTATAAATTTGTTTAACCCTGCTGTTTGAATTAGAATAAGAGATTAAATATATTATAAGAAAATATGTATTTTGTTTTTTGCTTTTAATGTGTTCATAGCAATTAATTTTAAATCAAAAAATTATATATGATTAGTTTATACATATTGCTGATATCGATTTGTTACTTTCCGCTAAACTCTGAGCTTTTTAAAAGCGAAAAATGTAAATTAAGTCAAAGAAGGTATTTTCCATAAATATCTACCAGTTCGTGACAGTTGCAACAGTTACAAAGCACCTGTGAAGTAATCGTAGAAGCAAGTGGAACGAACAAACTAGGGAACGCAGAATGTTCCACCTTGTGGGCAGCACAAACCATACACATAAACCACCAAGAAAACTATATGAGAGACGATCCCTCCATTTATCTCTAATAATGAATGAAACCAATGAAAAGGCATTACCTAACTTCGGTACCGATCAGGGTCGTCAGGTACGACGTTTACGGTGGATAATGTTGTTAAACGAATCTCCTAATACGTTGATCGTCCAAAAAGATTCTGAACTTTATTGGTTGAATGAACCATCACAAAGAGAAAACCAAATACGGTCTAAATTTTTGTATTGCACACAACACCGAAAAGCATTCTATTTCGATAGATGGTTAGTGACGTTCGCTCTCAGACAAAAAAAAAAGAGAATTCCCTAGGAGAAATTGCTCGCACTGAACCCCAACTTACAACGGGCGTAGTACCCTTGGATATTACTGTTGTTTGTTTTACCCGTTCCAAGGAATAAGATTTGAGTTCTTTTAAACCTTTTCATAATTTCAACATTTTTGAATAAAATTTATTATTGTTATTGTGAAACTGAAATGATTATTTTTTATTACGTTTTACTAAAATTGAATGGGTTCAAGTTATAAAGGTGTCATGTACCAGTTAATTTTACTCCACTTGCTAATTAATTTCGGTTTGGGTAAATGAACTTTAAAATTTACGTTTACTAACTCCTTTTCTAATTGGTAGCGACGGCTAGCTCAAGTTAAAATAAATAAACGATTACTGTTATCATTAACCAAAGTTATGCTCATTTCGATTTATTTATTTATCTGGATTCCTATTGAGTGTATTCTTTCTGCATTTATATATTCAATATTTGTATAAGATTTTAATATTAATAATCTTTAGCAATAAAAGTAAATCAAACGTTATACTCATTATATATCACTACATCTACAATAACCTTCTTAAAACTAACATATAACAAATAAAATCTTTATCAGAATTAAACGATTATTTTCGTTTCATCGTGATAGTCAAATGTAAAAGTTCGAGAAATGCTTGCGTTCCTTTGACCGCTAAAGCGGCCTCAAATAGGTTAGAGACTACGCTTCCGATGTCACTTAGCCGGCATTTTGGAACCGTTCTCCTTTGTGGTCCTTATCTTTTCTTATACCTTTGTGTAGCTTCTAATTTTCTTTCATCAGTTAATGATTTTAGTAAACAATTGTTACATATATTTACAGTTTTTACCTAATTGTTCAGTTTTAATCACACACGGCGTGCGAAACAAACTGCAAGCGAGCTACGGAAGGCCATACTTTCATTATCAATGCTTTTTAGTTATTATACTTTATATACCGATCTATTACTTGAGTCGATTGCTTTATTATACATTTATCACTCGCTATCAAACCATCAACTTGGAACACTTAAAACGCTATTGTAAACTATTACGCAACCTTATTAGTATCGCCGACTTGCCAATATTTGCAGTTTTCATTATTTTAATAAGGAAGGTAATTTTCTACTTCTTCCCTATCACTGTTAATTAATTCTTATTTTGCAATGTGACTATACAATGCTGCGGCGTCAATCGACCGACAACTCAACTCTGAACGCTTATTTTATGGGACTCTTCTTGTTCGCGTTCTTAACGCGACTACTTTAAAAACTGCACATCAGCGTCATTCCTTCCCCATACATCAATGCACTTTCAAATGCCGCGTATTTAAATATTTTCAAATTGAATATATAGATAACTTATGGAAATAAACTCAAGCTTTTCATCTTAATATTAATTACATTCAAATACAAATAAACAATAACCATTTCTTTATCCAGAAAAACAATCTATAAATATCTAATCTAGTATAATTTAGCGCGAACTTTTAATTTTTTTAAAGCTCCTATTACAAACTACAAAGCATCGATCTGAATACCGAAAGGACAGAAAATCAAGACAACAAAAAATAAGGCATGCATAAATTTATTGCATCAAATGAAGCACATTTGTATCAGAAACCTAATGCTGTACAAAAAGGTTAATATTATTAACATGCTTTTGATATTTTAATTTTGACATACAAAATTGACATTTTCCAAATTTGAGAATCGGAACAACAGAACTGTGAAAAATGAGTCACGCAACCTTTTAATGCATATCAAAGGTGACAGTTACTATAATGACCATCCAAATACAAGAAACAAAAGAGTTCTACTTCTCCACCCAGGCCAAGCTCAGCAGACTAATAGCGACACTTGTAGATAATGGGATAGGTTGTAAGAGGATTCGAATGTAAGAGGGACGAGAATATTGCACACGAATAGAAGTAATGTAAGAATAAGAAAGAGGATAATCGTATATCTTAGTGAATACATTAAATAAGTAAGGCTGAGGAAACCAATACAAAAACGATGCTTATTTTTCTGTTCAACGCAGGGTTTATTTAAATCGGTTGTTTAAATATCACATCTCGAAATAATTTAAATCTTTGGAATGAATTAAGAAAAAGTTGTGAATTGTGAATCAGAATTTTTTTGTTTATGTAAATTTCCCAAGAGTTCTAGTTATTTATGAATCACTTGTTGATTGCCTTTCATGTCAATGTTTCTCATTTGACTTTCATTATTTTGAATAGTAATTATTGTTACTATCGTTCTGTGTCCAAACGAAAAAAAGTATGTTACTATTTAATCTAGTTATAATACACGTAATTAGAAAGTAATCAATTTAATAACTACCAACTCCAATTTTGACTTAAAAAGTTATGGAGCGCCTTATTTAAACAATTTATATCACATTAACGCTACAGCAGTAAAATAGAAAAGACGCACTTATTTATACTAGTAATACAAACATTCTAGAACCTTCCATATTGCTTAAAAGTAAAATAATCAATAAGTAATTAAAATGGTTTACTATTTAGAAAATTTGTGATATTAGGATTACTTGATTATCCAGAATTAAGATTGATTTCTAAGGAAACAATTGTTATTGTTACTATAACAATTAGTCACCTTCATTCTGGCTAATCCAGTAATCTTAATAGCACATATACCCAAAAATCTGTATTTTGCCCATCACCAGTATGCACTACAAATCTCCACTTGTCATACCAAACGGACTCAATCCACATTTTTTCTACACGGCTTCTAAACTCTGGAATCATCTCCCCGGTTCCTGTTGATAGGAAAAAATGTAAGGTAGTCTGTTCAGGTCCATAATTGTTATATAATATATATATATATATATATATATATATATATATATATATATATATATATATACATCATTCTATCATTGTAGCGTCCTTTCATAAAATATGTTTGTGGCGTCCATTTTAAAAAATTCATAGAAGCAGCTATATTTCTCATATATACTTTACAGATTTCTATATAGTTGTCTTCAAATATAAAGAAGACTTGATTTTGGATACAAAATATAAAATTTTTATATTCACTCTCCAGTTATATAGCGTCTTTTCAGGCACTCACTAATGAGGCGTCAAAAATATACAATTGTTGTATATTTTTTAGTATCTACGGCGTCCACATGTATTTCATGTTTGCATATATTCGCACTTATGGCGTCCTGCGATGTTGCCAGTGTTTATTTAATAACGACTGGACATAAAAAAATAGATATTTCGTATCGTCGGATAGTTTTTCTGCAACGATCGCGTCCTTGCTGAAACTTTTCTACATTTAAAAATGCTCTCTCAATTTCCGTAAACAAGATGTCAAGGCATGTCAATTGGCAGAAGTAATAAAATCATAGATCTTGTATTTACAAACATAGTGCTCTTCTTGTAAGGGCAAAGTAGTCATAGATTAGAAATAATTATTAAAAAAACGTACTCGTTTTACAGCAAAAAATATCTTTATGAAAACGAAATATATTATTATATTTTAGAATTTATTTTTTACAAAAAAAGAAATACGAAAAAAGTACAATAAATGTTAAAAATGTCCTCCAATTTCGCAGATTATCAGTCAGTGGCAATTTAAATTTCTCAAACGAACTAACAAATTAATTCAATTATTTCTTTATTTTGACCACCATAGACCAAAATAGTATATTGTTTAACAAGCACGGAATGACACTATCATTTCCCACGAGTACGACAGTTGCAGCATGAGCCGTAGGCGAAATAAATTTTACCTTACAAGGTGATTGTTGTGGAAGATATGGCGTCATTGACATTTTTTACTATAAAGACACTTGCTTTTACATTTTAATGCCAACGTTTCGATGTTCATCCTCAGGGAAGGAGCATGGAAACGTTGGCATTAAAACTAGAGTTGGTAAGACATTTCTAACAAAGTAATAAGAATTCAGAGGACGGTATCTTTTTTACAAATGAAATAAGGAATTTAAAATTTAAACATATTCAATATAAAACAATGATAACTTCGGAAAATAATTGAATGAAGTGTTAGTAGGCCCAGTAACGAAAGTTCTTTAATACATACTGACAAATAACAACAACTTGTGCAAATACGTTTTTGAAGTTATTCCCATGTTCTCGATTTTCAAACTCTGATTAAAAGATAGTTGCCATGGTGAGTTGTTGCATGAATAATTCAATTAATTTTCTTTGGATACGTTTCTTATCTCAAAATCCCATTATGTAAATAATTTTAAATTTTTTCTCTTTTAGCTAATGTACCATTTTGTAAGATGCTATGTAATACTGAAAATCTAAACTCAGATGCTAATTATAACTATACTAAAGTTAATTACACAATAGATGGAGACTAGTTTCAATTAAATCGAGTCATCATCAGGTCTATAAAGAATATAATATTAATGTAATAGGTATAAAGTATAATATTGAACTTACCAAAAAAAAAAAAAAAGTTGAAAAATATATCCACAGAAAAAATCCAATTTAAAGAAAATATATAGCTTGGTGGAGTAATCCATACAATATATAATGTGTTTATTAAAAACGTTGATGAGAGTTGGGATTAAAAAAGCTAAATTAAACAATAGTTATACTCAGTTCGCTCCCAAGAAAGAACGCCTGTGAACAATTACCACGCGTGATCAATTCTAACTCGTCTCTTTATTGGACGGTCGCTTTCAAATATTAGCAATGGGGACAGAAAAATTCATACATGCGGACCGTTCAATCTAATCCACTTGCCTAGGTCATTCAATATTCACGTGATTTTATTTACATGCGGTTTTTCTTGGCCGCGAACAGACTGTAGTTAGGACAGTTCAGTGCATTTCTCTATTATTTTTATAATGAATACGGCTAAGCAACAATCACATTATATTAAAATTTTTTAATAAGAGAGTTATTGTTTTCTTTTTTAATCGTCCTTTATTCATGACATATT
This sequence comes from Vesta saturnalis, assembly GCA_036346205.1. Lineage (NCBI taxonomy): Eukaryota > Metazoa > Arthropoda > Insecta > Coleoptera > Lampyridae > Vesta > Vesta saturnalis. Next base: position 969,390 of record JARFJB010001262.1, read on the forward strand.
ATATATCAATTTATTATAGTATATGCTAAGGGATGATATATAAAGTAAAGCCTATCAATAGAGTCGTTTAAAAATATAACATCTTATAAGTTTTAGTATAATGTCTTTCCTAATTTTTTTTTCTATAGTAAGTCAACGTTATTTTTGCTCTAAGGTGCTTTAATAATTAAATAATTGAATTAAGTTCTTAGTCACTTTGCGCCTAATACATATTAGAGAAATTTAAAAAATGGATGCTGACTGATAATTCTCGAAAAGAAACATTTTGAACATTTATTGTATTTTATTTTCTGTAAAAAATTAATTCTAAAATACAGCGTGTCCTGAAAAGTTCTTAACAAATGGAAAACTTTTCATTTTGATTTTACGAAAAATGTTACTCCTGATAAAAAGTACTGCTTCCTCTAAAAGTGTTCTTGGAATTATAAAGTTCAGAAAAATTTAGGTGTTGGCAAAATTTAGAAAATCTAAAACTGCCTCCTGAGAGAACTACCCATAAGGTTAATTTTAGAGCAAAATGTCATAAAAAAATTATTCTGACGATAGCGAGGCTTGATAAAATACAAAATTTCATAAATAAATTGAAATCTGAAAGCAATATATGGGGTACACAAAAAGTTTTATTTAACAACATCGTAGGTATAAAAATAAACTAAGAAAGAACAATGAACAAATTATCCTAATAATTAGAAACTTCAAATATTGTTAATATGTAAGACTTATGTTTCCATAACAACAGCATGTTCAATTTTCCAGCCTACTAGGTATTTTTAGTAATACGCGTAAAAGGAAAACGTGACATTTTCTGCTACTAGGAAACAACTGAATAATTTTTCAATTTATTTATGAAATTTTGTATTTTATTCGGCCTCGAAAATCCTCAGAATAATTTTCTTATGGCATTTTGCTCTAAAATTAACCTTATGGGTTGCCTTAAAATTAACCTTATGGCTGCCTCTTGAGGCAGTTTTATATTTTCTAAATTTATGGCAACCCCGTAAATTTTTTCAGTACTTTTATAATTCCAATAATATTCTTAAAGGCAGCAGGACTTTTTATCAAGAGTAACATTTTTTCGTAAAATCAAAAATGAAAAAGTTTTCCAGTTTTAGGTCATATTTTATCTACTTAGTTGTACCCATTACAAAAATTCAACAAACTGCACTGAACTCTCCTTAGATTAGTCTATGAAATATGCCTTTACACTTTTTTCATATTTATTAAAATTAAGAAGATATTTGAACAGTTTTTGCCTATTTTCAAAAATCACTCTGTATCTCGAAAATGACGTTACCTACTCAAGATCTGATTGAACTACCAAAATAAATTAAAACTTTATAGAAAAAAGCTTTACTCGCCTTACTTTCAAAAGCAAAATTCTTAAAAATAATGACAGGCTCACATCAGCCAGAGGAGATACAATAAAAACAAGATTTAAGTTGGTGCACATCCGTAAAAAGCACCGATAGTTTTGTAATGTATTTAAAAGATTGTGAAGTCGAAGCATGTAGATACATACTTCCATTCCATGCTGTATTATTTGCATTTCAGTGTTTTAGGTGTCACCCTGTACCTTCCTAAAAAGTTTGGTCGTGATTCTTACCGGTCATCATTTTTATAGATTACTCCTAACTACAGCAAATTAATTGAAGACGCATTAATTTGTTCATGTACAAAAATGTTATTACTATATTAAAGTAACTGAAATTTTTTCAGACTTACATATTTAATTTCTATTTCAAACTTTTTATTGTTTAATTAATTATTCAATTTAGTTACAATACGGTTCTGGAAACTTATTTTCTTGCCCCAATATTCCTAAAATCATTTCTGCTTTTCAATCTACAGAAAGTCAAAACACGTAGGTACGCGTATTCCTAACTCAGTTAAATGTCTGATTAAGCAGTGAGCATTACCATTTTCAATTAATTTTAGGTGACGCTCTATACTCAAGAAAGTGCATTAATAACATAAAATGTATACTTATAACTAAAATCGTGAAATACCCGTCTTTTATTTATTTCCTAGCTGGTTTTGTTGGTTTTTATGAATCGCAATGTTGCCAAAAGCCCTGACGCTCTAACATCTATTAGACACCAGAAAGATATACACAGCAGCAATATACTCTAACTGTACTAACGCCTCTGACGGCGTTTGGTATCAACTAAAATTATACACCGCCCGGTTTCTTTTCGTCCATTTTGGTATCAAAATAGCGTCCTACGAAATTTTGTCAGGAGGTTTATACCATGATTATACATCTCTGGAAAAATTTTTACATGTGGAGTGCATGGAGCGTCCGCATACGGACGCTCTGTGCACCGGACGCTCTATCGAATGTAATTCGACAATGTATGGACGCTTCAGTGATGGAAGTATATATATATATATATATATATATATATATATATATATATATATATATATATATATATATATATATATATATATATATCTATATACATATGTAATTTTATTTAGAACATAATCAAACCCATAGCTCTCACAACAATAAATATTAAGCTCGAAATGGAGTAACAAATAATGTATAGATTCCACAGAGAGGAATTTAGTAATATAGAAATATCAAAATATTAAGCTTAAGATTTCATCTATTATTAGATCAATAACTATTCCAATTTTCTAAGTTCAGTAAGGGCTGCCTGCCACTATCTTCTTTATTCCTTATGTACTCGCCAACACGCACTATCCAAGTGTGGCGTTTTAACGGTTAAACCCTTAAAATGACGAGTTCTAAAACAGACGCTATACCCCAGGTGAGTAGGGCGAGCAGCCTACACTCATTCGTCGATCCGTCTCAAGGATTCGGGAGGGAGGGGGGTTCGAAAATGCCAAAATCAAGACTAAGAAGCGCAATATCTGCCAGGAATAAAATTCTGCCCCTAGCGAATTTCCGGGAGGGCAGGACTCAAGCGACCTCTGTCATCGAAAGTACCAACATTCGGATTCATTACTACAACATACGTGGTATCAGGTCGAATTTTAATGCAGTTCACCAACACCTTGAACAAGTGCAACCGGAGATTCTGTTTCTATGAGAAAAAACACCAAATTTGACGCGATCGGGTTCAAACATTCTGGGCCCCAATTTATGAAATTCTACTGTTGTTTATATATATATATATATATATATATATATATATATATATATATATATATCTCCCAATGATAATAACTTCCAAGATCTTTTTCGTTACCTTAGTCTGAAAATATACTACCTCTTATCACAGTTTCCTCTTGCGATAATTCAATTTTGGGAGATTTTAATGCCCACAACTCCAATAGGCTTCAACTTTCATCTACCACTAACCCCGCAGGTCATAGTGCAGAAGCATTTGCTGTATCCTGTGATCTCACACAAACCATTTCCGAACCAACCAGAATCCCTGGGCCTGTTCCTTATCACTAACTCACTTGTCTATAGAACAAGAGTCCTTTCCCCACATGGTCAATCAGACTACTACATAATCGAAATAACTTCATCTGTACCCAATCCTACTGTTACTCGAAAAACAGATAGAACTATGTGGTGCTTTAAGTCAGCTAGCAGGAGCGAACTGCGAGATTTTTTTGCAATCTTCCCCTGGCGTGAGTATTGCTTTAGACGGTCCTCCTCTTCAAACATTGCTCTTTTAATAACTGAAGTTATCTTGATGGGTATGGAGTTGTACATTCCCAAAAACATAATCGTGTAGGTCATGTCCGTTCCCAACCCTGGTTTAACAGGGCTTGCATTGATCCATTATCGCAAAAGCAAAAAACTCTATACCAAATGGAAATCAAATAAATCTTTCGAAAATCACAGCGACTATAGTGCCGCAAGGAATAGTTGCAAAACCATCATCACCAAGGCCAAAAAGACGTTTAAAGAACGTAAACGCAAAGAATTAGTCTCATGTCCTTTGGGTGGTCGTAAATTCTGGTCATTAGCTAAAGTCATCAGTAAAAACTTTAGTACATCTTCCTTTCCTCCCATGACGTCTCGCGACGGAGCTGTAGTACCTGATCCTGCTAAAAAATCTAACCTCTTTGTCGATTACTTTGCATCAAATTCATGTCCCAATGATACGGGTAAAATTGTGCCGTCCCCCAAATCTACCCCATACGCTATGAAACCAATCCAGTTTCGTTATAAGCTCCTAGAATCAATCATCAATAAACTTGACTCAAACAAGGCGACTAGCCCTGATGGTATTTCAGATATCGTCCTTAAAAAATGTATGTACCGTCCAAACTATTTTCGATCTGCATGTTATCTAGAGAGTGTCTCTTATCGTGGAAGTTGGTAAATGTCCAACCTATTCCTAAAAAGGGCGACAAAACGATCCCTCAAACTATCGACCAATAACTATCACTTCCATTCTGTCGAAAATCATGGAAAAAGCTATCAAACACCAACTACTTTCGTCGCTGGAGTCCAATAAACTCCTAAACGACCACCAGTATGGGTTCAGAGAGAGTCGTTCAACGGGTGATCTTCTTTTATGTCACCTAACTTTGGAATAACACATTAGAGAGGTCAGGTGAAACAGTCGCAGTAGCTTTAGATATTTCAAAGGCTTTTGACTAGATTTGGCCCAAGTACCTATTTGTCAAACTCACTTCGTTCAGCTTATCCGATACGCTCATCAATGGGATATCCAGCATTCTTGATAAAAAACGTATATGCGTTGTCGTCGATGGCTTCTTTTCGAAAGAAACTACTATTAACGCGGGCGTACTCCAAGGATCAGTGATAGCTCCCACACTTTTCCTCAACAACTAACCCGAACCATTGCTTAGCAGACGACAGCACTCTACATTGAAATTCTTCTCAGTTTTCTCACAAAAATAAGTCTAGTTAGGACGTTAAGGTTAAAATGGCAGCCTCGATCAACAGTGACTTTGAACATGTCCTTGAATGGGAAGGAATAATCTACTCACATTCAACTCCGACAAAACCCAGTGTTGCCTTATGTCACCTAAGAAAGACCGATCATTTCCTGCTGTAAATATGAATAGCTTAGATCTCAAGTTTTCAAACTCTATTTCTATGTTAGGGATGTCCGTATCATCGAACCTTTCATGGGTTGACCACCTTTTGTCAGCCAGCAAAACAGATGCCCGTAAAATGGGCTTTCTATACAGATCTAAACAGTAATTCACATCGCAACAACTCCTTTTACTGCATAAGGCTCAAATTCGACCTCATCTGGAATACAATTCCCATCTCTGGGTCAGTACTCTCCAATACGCCCTTGATATGGTAAACCGCGTCCAAAAAAGAGCTATAAGGCTTATAAATGACCCGTCTATGACTTCTGACGTACAGTCTCTTCAGCATAGAAGAATGGTTTCAGTTCTTTCCTTGTTCTATCGCTATTAGCATAGCTAATGCGCCTGCGAAATTCACTCTTTAATACCTTCTCAGGTCATCTTAGCTAGGAACACTCGGTTTGCCCATTCGCACCATAATTACGCACTCAGAATTCCATCTTGTCACTCTAAACAAGCGCAATCTACATTTTTCCACACGGCGACTAAGTTGTGGAATGCACTACCCAGTTCCTGCTTTCCTCAAACTTGGACTTGAGCCAATTTAAGGTAGCCATTCATAAACATTTCGCGGCAGCCTAACAAGATCCCTAAACCCTCCCAGTGTTTCTGTGTGCTATAGCACGTTAGGCAAATAAATTACTCCTTTCTAACTTACCATCGTCTGTAAGTATTGGTTGAATACTATAGCGTAATTGGATATTAAAATGGTTAATTATAACAAATAAATTTAGATTCAAATGTATTATAAATCTCTGATAATTTAAAATGGTAGTAGATCCAACTAAAATTAATAACTATAATAGAAAAAAGCTATTAAATATCTGGTGTGGAACAACACACGACCTTCCAACCTACAAAGTCGAAAAGTGGAAATTAAATGAAACGGAATAAAATGAAAGAACAATAACAATAATCTATGTCACATGGACGTTTAAAAGTTCATGTCAGACAGAAATTTAAAAAAAATTCCTATAAGAATATTGACAGTACAGTTTAAGCATTTTTAATCTTATTCAATTCATTTTTAGACTAATTTTTTCTGTTGTTTTCTATTAAGACACTGTAAAAAGAACAGTTATTTAAAATTAAATTATCTTTCAAAAACACGTTGACACATGTTCCTATAAAGTTGATCGTTATTCAGATATTGAAAAATTTTAAAAACCAAGTTTCTTGCCGCCCCAAATGGCGCGTAATATCAAAAAATTGCAGAGATACTAGCATCCACCCACCCACCCATTCACAGGCGCACGAACGCATCCTTCGGCCATGTACGCGCACTAACCCACCCAGCCAACCACCAACCCACACTCACGCCCTCCCACCCCACCTACCAACATCCATACCCACGCATACACACGCCCTCACACATCCACTCATTCACGCACACGCACGCACCCACGCACTCACTCATACATACACACACACCCACACGTACACGCACGCGCACACGCACACGCACACGCACACGCACACGCACACTCACACGCACACGCTCACTCACACGTACCCGCATGCGCACGCACGCACGCACGCACGCAAACGCACACACACGCACACACGCGTCGTAAAAAATACAGATTACATAACCTTTTATACCTACATATGTATATGTAGGTTGGAACGTAAAAAAAAGAAATACTGTTGATTACGTAAAGGTCGTTCAATCTAACCTCCAATGCACGTCATTAATTTATACCAGTAGACAAACCTTTAAATAATACATTAATAAAAGCAATTTACGGAACCGAAATATTCATTATATGCACGAAAACATTTTCTCAATCCATTTCACTTCAATATTCCCTGACACACGAATTAGTAATTGTATAAAATACCAAATGAAAAGTAATAAAGTAATACACCACACAACAGCATTCCGAGTTAAAAGCGTGTAAAGTTTGACTTGTGGTTGCTCATGAAAGTACACATTTTTAGTGTACCACTGAGACAGATTGCAATAAAGAAAATGTAAATATACAGAAAGAAAACCTTTGTATTGTAAGAAGTATGAAAAAAATTTAAATGCAAAAACATTATTCACGCATACAATAATGCTTATTATGCTTACATTTTTTTAACGATACAATAGCTAAGTTTAATCTGTAGAAATGCTAGTAAGTATAAAGCTAAAATTAAATACAACTGTAAATAAAATGGTTGCCATTTTTTGTTTAGAAAAATTGGATTGAGTTAATCTCCTAGATTCAATGAAATTCTTTATAATTAATTACTTGAAAAGATTCAAATTAGAAAACAGAAATGAAAACGAAATGATATTACTATATGGAAAGATTTTAGTATTTTACTAATTGTCGCACACATGTAAATTACTCATGAATGCAAATAAATGTCGATCCTTTTAGTATTTATAAATCACAACTTTTTGTGGGTTGCCAAGTTTGCAGCAAAAGAAAAGGAGACTTTTAAACATTTGCATTCTAATTCAAAACGCGATCTTACGTTCCTAGAAGTAGCTTACATGCCATTATTTTAAGCGCGGTATACACGTTCAAAATAGAACATTTACTAATCTTTCTTACCGTTTAAATAACATATAAAACTTTGAACAAGAGTTTACTTAAAATTTTTATTTTTTTTTCTTTTACTCTCTTATGCGCGAACTAGCCATAAGTAAAGTCAAACAAGACTAAAAATTGTATCGATAATTTCATTATTGGTAAATATGTGTTTAACAAAGTCAACAACCCATACTTATCAGATCATAAAGGCAGAAATTAATTCATATCATCGGCCTGTTATACAAATTGGATCATTTTACTTATATCAACAGTTGGAGGAATTAAAATGTTTTCTCATATACGTACGTATAAAGTGAAAGCTATGTAATCGGTTTAAATTTGCAAACACTTTTTTTTACCTTTATCGACGTTTTGCGGCCTAAACAATACGAAAAACACTTTTTTAGAAAAGAAAATATCGTATCTGATTGTGTGTCTGTGTGTGAGTGCGCGTGATATCTTTTGAACCATTAAAGCTATCGATATGAAATTAGGTACAAAAATTTCATTTTGACAGTATCTCCTAAATGGTAATAATTTTGTTTTTTTTTGTATTCAAAACTAATTTATTTTGATTATACCAATCCTTTAATTCTTAAAGAATGTCACCTGCTCGTGTCTGTACATCTTTGAAAGATTTCGCAGAGACTAATACCGAAGTATCGTCCGCGTACTATTGATTTAAGAAAGATTGAGATATCATTAATGAAAATAATAAAAAGGATCGGCCCTCGAACCGAGCTCTGCGGCACGCCCACATTTATAGGAAGAAGTGAGATGAACGTGAACAACCTCCGAAAGGAACGATGTAAACCATTTTGCAACAACGCCTCGAATACCGTAAAAATTTAATTTTGCAATCAAAAGATTATGATCAACACAATCAAATGCCTTGCTGAGGTCACAAAAAACCCCAGCAGGGTATTTATGGTTATCTAAACGAGAGACAACCTCATTCATGAATGAGTGAATTGCTGAGATGGTGCTCGGAAGCCATGTTGTTCCGACGCAATTATATTATTTTTGAATAAATGTGAATGTAACCTATCCAACATAGCATATTCAAATACCTTCAACTGAGCCGCTTTTAAAAATTGGACATACTGCATAAATTTTGAGTTCTTTTGGAAAAGTACCATGTTCAAAAGACATATTAATAAATGTCACTAATGGAGTAATTATAACTGGAATTACAGACTTTAATACATTGCAAGGAATATCATCTGAACCTGCTGATTTTTTGTTTTTAAATTTATTTAGACAACTAAGAAGTTCAGTTTTCGAGTAGGGAAAGGCACGCATACTTTTAGCAACGATAAAATCTTGCCTAAACTCATATTGATTTAAATCAGTTGCGTTTGAAATCTTTGATACTATTGCATGTGGTACATTAACAAATTTTTCATTAAAGGTATTGACAATTGTGTTTGGGTTATCCGCCGATTTTCCGTCTATAACAAGTGGCCATTGCTTTTGAGAAGTGAAGGAGCTACTAAACAAGTACCCACGTTTCAGATAAACACAGAAAATTAAATGTCGTGTTACAAAAGTCAGTTTCTAGTTGTGCTATTTTAGCCACAGATATACCCTGTATATTTAACAAAACTAAATCTACTCGTTCATCTATTGTATCTTGACAAGATTTAACAGGTAATTTTTGCTTTTATATTAAACTATGATCATTAGTTACACATTTCCTGGATCGTACTAATACAAGTATTTTTTTTAATTGGGAATTATTTATTAATCACAATGGAAAGAGAGTGAATTCAAAGAACAGTTGAATCTCACTTTTCAAAACCATAGCAACGCATTTAGTAACTCCGCGTATTGTAACAAATCGGCTTATTACCTTCCAACATACATATCGTATGCAGGTATAGAAGGTTATGCAATCGACTTTTTTTTCACTATCTCTAAATCGACGTATTAGCTCATTTTACAACGTTTGGCCAAGTTTTGCCAAGATCGTTCATGATGTCTAGATGTCCGTCTGTGTGTATGTGTGGATGTCTGTTAGTATCCACGATAACTCCAGAACGAAAACACCTACATACCTAAAGTTTTGAATTTAAGCTTGTTTTCATTTCCCTTGGAGCTGATTACATTTTGGGAGATATCCAGCGGCAGTTTTTTGTTTTTATCAAATATTTCTAAAACAGCTGCGTATTTTAAAGATATAAGCATACCTAGACATATACCTTGAACATATCGATTAATCAGGTTCTATGCAATTTTTTGATACGACGCGTAATTTAGAGGCAAAAAAATTCGTAAGGTAGAATTTAAGTGTTAGTTCAATTTTTTTCAATATCTGAATAACGATTAATTTTATAAGAAAAAGTGTAGACATATTTTTTAAACAAAATTTAATTTTACATGATTTTTCTTTATAAAGTTTCTTAATATAACGTAGGGTAAGTCTAAAAATTAATTAAATATGTATGAAAATGGTTAAACTGTATTATTGATATAGAAGCGGACGGCTATGGAATTTTTTTTAAGTTAACAAGTATTTATGTCTATTAATCTCTATCTGATATGAAGCTTTAAACGTCATTCTGGCATAGATTATTGTTTTTGTTTTTACAATGGTGCCTGTTTTGGTTATGAACGTATAAAAAAGAGGTTACATGGTTATACATGGTAATTATTTCATTTCTTTTAATTTTTTAAGTTAGTGCCTAAAGTTCATTCGTTTAACTTATTCCGATGCCGTCATGTATGCATTAAATCACGAAATGACCGTCGTCTGTAATTTAAAGCAAAAATATGAGCACTGACACCAACCTTTCCTTATTTGCTTATTTCTTGATTAAGGTTACGTACGCGCGCCGGTTTGTTTATTTCTTATTCGTTTTTCATTGCTTCTTGAGTTAATATTTTAAAAGATTTGTTCTTTTCAGAACCACATTACATTCTAGTGTTCATTTAAGGTAAAGACTAATTCGCTTTTACAGAAAGAGATAACATTTATGTTTTCATTTGTAGCACATGCCTCGTAGGTCAACAAATTGATCCATAACTTAGTGGAATACTGTAATAAAGAAAAACAGAACAACGGGTCCTTAACACCATTAACAGCAGTGCATGAAAGGGTTAGCGATGTTTTGAAAATTGACACCAAAACTATTTCTAATGCTTTACGACGACATCAAAATCAAGAAGAAAACAATGAAAATGATCCCCAACTAAAAAGTCTAAAAACAAAAAACACGGATCAACGACAAAAAAGTGAAATCCGTACTACAATTTACAACATGTATATTAATCAAGAACATGTTACATTAGACATGCTCTTAACAAAAATTAAAGAAAGAGGTATCGTTGAGTGTAAAAGGACAAGCCTCTATCACGTTTTGTTGGACATTTGACTTCCTTTCATGCAAACAAACAACAGAAAAGCCCTGTGCGAAAAAACTTCAATAGCATCGATGAGGGTAAAATCTTTGAGAAGTTACATCACTTATATGAAACAAGATATCTACAAGCAGTTCGTTTATCTCAACGAAACATGGATATTTGCAAAAGTAAGCAACAAAAGAATATGGCAAGATTCCAGTTCAAAATGCTTTAAGAATCTTGGTGGCGAAGGTAAACGTTATCTAGTTCTACATGCTGGAACAGAAGATGGCTTTATGGAGGGAGCAGACCTTATATTCTCTACCACAAACAAAAGCAGTGATTATCACGGTTATATGAATTCCGAAAACTTTGTTAGCTTGTTAAAAAATCAACTTTTGCCAAACTTAACAAAGCCACCTGTAATCGTTATGGATAATGCTCCTTACCATTCACACATTGTCAATCGTCAACCAACTACAAATTGGAAAAAAGAAGAAATTTCAGAGTGACTTAGGGGAAGAAAAGTTACTTATGAAAAAGAAGCCTTTAAAACAGAATTACTACATATAGCAAAGCTACATAAGTTAGAGAAACAATATTTGGTCGACAATATTATTAGAGAACATGGACATGAAATTTTACGCTTGCCTCCTTACCACTGTCAATTTAACCCAATAGAAATGGTATAGGGAATAAGCAAAACTTATTATGATAAACACATTGGAAGAGATGGTTATGGGGATGATAATGTCAAACAGATGTGGAAAGAAGCGTTAGAAACAGTTTCACCTTCAGTTTGGTTAAAAACTATTAAACATGCAGAAGCTGAAATTCTAAAGTGTTGGGAACAAGAAAAGTTTGTGTCAATCCAATTATTATAAATCCAAATGATGACACAGATACATAAGATGAAGTATAGTGAACATTTATAATTTCTTGTTTTTAATTGAATTCTTAACGCAAACAAATATTTTTCTCCAAAAACTTAATAATAATCTAATTAATAACATATATGTTTTTGTACATTAACATTATATTTTATAACAATAAATTATTTTCAACACAATCATGCTTAAATGTGAATGGACATACGTTTTATTACATTATGGTGTAATAATGTACTGAATACGTAAGAAACACTGGATTATAATGTGTTTAGTGTGTTTAAAACTATACTTTGAATAAGTTTATAAAAAATCCTATAATTCAATTACATTAAATACACCAATAATTTTGAATTGCAGTATAATAATCTTCTACGCAAACAAGTGTAAACACTCACAAATTTGCGTTATAGAATATATTGCCGTTATAGTTCGGACAAGGAGTGCAGTGTTAGGGCCCGGTGATATTTACTCAAGGCGACCTTAACATCTAATACTTTGATCTTTACATCGTTTATATCCCGATGCCGTCAAAGATTTATAACCGCCACTTTTATGTAGAAAACTATTGTAACAATTACTTCCTTTCTTTGGAAGAGTTCATTGGTCTTAACCTACAAATATTTACAAAATTTTTGCAACATTTTAGAATAACTTACCAAAATTCATCTGCTACGTTATTATATTGTAAGTTTTATTGAAAATAAAATGCTTTTACGTGCGTACATCTACGATACGTAAATTAAACTTTTGTCTTTTATTTGGAAACAACATTATAACATGTACATTTGACATTTACGTTAAGTTGGTATCAAAACTGTTCCTACAAGCAAACGAAATTTGTTGTTGATGTTATCCTTGTTAGTTACTTGAGTTAATAAGAGACATACAAAACGACACTCTTGGAATAAATAATACGTTAGCTAATAATGTATACATTGTTTTCAATATGTACAAAAAGATAGTCATACACAAGTGCGCGTTTGATTCATCGATCAATCGGGATAAGTTAAATGAATGAACTATAGATGTCTATTAACCTCTGTCTGGCATGAAGTTTTCGGCGGAGACGAATTCACTCCCACAATATAAATATTACCTGACCGCCAAAAAAGTCGTGGTTGAATTCACTCCCTGGCGATTACACACTGTAGTTAGAATAAGCGTTTATGATGCTTTAAACTCGAAACACTGTTGCCTAATTATTTCTTATTAATGTATTATTTAACATTGCTTTTCGTCAAAGTTCTTATATTTAATAAAATAAAGCAGTAAGTAGTTATAAATAACATTTTATTTGAAAATTTCTTAAACATACACTTATTTTGTTCACGTGCTATAATACTATAATATTTAACTTAAAACCGTATGTTCAGAAAAAAACATGACATTATTTATACGAATTTTACATGCAAACTATTATAACAATACTAATGTGCGTTAATTGTGTAATTAGTGATAATGACCTTTTGTTCTCGGTATCTAACGGTATTTACAATAATTCAAAATAACTTTCACAATTGGAGCCAAATCACAAATTTTATAAAAAACAAGTATATATAGAATGTAATAAAATATTAATATATTCACTGTACTATTTTCTAATCAGTGACGGAAAAAATATTTTTCCATTAGTATGAAAGTAAATGTTTACAAGTGGGTCCTTAACAAAAATGGATATATTATGTTATTATATTTGTAGGATTTGACAAAAAAATCGACTAGTATCCCATTCTCTTCATAAGTTCATACCACTATTTTACCGTTCTTTTAAGGATAAAAAATACAATTGGCAACAACGCTGTAATGTCAGAAAATAATACCATTTAATCATGTTTTAATGCATATTTTCTTGGGAGAGAATTCGACCCATGAAAGAACTACCTCCTCAGGACGGGACTGAACGCGTCCCCGCCCGAAGTTTTAAACGTCTCTTTGACATAGAATATTGTTTTTGTTTTCACAATGTTGCCTATTTCGTAGTGAATTTATTATGAAAGAGGTTGCATAACTATCCTAAAAAAAATGTTATTAAAATTATTTCATTTCTTTTCATTTCCATTGTGGAGATTGGAGGGTCGTATTGGAAGGTCGTGTCGTGTTCCACACCAGATATTTTGAAAAGGTTTCAAGCGACATGGGAAAGGTTGTACTAAAACTATACGTTACCTTAGTGAGTGCGATTTATACCAAATATCGGACGGTTGTAGATAAATAGATAATATTTGTGTTAAGAAAATTCTTGCCCATATAATGCTTATAAGGAACATGCATATATTTTTTTAATGTATAAAAACGTTCAGGTATACCGGCTAGCAATAAGATACGCGGAGTGTAAGAAAAAGTAACAATTCTAGTTTTTTTTATGTAAATATTATAGTAATGTATCGTTCTTTTGAGTGTTTTAGTATTTCTTTAATTTTCTTTTGCAAGATCCTTATCCTAAATTTATTGAAAGCGCACGTAAAATTGTTATGGAACATCAAATTATATAAATGTGGCATATTAATTCATCACGATAAATTGTATAAATGTTAATTTGGGTTTCTTAGGTGTTAAATAAAGTTAACAGGTTAAATAAATTTAAGTAGTTAATTAAGCAATTAACACGAATCTCAAATAAAAAAGCAGAAATTTGCATACGTTTATGAAGACCGTACCGTAAAGTATAAATAACTTTATTACAATTATGTAATTGACGGATTGATGGTTACGCATTGAACTAATTCGATGAACCTTGAATTATCTTAACTCCGTAAACGTAACTGTGACCTTATTGTCAGATGTTTTTGTTTACGTATGTTAATGCAGTCTTTAAAATTATGTAACCGATAGTTTCTTTATTCTTTCGATACATTGCAATTCAAATTTGCGGATTTAGAAGCAATGGGCTAAGTAACATTTCTATAGAAAACAAAAAAATAATTTAAAATTCATACTAGAGTAATCAACATGCATATATTAATTCAGATCTAAATAATAAGGTACTTTACAAAGCACGATGTGCATAAATTATTATTTTTTGTTTATATTTGGTAGGTATTAACTCTATCGTATAAATCAGATAAAACATTCAACAAATGCCAAGAAACTACAACTAATTATGATTTCTGTGCAGTAAACAAAAATTATAATTACTCCTGTAGCAAGTTGGGACGATAATTTTCTTATAGGACCGAATAGATACAATATAATATTTATTCAATGGAATTGGACTATTTTAATCTTAGAACTTTGTAATTAAATTAAAATTTATTTAATAATCTGCACACATCAAGCGTTAAAAATAAATAGTAACTAATTAAAAATTCAGTAATGGAAGCATTATTTTTCGCTTGTTAACAAAACAATGTTGATATAAATTGTTTTAACGCATATGAAAATAAATAAAGTGGCAACTAAGTTATGAGGTGTCCTTAAAATTAAAATTTTACAAGTTTATTAGGCGATAAAATAATGAACATTTACAGATTTGTGTTGTAAATTAACTATATGTATTGAATGGTAATGAGTTATGCACAAAGCACACGTTAATTTGATATTTCTTCTTTCGGAATCTCATCATATTTCAATTTGTCCTTGATACAAACGATTTAAAATTTGCCAAAGCTTTACTACATTCTGAACACTTGACTCCAATTTACCTTTTTGGTATTGATTTCCCATGCCGTCACAAGTAGCACAAGGGGTTCTAGCGAACTTGTTTTACCTGAATTTCGTTCATTTCTGCTGTAGACATTCGGAGAAACTTCGTATCTACAAAATTCGATCATGTTATATACGTACATACACATTTTTATAGCTTATAATGATACCACAGATTCAAACACAAAATATATATATATACACATACATACAGCGTGATAGATTTACTGTAGGGTTGTAAACTCCGCTATGGTCATATTGTTATCAAAAATTACTGACACTAGAAAGTTGTTTATCAAAACTTTCATCCGCTGAGCAATAGTGTGCGTAAATACGTATGTATAAACTGTCACAATTTTCTTCCTTCTATTTTTGTCGTTTTATTTGTCTTTTCATTAAAAAAGACAGATTTTACATGAATTACAGGAACAAGACAAAAACTGCACATACTTGATTGATTTATCTGGTAATTAAATAAATACAGAGCTCTGTTTAGAATAAAAGTAAAATGCGAATAATTTTTAGGTTGTAATTGTTAGTGTCATGTTTTCGAATCAACAGAATAAGTTTATCTTGGAGGCTTATGTTCTGTTTAGGCAACGAGATGAAGGTGGTGTCTGGAAATATTCGCAAGTTTCTTACTTCGAGGAATTCTAACAACGGTTCGCCAACATTGACGTTAGCTACGAAACATTCACACAGCATGTTCGTCGAATTGTTTAAAGTTTTCGTAACACCGGCTCCGTATCTAAAGGTAAATATCTGGAAAGTTGTTTATCAAAACTTTCATCCGCTGAGCATGAGCGTGCGTAAATACGTATGTATAAACTGTCATAATTTTCTTCCTTCTGTTTTTGTCGTTTTATTTGTCTTTTTATTAAAAAAGACAGATTTTACGTGAATTACAGGAACAAGACAAAAACTGCACATACTTGATTGATTTATCTGGTAATTAAATAAATACAGAGCTCTGTTTAGAATAAAAATAAAATGCGAATAATTTTTAGGTTGTAATTGTTAGTGTCATGTTTTCAAATGAACAGAATAAGTTTATCTTGGAGGCTTATGTTCCGTTTAGGCAACGAGATGAAGGTGGTGTCTGGAAATATTCGCAAGTTTCTTGCTTCGAGGAATTCTAACAACGGTTCGCCAACATTGACGTTAGCTACGAAACATTCACACAGCATGTTCGTCGAATTGTTCAAAGTTTTCGTGACACCGGCTCCGTATCTAAAGGTAAATCTCTGGAAAATTGTTTATCAAAACTTTCATCCGCTGAGCATGAGCGTGCGTAAATACGTATGTATAAACTGTCATAATTTTCTTCCTTCTATTTTTGTCGTTTTATTTGTCTTTTTATTAAAAAAGACAGATTTTACGTGAATTACAGGAACAAGACAAAAACTGCACATACTTGATTGATTTATCTGGTAATTAAATAAATACAGAGCTCTGTTTAGAATAAAAATAAAATGCGAATAATTTTTAGGTTGTAATTGTTAGTGTCATGTTTTAGAATGAACAGAATAAGTTTATCTTGGAGGCTTATGTTCCGTTTAGGTAACGAGATAAAGGTGGTGTCTGGAAATATTCGCAAGTTTCTTGCTTCGAGGGATTCTAACAACGGTTCGCCAACATTGACGTTAGCTACGAAACATTCACACAGCATGTTCGTCGAATTGTTCAAAGTTTTCGTGACACCGGCTCCGTATCTAAAGGTAAATCTCCTGGCAGAAGACCTGTACTTGACGAAGAAGGCTTATAGATATTCGGGGGCGATTGGAAGCTAGTCCCAATAAATCTTTAAGACGATTGTCTGCTCAAAGTGGTAATTGAGTAAAATTTGTTTTTATTACTAAATGTTGATTATTTATTAATTGTAATTGTAGGGGTTTCGTATGGGACATGCCAGAGGGCTTGTAAAAAACTGAAAATGCACCCGTACAAAATGTCTGTATTACAAGAATTGCTGCCAACTGATTTTGAAAAGCGTCGAACGTACTGTACCTGGTTTAAAGCTCAATAACAATGATGTTCTGGATATAACATTTTTCAGTGATAAGGCTTGGTTTCATCTAAGCCGCTATATAAATTCTCAAAATTACCGAACCTGGTCAACTGAAAATCCCCATCTATTTATTGAAACTCCATTACATCCAGTTAGAACTGGATTACCAATTCGAGAAGGCGAATAATTGGACCAATTTTTTAATGAAAATATAAATGCCAAAAACTATTGACAATTAATTGTAAGACCTTTTGTTGAACAACTTCACGAGGACGAGATTCAAAATGGGTATTTCCAGCAAGATCCCGTGCAACAACCCAGACGGCCCGTACAACGTTGACATGTTTATCACAATTTTCGGTCTCCCCGCTTGACTCCGCTCGACTGCTTTCTCTGCGGTCATCTTAGTAACGTTTGCATACAGTTGAGGAGTTACAGAATGACAGAGTGAACGCCGTTAACGCAATAACCCCACACACACTTAACAGCCGTCTTCGAGAATATTAAACGTAGAGGTAGTTTATGCTTAGAGAATAACATTTTCAACAATTTCAGCACAATTTAAGCTTTCGGAGACTATAATGTCTCCGTCATCAGTCAAATCAAAACTGAATTGAAATAAAAACATTACATTCCCTTATTGGCGTTTTTAATAATAACATTAAGATGGAGGTAGTTCAACAACCAAGAAATCCAGACTATTATTTTGCTGTATTTATTGTTGATATATCATCAACTTTTCAATTTCCCGCCCAATCAGTAATACCCGTATGTACATCACTGGAAATAGTTGGGATCACTAAATGAGATAAGTGGAGAATAGCTTTTTTGAAGTAAGCGGACTACTTCAATCAATCTGGATCATATTACGAATGTTATTCATCAAAATAAAATTTAAATGAATTTGATTTCTGTTGTAGTTTTAGATAACAGTCTACGTTTCGAAGTAACTATGTCTCCTTTTCCAAGATTTTGTAATAAGTGTCTAGAATGAAAATTGTCCTATAGTTCTTGGTATATTATACAAGGTGGAATCAAATAATGGGTTTAACTTTGTTATTTGCAAAATTACAAAAAAATGTTCGATGTAAAAATGGTTTCGTTCATTACCGTGCATCTTTTGAGTTTTTTAGTTTGTGATCTATTCTTTTGTTTTGTTGCTATGGCAATCAACTTTTTTTCAAATGGCACCCAGACTATTTTTTAAACAATCACATTTCTCTCTAGTCAATCAAAAATTGTGCAATTTTTGAAGAAAAAAAAATAAGCGAGAAAAAAAATGTCTAATCAATGTTATGTCTTTTCTTGAAAAGCAAACACGCTGCTTCCTACAGGTCGTTTTAGTGATGTGAATTCAATAACCAATTGTGGCTTGTTTTTTTCGGACAGTGCCTGTAAGTGTTAGTTTATGTTCATAGAGAAGTTTTTCTGCAAGGTTCTTTGATGTAAAAAAGTTATCCGTAGTTACATTACGTCCAGATCCCAAAATTGGTTCGCAAAGACGCGGAACTAGTGACATATTACTGTTGTCAACTTGATATGGTCCTTCGGGCTGTTTTCCTACGTACACTTCCATATTTGCAGTGTAGAAAGATTTAGAGTCACATAAAGCATATATTTTATTCCATAACGATTTGGTTTGCTTGGTATATATACTCTAAATGAACATCTTCCTCTGAAAGCTTCCAATTTTTCGTCTATTGTAGCGTATTCAGAAATAGAGTAATATTCCTTACAATGTGAGTTAAATGCACAAAAAAAATCGCGTATAGCTGCTAATTTGTCTGTCTTTTGGCGATCAATTCTCGTCTCCTTGTCGTCAAAGCGTATATGCCTTAGTCAACATATTTCTATTGAAGATTCATTTGTTCGAAATAAATCACTAGCATTCAAATGATTGTTTTCATTTACTCCTGAAAGATATAACAATCCCAACAATGCCTTTATTTCGAGTAAATCGGTTTCCCTTTCAGTGCTGTTGGCAGAATTCTCGGTTTTCATTCTAGTAAATATGTTTACATATTCTACTACTTTCTCTAACATTTCATCAGTCAAATATAGTTCCCAAATGTCTTTTCCTAAGAAAAGTTGGCGCGCAATACCTTTTACTCCGGGTTTTTCGGTAATAATATTCTCCCAAGCAGTTCTAACATTTCTCGGCGGGACATACTTCCTCCATATTGTTGTTTTATCCTTGCCGATAAAAGTAGGTTCTTGAGTTTTTGGAGTTGTCACATCCATCTGCTGCTCAGTCTCATCAGCTTGTTCTTGTTCCGTATCAGTATTTTCTTCAAACACCTCAATATGATCCTCTTCGTCGCTATCTTCTTCATCATTTTCCTCCATTATTTCATCGTCTGAATCGGTCTGCACCTCATCAAAGAGTCGTTGTAGCCTTGCCATCTCTTTTCATCACCCATTATTGAAAATCTGATATATGTATAAATAGGAATAGAATTTTGTAAAAATTATAAAGTAAAACTTACTTTTATTATATAACGTAAAATATAACGTCGGTCTGACAGACCGTAAACGATAATAAATATAAAAGTAACTGTTCTAGCGACCAGCTGACACTGTACTACGAGTAAATAAGTTGGGACACGGAGGTACTAAAAGGCACACATGCGCAGTTTGTAATATAAACAAATAATAAAAAAATGTTTTCAACATCGGTCCCTGAGACCGCACGTTAACTCCGAAGAGTTAAACGTACTAAGACATATTTTAAAACAATTAGAATTCAAGAACAAAGTTTTTGGTATATTTTACGATTTAACACGCGCTTTCGAAACTATCGACCACAACACTCTCCTATACAAGTTGAACAAATACGGAATACGCGATAAAGCATTCGAATGGTTAAATTAGAACCTATGCAATAGCCAACAGACAGTTAAATTAAAAATAGACAACGTTACAACATCATCAACTGAGTTGTAACAGTAGGAGTACCACAGGGCAGTACACTGAGTCCTTTGCTTTGATTATGTTTATAAATAACTTGTCTGTTACTGAAACAAGCTCTTTAACTCTATTTGGTATTTGCAGATGACACTTCAGCGCCATCTGTATCCGTTGACTGGTATATACTATTGTATAAGAAAAAGAAGATAATTATTATTATTTTGAGAATACAATTCTCTTTTTCTTACACAATATAAAAATATCTATTTATATACCTTAAACATATCGATTAATTATGTTCTATGCAATTTTTTGATATGACGCGTAATTTAGCGGCAAAAAAAATCCTAAGGTAGAATTTAAGTGTTAGTTCAAATTTTTTCATTATCTGAATAACGATTAATTTTATAAGAAAATGTGTAGACGTATTTTTTAATGAAAATTTAATTTTACATAACTTTTCTCTATACAGTGTTTTAATGTAATGCAAGGTAAGTCCAAAAATTAATTAAATACACTGCATTATTGATATCTCATAGAAGCGGGCGGCTTTGGAATTTTTTTTAAGTTAACGTGTATATATTAATATCTATCTGACATGCAGTTTTAAACGTCATTCTGACAAATTATTTTTGTTTTTACAATTTTGCCTGTTTTCGATATGAACGTATAAAAAAGAGATTGCATTGTTATCTTAGAAAAAATATAATTATAATTATTTCATTTCTTTTAATTTCCACGTTGTAGGTTGGAAGGTCGTGTGCTCACAACAGATATTTTTTATTGTGTATATCTGTGGTTAAACTGCTTTTAATTTTTTTCTGTTGCTTAATTTTATATTTTTGTACGCACTTAATACGGAAGTACGGGTTTAATGGTATTTATTGAACTTTTCTGTCTGATTTTTTCTTCTTTGTAGTATTAATGTACTTATAAAAGTGCTTATTTATTAATAAACTGAGTTTTCTTGGTGGTTCTTTCCCAGTTTATCGTTTCTCGTTAATTCCAATTTTAGTAGTTTGACTTACCTGTCCCACTATGATGCAACACTTAACCTTATCAAATCCTATCTATCATAACACAGCGTAGCCTACCACTAGACGGTCAATTATTATCAGATTTGAGTTTTGCGAGTAATTTAATATTAGACTTGTAAATAAATTCTAATGTTTTATTTATTTCGAGGAAAATCAATGTAAGGCAAGGAAATAATTTGAGTAAGAGTAGCATTATTGTCAGTAAAGTCAAGCTACATCCACTAGCGATTTTTTTTCATGAGTTTGCATCATTGCGAATAAGTTCAATATTACGCTCTTAATGATTTTATACTCTTCTAGTTATTGAGAGTAATTTCAAATTACACTTTTAAGGATAGGGATACCTTGGGACACTACACATGTCTTCAAGTAAAAGTAAAAGATAAACTCTGAATGTAAATAATTAGATTCACAACAAAATTCTTTTTGTTACATAAACTGTTTATTTTTTAGACTGTGTGGACGTACTAATTAATAATCAAATTGTAATTTAATTGCAATGTTTTAAGATTAAAATAGTCCAAATTCCATTGAATAAACAATACATTATTATGTTTTTGTTACGAACGAATAAGTTCAAAAGTAAATATGTAATTAAAAATTATTATTAATTTTATTAAATACATAAATAAAAAGTTTACCTCGAGTAGGATTTGAACCTACCACCTGTACTTTGCCAGAGTACCGCGCTAACCAACTGCGCTATCGAAGTACAAGCCCCAATTGATGTAAATTTTGTCTTTATGTATGTAGAACTGATGTAAATTCTAAATTAATAATAATAAATAAATAATTAATAATAATTTTTAATTAAACATTACATTGTATTTATTCGATAACAAATCTATATGCAGGTTGAGTTTTGACATTTTTTGTCAAGATAAGATGTAATTACATTAACGCCTCTACGAAAATTAAAATCATGTTAATCAGATCATCCAAAATTACTATAGAATAACTACATTTTTTTACTCAATTCAAATATATTATAATTAGGTGGTATACCATAGAGTTCATAGCTTTAAATTATATTCTTTGTTTTCTTTATAACCGCTACTTAGCCCATTGCTTCCTCATCGGCAAATTTGATTTGAAAGAGTAAATATCGGTTACATAATTTTAAACACTTCATTTACATACGTAAACAAAAACATGACCCACAATAAAGAGGTCACAGCGTTGATTATATACGAAGTATATAATCAATGGTCACGGTTGCGTGTAATGGAGTTCAAGGTTTATTGAATCACTTCAATGTGTAAACTATCAATACGTCAATTACAAAATTTTAATAAAGTTACTTGGTACATTACGAGACGGTCTTCGCAAACACAAGCAAGTTGTTGCTTTTTTTTTAAGAATTGTGTTAACTGTTTAATTAACTACATAAATTTAATTAACCTGTTAACATTAAAGTTGACCTTTTTTCAACTTAGACGCTAATTTATCAACCTAAAAACCCAAATTAATAATTTATCAGCAGTGAGGTTTGTCGTGATGAATTAACATGATACAATTTTACAAAAAAATGTGTTAAGGATACTGGAAGATAGCCCGTAGCAGTTTTATGTGCACTTTCAAAAAATTTCGAATAGGGATTGCGCGAAAACGGTGCCTTTAAATTAATGCTTCCTTCGATAGCTAAGGCTCCCCGTTTGCGTCAACTACTTCTTCGAACTTTCAATATAATAAATAAATACGAAGGACCAGTTGTAATTAAAATTAATTTATTACAAGAAATTATATTAAAAAACTTTGTTAAATTTTTTCTTTTTTTTTCACTAACTTTGAGAGAGAGTTGATCTATTACAAAAATATATAATTGCGTTGTTGCGATGTTTCGCAACATACTGCCCCCACCGCAATAGTGTGTTGGCAAAAAATTATTATTGTAAGTCTGAACATCTACATGAATTTACAACTGATTGAAATCAGGAAGTTAACTAAATAATTCGGCGTAAGAGACCGGAGATTATTGAACAAGTTAGGATTAAGTCCGAGATAAATTTGTTACTGAGAGAACGGGAATGCGAGGACGTTAATAAAATAAACAAAACAAACAACAAATATATATGTAAAGGAATATTTTTACATTTTCTTTCGCAAGAGAAATTAACAATCTGCCTGTGGAAGAGGGCACACTTTTGTTATGGAACGAGTGAATTCTCCCTCTTGTGTTTTTAGGCGGACAACTCTGACTTTTCCATCGGCGCCTTCAAATGTTTCCAAGACCCTGGCCATTGGCCAATGCAGAGGGGGAGCGTTTTCTTCTTTCAGAAAGACTAAATCATTTTGCTGCAAATTTCGGGTCTCAGTCATCCATTTTGGTCGATTTTGTAACCGGTTTAGATGATCAACTGACCACTTTTTCCAAAAATTTTGCTGAAGTTTTGAACATCGCTGCCAAAAGGACAACTTGGCTTCTGCTGAGTTGGAAATGTCTTTTTCAGGGTATGGTGAGAGGCTAGTTCCTATTAGAAAATGCCCAGGAGTGAGTGTTTGAAAATCTGAAGGGTCGTTTGAGAGAGCAACGAGGGGTCTAGAATTGAGAATAGCTTCAATTTGAGCTAATATGGTGGCAAATTCTTCAAAAGTGAGTGGAGTAGTGCCCACAACACGCGAGATGTGGTATTTGGCACTTTTTATTGCGGCTTCCCAGAGTCCTCCCCAATGAGGGGATCTGGGGGGGATGAAAGTCCATTTGGTTTCATTTTGAGAAAGGTAAATTTGAATAGAAGTGTTCACATCCGTATTTCGGAAATAATCGTATAGTTCCTTTAACTGATTTTTCGAACCCAGAAAATTAATGGCATTATCACTATAAATGACCGACGGATTTCCTCTTCGAGATATAAATCTTTTAAGAGTGGCTAGAAAAGCCTCAGTTGACAGATTTGACACTAGCTCGATGTGAACTGCTTTAATCGCCATGCATACGAATATAGCTATGTAGCATTTCATTACCGGTGCCTTGCGTAGATGGGAGGAGTTTATGAAGAACGGTCCACCAAAATCGACTCCGACTTTTTGGAATGGTCGTGGTAGTCACTCTGTCTTTTGGCAAATTAGCCATGATCTGTTGCACTGATTGTGCATTAAATCGAAAACAAATAGTGCAATTCCGAATAATTTTTATGTGACGCAGTCCGTCTAGTGGCCAATACCGTAATCGAACATTGGAAAGTACATTCTGAGGACCAGCGTGCCATAATCGAAGATGTTCAAACTTCAATAAGAGAGAAACAACGTGATCCTTAGAGGGCAGGAGAAGAGGATGTTTTTGTTCAAACAAAATTTCTGCATTTTCCAACCTACCACCCACACGCAGCAGTCCAAGATTGTCCAAAAGGGTTTTAATGAGCGAAGTTGCTTGTGAGATAGAACTTTGTTTGAGTCAAGTTCCAAGATTTGTTGAGAAAAATGTTCTTGTTGAACCTTTTTTATAATTACAGTGAGTGCGGAATCCAACTCCGAAATAGTCAAAGGGCCTGTTGTTTTGCTTGAGAATGAGTGACGTTGTGAACAAAGCGTAGCACATATGCAATTGTTCTATGCAATCGAGAAAATGACGAGAAACGTGTAAATATTGAATTCCAAAATGTTCTAAAATTGATTGACGATTAAAGATATTTTTCTTTCCTCAGGAGGATTGTCAACCGAGAAAGGAAAATTCTCTACATTTCGCACTTCAAATTTAGGATTGAGAAAATATTTGGGCCCGTTAAACCAAAAGTTAAATCATCAGAGTTCAAATGACCACGGGACAGCATGTCTGCGGGATTATCCGCTGATTTTACATAATTCCACTTAGTCATGAGTAAGTTCTTGAATTTCAGACACTCGACGCGACACAAATGCTGCCCATCGACTTGAGTGGCTTTTACACCAGTATAATGCAATTTGCGAGTCTGTCCAAAGTGTGACAGAGGTAGGAATTAGTTTATTTTTATAAATCGACACTATTTTATTAATCAATTTTGATAATAACAGCATGGCACAAAGTTCGAGTTTGGGGATTGTAATTGTCTTGATTGGAGCTAAGCGCGATTTAGATGACAATAAATTACAAGACACCGAGTTGTCTGAGTACATGGTTCTAATATACACACAAACATATTCAATATTTTTACTAGAAAATAAACACCGAGAGATTGTGAGATTTTTTAACCGAGAAAAGAGTTCGCAGAGAGCTTTCCATTCTGTTAAAATCGAAATGTCACGTATTTCTTCATCCCATTGTACCTTATGTAACCACAATTTTTGCATAAGAATTTTTCCTTTAACTATAAGAGGATTCACCAATCCAATAGGGTCAAAGCATTGAGCGAGATAAGATCAAATTTTTCTTTTCGAAATGGGGCAATCTTGTAGAGATTGTGAAGGAATAAAGATTTGAAAATTGTCTGATGAGGGATTCCACTTCAAGCCGAGAATTTTACATGGGGATTTTTCCAGATTGAAGTCCACTTCTGTGGTTTGAGGGTGAGATATATTTTTTAAGAAATCATTTGAGTTTGAACACCATTTGTGCAAGTGAAACCCGGGCTTAGAGAGAAGAGAGGTTAATTGAGAATAAAGTTTAGGTAAATCTTTTTCCGTTTCACATCCCGACAGAATGTCTTCCACATAAGTTTGAGTAAGCAGAGCATCTGATGCTAAGGGATAATCGGAATTATTGAGAGCGATATCATTTAAAACCCGAGTGGCAGCATAGGGAGCAAAGTTTGTTCCGTATGTGATGGTTTGAAGTTCCAAACATTTTAAAGATTGACGAGGTGAGTCGCGCCAAATAATGTTTTGCAGAAAATTTAGGCGAGGATTCGTGAAAATCTGCCGATACATTTTCTCAATGTCAGCGGTGAGTACAAACCTAAACGAGCGAAACCTACACAAAATGTCATATAGATCTGGTTGAACTTGAAATCCTTTTAACGTAACATCGTTTAATGAGAGTCCTAAAGATGTTTTACAAGACGCATCAAAAACCACACGCAACTTGGTGCTGACGCTTTCATTTCTGATTACGCACAAATGAGGAATAAAGTATTTCCTTTCTAACCTACTGTTAGTCGGAAATAGTGGAACATATTTTGCATGACCTAATGAAACATATTCATCGATGAATTTTTTATATTCGTGAAAGAGGGAGGGATCTTTTTCAAATCGTTTTTCAAGAGAAAAAAATCTTTTTTGCGATAAAGAAAGAGAATCGCCGAGTTTATGATGTTCATTTGTAGATTTCAGAGGAATATCTACTTGATAATGTCCATTTTGAAGGATGCGAGAAGTAGTATTAAAAATTTGTTCAGACTTTTTATCTTCTGGAGAGAGCAAGAGAGGTTCGGAGAGTTCTTCAATTTTCCAGAATTTTGTTAAGAGAGTTTCTAATTCATCTGTATCATTTGAGTGGTTAGTGGAATGATGAGAATAGGATGTTGAAGTAGATGGTTCAAATGTATACTTTTTAGGAACGGTTCCTGATATAATCCAGCCCAGATGCGTATTTAACAAAGTAGGATAACATCTGCCTAATTCCACTATGCCATACGTGAGAAGTGTGTAGTAACTATCTGCTCCAATAAGCAAATCTATATCGGATGGAGTGTGAAAATTAGGGTCAGCTAGAGTCATCTTAATATGATCTGGGATTTGTAACTTATCCGAGTGAATTTTTATTTGTGGAAGTTTATGAGTTATCTGTTCTAATATAGCACAAGAAACTTTGAATCTTTTAGAGCGGTCTACGTTTGAGTGTATATACATATTCACCGCTTTATTTGAGAAAGTTTTGTTTTGAGAAATTCCAGAAATATTCAAAGCTGTATTAAAGGTTTTATATCGGAGCTGATTAACCAGTTTTTGAGTACAAAACGAGTTCTGACTTCCGTTATCTAGTAGTATTCTTGCTTGGATAGGTCGTCCTTGCGCAGTAAACAAAGTTACTTGAGCTGTGGCTAGTAATACGTGGCAATTTTTGGAGGAAAAACTGGATAAATTTTCAGCCGGTAGCTGATTTGCTTGCGAAGTTGACGCTCTGTTTATGTCTTGATAATGAAGTGGAGTTGAAATTGGGTGATTGTTTAATGGATGAGGTTTATTTGAATGCACAGAATGCTCATTTTTTGGCACATTACGGCCGAAACCGTTATTTTGTGCATTTGAGTAAGAAATTGTGGGTTTATGATGAGTTTGAGAAAAACCTAATTTTCCTGAACTATTGAAGGGGACATTTTGTATGTGTAGCGCAGTGTGATGCTTCTTAGAACAATGAAAACAAGTTGCACGTGAAGAACAATTTTCCACTGTATGCTTTGTGCCTAAACAGTTTAAGCACATTTTTTTACTTTGAACAAACTTTAATCTTTCTTGAGGAGATATTTCCAAAAATTGTGGACACCCGTAAATTTTATGAGATTTATCGCAAAAAATGCACGAGAGAGCGTAACTGTCACTTTTCGAGTATAGTGTTACTTTACTACATTTTGAGTTGACTAGTGTTTCATTCCCTGAAATGTTTTCTAACACTACACAACGATTTTCGAGAAATTCAAAAAATTCTGCTAAATTTGGCAATGTCTTTAAATCACGACCTTCCTCAAACAATTTCTTAGAGCCGAAATCTAGTTTTTTTTTTAAAAGAAAAATAAGTAATGATTCAAAATTACATTTATCAGAGAGCTTCATGTTTTTTAGTGATTCTAGGTTTTTCTTACAGGTTGTAACTAATTCTCTCAAAGTTTGTGAATTACATTTTGTTATACAAGGAGCATTTAACAAATTTTCGAAATGGGAATTAACAATCTTATTTTTGTTTTCATATCTTTGCTTAAGTAATAAAAGAGCTGTAGAGAAATTTTCATTAGTCAATGACAATGATTCAATTAAACTAAAAGCTTCACCTTTTACCAGTGTTTTTAGATAATAAAACGTTCCACATTTGAGAATTGTGGGTTGTTTATTATTAACGCATCAAAGAGATCTAAAAGGGCTTCCAATCGTGCAAATTTCCTGTAAAGTTGGGAATATTAATTTGTGGCAATTTTATATTCGAATTGTGTATATGCGAGCTATTTCCAATTGAATCATTGTTGTGACTTACAGTGACATTTTGAGGAGATAATTTTTGTATACATTTTTCAATAAGGGCTAACGTTGTAAAATACTGATTTTCAATTTTTTCACGATCTTCTACATCTGAATTATCTTCAAATTCTAATAAATATGAATCTATCTCGTCTTGAACACATTCGTATTCAGAAAACGCGGCTTCCAATCTTTTTTGTCTACATGAAAATTCTTGAACATCTAATGTCAAATTTTGATAGCTCTGCACCCAATTCTGAATACGAGTGATTTTGCTTTTAGCACTTGTGCGAGTAGTTTTTAATTGTTTGAAATCCATGACCATTCAAAACAAACAATAAATAACAGAGTTAAATAAACGTGAATGTGTATTTACTATTTGAGAGTTTTTGCAATAGTTTTATGTAAACAATTTAGTTCACTAACCTTTTTCTCAGAGTTTTAATCCAAACCAATGATCACTTTAACTTACTGGAATCTTTCGTAGTGTGGATTTGACTTGGGCATATGCGGAGGGCGTCAGCTAATATGAGTTCACACGTAACTGGAACTTCGAATCAACCATGTGCCAGGGGATAGGGAAAACGTTGAGATTTTTTTAATTGTGTGGGAGATTTTTGAGTGGAGATCCGGCTCGATGAAGACCATGCGCGAAAACGGTGCCTTTAAATTAATGCTTCCTTCGATAGCTAAGGCTCCCCGTTTGCGTCAACTACTTCTTCGAACTTTCAATATAATAAATAAATACGAAGGACCAGTTGTAATTAAAATTAATTTATTACAACAAATTATATTAAAAAACTTTGTTAAATTTTTTCTTTTTTTTTTTTCACTAACTTTGAGAGAGAGTTGATCTATTACAAAAAATATATAATTGCGTTGTTGCGATGTTTCGCAACAGGGATCGTGTAAAAGAAAATTAAATAAAAAAATATAAAAAAATTAAAGAAACATAACACAAAGTAGTATTTATGTAAATAGATTAACATTATTGTTTTTACCTTTCGACTTTTTGCTCTATCGCTAAATCGATTTATTAGCTCATTACACACCTTTTGACCAAGTTTCGTCAGATCGTCTGGATGTACGTTAGTATGCACGATAATTCCAGAACGAAAACCTCTACGTGCTTAAAGTTTTGTATTTAAGCTTGTTTACATTTTTCTTGGAGCTGATTAGATTTTGGGAGAAATTCAGTGGCGAAGAGGGGGAGGTTATTAGGGCAGTTTTTGGTTTTTATCAAATATTTCTAAAACAGCTGCATAGTTCGAAGGTATAAAAATACATAGATATACACCGTAAACATGTCGATTATGTTCAAATTAAGTTCAAATTTTTCAATATCTGAATAATGATTAATTTTATAAGAAAACGTGCAGACATATTTTTTAAAGGAAATTTAATTTTACATAACTTTTCTTTATAAAGTTTCTTAATGAATATAAAGCAAAGTAAATCTAAAAATTAATTAAATATAAACAAAAATGGTTAAATTGTATTATTGATATCTTATAGAAGCGGTCGGCTTTGAATTTTTTTAAGTTAACATGTATTTATGTCTATTAATTTCTATCTGACATGAAGTTTTAAACCTCATTGTTTTTGTTTTTGCAATGTTGTCTGTTTTGTTATGAACGGATAAAAAAAAGGTTGCGTAGTTATCCTAACAAACTTATAATTAAAATCAGTTCATTTCTTTTAATTTTTTAAGGTAGCATTTAGATGTCTATTAACTTCTGTCTGACATGACGTTTCAAACGTCTGTTTGACATAGATAATTGTTTTCGTTTTTACAATGTTGCCTATTTTCGTAATGAACTTATGAGAGGTTGCATAATTATCCTAAAAAAATGTTATTAAAATTATTTAATTTCTTATCATTTCCATATTGTAGATTGGAAGGTCGTGTGGTGTTCCACACCAGATATTTTCTGTACACAACGCGTATATTATTGCTAGTAGGTATACCTGAATAATTCATTAAAAAAATATTTGCGAGTTCCATCCCTATAAGCAATGTGTAGGCAAGAATTTCTTTTGCTATAAATAATATCTATAATAATAATGTCTACAATCATCACTATAACATAATGTTTTAATATAAACTAACAAATTGCTTAAAACATTTTGAAAAATGAGTGATTTGTTACAATGTATGAGGATACTAAATGCGTTTCATTTTCAAAGGTGAAATTCAACTGCTTCTTAGAATTAATACACCTTACATTGTGATTAATAAAAAATGGTCCAATTAAAAAAGAATTACTTATAGATAACATATTGTATGCTTCATTGAAATCGCACTTATGTAATTAATTACACAATTCCGCCAGTTCCTCGTTGCGTAACTTTTACATGCGTGCAATAATAATCTATGTATACCTACTACTTTCTTTGCTTAAATAACTATTGCGACCACCTGCTGGTTATTAGAAAAGTTGATGCAGATGTAGTTACATATTTTTTAATTTATATTGTAATATGCTTTATAAAAGGTAAGATTTCACAAATGCTTTGTAACCATACAATTTCGAAAATTAAATGGCGGGTATATTTTCAATAACAATAACTGTAAAGATAAATTCAAAAAAGTGAAATTTCAATTTCTACAATTGATAAAAAGTAATGAGTGGCTCAAGGACTAATAATGGATTCCCTTCTTGTATTAACACACTTCCAGTTTGCCCTATTATAAATGTGGCAAACAAAGATTAGAAATCCTTTACGTGAGGTACCCATTGATTATTTATTAATTAATCATTTTCCCTAATGACAATCGTTTATCATTAAGAAATAATGAATTCTTGTCTCACTAGTAACCCCCATTCTCTAATAAGCCACGCTTAGCAATAGCAATGTCCGCCTACTTCTTGATTGCATAAAACAGTGTGCCATGCTTGAAATAAAGAATTTTTGTTTCGAGGCCTTTGCCGCTTCAGACATTCTCCGTTTGTACCACCAGATCAGATCCAGGAGTTTCGTTTTGAGGCCTTTGCGGCTTCGGTAATGTTCCCCGATCACCTGACCAGCTTTCGACCAGTAGCCGCTTAGTGCCTGGTATCGCCCGATGTTTAAACATGACCCAAACTAACATACAAACAGACGCAAGTGTTGTCGCAGAAAAGTAAACCCGATACCGTTTCTTACACCGTGGAGACAATAAGTAAGGCTAGTCTGACAGCATACACCAAAGATTCACTAGCAGGAACGTGAAGTGTGCCCTTGTCTATTAGTGATTCTAGTAAAAGGCATACACAGGCATAATAAACGTGAATGGGGGAATCGTGTACGAATATCGTATATCGTGTAACGTGTATCATGTATCGTGTATCACGTAACGCGTGTCGCATAACACACGTCGCATATCGCATAGCGCAAGTCGCATATTGCCTATCGAGTATCGCATATCAGATATTTCATATCGCATACCGCTTAGCGCATATCGCATATAGCTCACCACACATCGCACAGCGTACATCGCACAGTGTACATCGCATATCGCATGTCGGATGTCGCATATCGCATATCCCATGTCGATTGTCGCATGTCGCATGTAGCATGTCGCATGTCGCATATCCAATATCGCATATCTCATCGCATATCGCATATCGCATATCGCATATCTCATATCGTATATCGCATATCGCATATCGCATATCGCAACTCGCAAGTCGGATGTGTTACATCGTATGTCGTATATTGTATATTATAGAAGTGGCTCAGAAGCCGGTATTTAATTTTTATAATACACAGCAGTTATAGAATTACGTTATAAAACTAAATATTAGTTTCATTCTCGTTATGTAATTTTCATATTCATAATAATTATTTTTATTAAAATCCCGCTATTCCAGAAAGTATCTACTTAAAACTTTGTGTCCCGTTTCATAATTCATTCTGAATTAATTAAAACCCAGTATGTGTAAAATATTTACTCGAAGAATAATTATCCGTATTCAAACATTACCCAAAAATTATATTTAAAAATATAACCAGCCTTGAACAAAAAGCACTTGCTAGGAAAGAT
Organism: Vesta saturnalis; assembly: GCA_036346205.1. Taxonomy (NCBI): domain Eukaryota; kingdom Metazoa; phylum Arthropoda; class Insecta; order Coleoptera; family Lampyridae; genus Vesta; species Vesta saturnalis. The sequence goes on from JARFJB010001262.1 coordinate 1,001,906, forward strand.
TCGCAGTATATTAATAAAACTACTACCACCATCACCTAAAACCACGCGTATAAAGTGGTTCTTATATTTATTTATAATATAATACAATTAGTGTTAATATGTTATAACGCTCTCCCTGTTAAAGTATTTATTCTAATTTAATTAACGCCACCAAAACACGTAAGTAAAGCTTCCAATAAAGATCATATACTTTGAAAAATAAAATTATCAAATATATTTATGAAAAACATTGTGCTAGGGTGAATTTTTATAAAAATGTATAACGTTTTGTGTACAAGTTGACAACATTGAAAGAAATATTCCTTTTTAAATACTTCAAGAGAGAAAAGTAAATTATTTCAATTAGTCTCGTTTGACCTAATACCTAATGTCACTGGTATCCAGGAAAACTAATTTTGAAAGTTTGAAAATTAACGTATTTTGGTCGGATGTTTAATCAATTACAGTATTCTTGCGTTACCACCACTTTTTCCCTCAGCAATTAGCCAACTCACCTAAAAAAACGGCCTTGGGAGGAAACGTCTTAAACCAGAGATCCCTTTATTATCCCCAATTATGAATTAGAGAATTTAGTTGTTTTTATTGCGACGTAATTGAAATCCTTTTGTTTGTTGTTTATCCGACAGTGTGATAACAGGTAGCAAATTTATAAGGTAACATTAGCAAGTGGTTAACAGAGATATCCATCGCGGCTGGATGCATTTTGTACACGAAAGACAATGTGATGTCCGTCTAACTTGTAGCTCTAAAATATTCTAAACTTTAGAAATGGTTATTATAAGTTTTTGTTATGAACGAATAAGTTCAAAGGTAAATATGTAATTAAAAATTATTACTAATTTTATTAAATACATAATTAAAAAGTTTACCTCGAGTAAGATTTGAACCTACGACCTGTACTTTGCTAGAGTACTCTACTCTAGTAAAGTATAGGTCGTAGGTTCAAATCCTACTCGAGGTAAATTTTTATTGATGTATTTAATAAAATTATTAATAATTTTTAATTTAGAAATGGTTGTCACCAACACAAGATTGATTAGGTTGCATACAAATTAGATCTCAAATTTTACTTTGGGATATTAATTTATTGATTAAGTGAAGTAGCACCAATTTTTCGCTAATTTATGGGTATGTTTCCTATTGTGGAGTGATTGTGTGTACTCATCACGTATCTTTTTTCTACTGCATCGTACTCTAAGCATTTTGTATGGTGTCATGTATAAGAAAAACTGTAAGTTACTGTTTGTTGCATTAACATTGAATATAAAACTTGAAGTTGAACTGTTTTTAACCGATAATACAGTGTTATCGTGTAAAGACCCAGCATCTTGTTTTAATTTTGTCTAAACTCATGTATATCATGGAAAAAGCCATCAATCAGCAACTGCTCACGTTCCTTGAAACTAACAAACTCCTTAGTGGCCACCAATATGGGTTTAGGCAAAGTCGTTCAACAGGTGATCTTCTTTCATATGTGACCCAAGTTTGGAACAATACATTAGAGCAGTCCGGTGAAACAGTTGTAGTCGCTTTAGTTTGGCATAAGTGTTTAGTTGCCAAACTCACCTCGTTTGGGTTAAATGATACGCTCATCAACTGGGTTTCTAGTTCCCTTGATAAAAGACGAATACGTGTCGGAGTTGATGGCTTTTTTCAAAAGAAGTTATCATTAACGCGGGCGTACCACAGGGATCCGTTAAAGCGCCTACACTTTTTCTGCTGTACATAAACGATCTTATTTCTTCAACCTCTAACCCCATCCATTGCTTTGCTGACGATAGCACTCTTCACTGTAGTTCATCTCAGTCTACTCATAGTGATAATCCACCTTCTATGTCAAATCAAGAAATTAAAGCTGAAATGGCAAATTCAATCAACAAAGACATTCAACGTATTCTCGAATGGGGAAGCAATAATCTAGTTAAATTTAATGCTAACAAAACTCAGTGTTGCCTTGTGTCCGCCAAAAAAGATCGATCATTTCTTGTTGTTAGCATGAATGGCTCAGTTCTTAAGTTTTCAGACTCTAGTACTCTGTTGGGTATGACTGTATCTTCAAATCTCTCATGGGTTGACCATCTTCTGTCAGCTACCAAAACAGCTGCTCGTAAAATAGGCTTTTTGTATAGGTCTAAGCAGTACTTTACCTCTCAACTCCTTCTGCTGTATAATGCCCAAATTTGGCCTCATCTGGAATATAATTCTCACCTCTGGGTTAGTGCTCCCCAATACGCTCTCGATATTGTTGATCGTATTCAAAAGAGAGCCATTAGGCTTATAAATGACCCGTCCTTAACTTCTCACATACAGTGCCTTGAGCATATAAGGATGATTTCAGTGCTTTCTTTATATTATCGTTATTACAACGGCTATTGTGCTGCTGAATTATATTCTTTGATACCATCTCGGGCTATCTTTGCGAGAAACACTCGGTTCGCTCATTCACATAATCAGTAGTACAAATCTCCACTTGTCGTACCAAACGGGCGCAGTCCACATTTTTCTATACGGCTTCTTAAGTCTGGAATGGTCTCCCTAGTTCCTGCTTTCCTCTCACTGAGAAAATGTAAGATAGCTGTTCATAGGCATCTATTGGCAATTCATTATCCCTCTATCCATCCTCCTAAGTGTTCCTGAGTGCTTTAGCACGATAGGCCAAATTTAGCCTGTTCAAGTCCACAATCATAAAAAAAAATTAAATAACAGAATCAAATAATGAACATGTATCCCCTCCGACGTTGTTTTCAAAAAACGTTGAGAGTTTTGAACGTCAGAGTCCCCTCCAGTCTAACAACCAATCCCGGAACGCCAGAAGTGGTTCCCGCGCTACAGACGCTCTCATTCCTCTGGATGTCAGAGGCCAGACCAACCAGTATCTATGATATCCTATTCCATTCTCCGTTGAGTCAACTGAACTCAGCCCACCTGAGCTTATTTCAATACACCAGGGTTTACTGCTGCTTAAATCTGTGGTCACCTAGATGTAAGTTAATTATACAACAGTACACTTACGCCAGTAAACGACGCGACGTCGGGGAATATTCTCATAGTAGTCATTTACTTACTCCATTAGATAGAAAGGTATTTGCCTAAATTCTACCAATCACCGAGGTATCAATTAAACAGCGCAACGGGTATAAGCCCAGAATCCTTTAATTGATATTCTACACACACACACACCTTACACAAACACGCCTTCACCAGGCACAACAAATAAAAACCGACGTGCTGGAATCCGACAGATTTCGGTCACCCAGTTTCGTAAATTACGAAAACATTACGTAATGGTGAGTATTACATTTTCATCTCACTTAACGTACGCACCCAGCTTCAATATCCGCTTTCACATCGCAAGATACCCATTATACTTCTCGAACGAAGTCCTAAACCTGTATCCGATCCCGACCGTACGTCGCGATAACCTAGAATTATCGAAGGATTCCGCCTTCCATCATCCCCTACCGGTAAAACGTTTGGGTTATCCTGTACCTAATAACCAATATTTAAACTAAAACGTTCCTGAAGGTTTAAATACCTTATTGTTATTATTAACACCGCCCCAGATAAAGGCATCCAAGCGGCCACCGCGTTACGCGTGCCCGCACCCAGTGTACTCAAAGTGAGACCATTCATATTTAATTTTAAAGAGTTTAATAACTCGTAAACACCACCAATTCTGTTTTTACTAAAATTTCCGCTAATCACTACGAGTAATTAGAAAATATCTGAATCCAGCATAATTAATATCTTACTGTAAATAGATAGCTAGCTAAGAAAACACCTGTAACAATTATTTAGTTTCTTCTAAAATTTATCTTCGTAAAAGATCGCCGCATCGCCGCTCCCGTTAGTAGGCAACGGTGCCCACCCAGAGTATTGGACCAACTCTCGACGCGTAAGAAATGTTGGATGTTCCCGATCATTTATAATATCCGTTATTTGTGTATTTGTTTTATTTGAATTATTTTCGTTATTTTGTTGTATGTTAGTTATTATTAAGTGTGAATATTTAGCTTTTATAAACAATAGGAATAATTTATGTATAAAACCCGTACGAGTATATTGTTCAATGTGGACGAATCTGGTAATAAGTAATTAACCCCAGGAAACGAACAACTCACCTTTTTATAGTATTAAAAACCGATTGAGCTATTCCGAGGAAAATTAAAGTTAAACTTAAATTGTAGAGTAAGAAAAGTCAGCTTACAACCGAAATTAAGAAATTTAATTTTTCATTTTTAAAACTCTAAATTTAATTTCCAAATTGATCATTGAAATCTGTAAACCTGTAGTGAAACGTATTGTAGTAATCAACATATACATTTTATATTGTTGTACCTATATTATATTACATTATAGTAATTAGGCCACACTATATTACACTACGTTACACTATATTATGTTTTCTTATGTTATGGTAATGGTATGTTACGGTATGGTATGGTATGCTCTGCTATGGTATGATATATTATGTTATGCCATTCTATACCATAACATAACTTGCCACACCATATTGCCTTATGTTACGTTACAACGTGTTGTATTATGTTATGTTTTGTGTATTATGTTTTAATATGTTATGTTATATTGTTACGTTATTTTATGTTATATTATGCAGAAAAATAAGCCCGACGCTATTGGTTACAGCGCAGGGTAGACAAGAAGTATCTGCTGGCACACACCAAAGCTTCGCTAGAAATAACGGGAAGTTATGCCCTTGTCCACTAGTAACTCTAGGTACAGACGCCCTAACACACCTACATATGCACACCGTTAAGGTATAATAACCGCGAAAGGCGCGATCATGTACGAAAGCTGACCAAAGCCCAGAAGCAGACATTTAATTTGCATAATAAACTCCAGTTATAAAACTACGTTGTAAATTTGTAATATTTGCGAGTCACGGACTTGACTTGACCAGCTTCCGACCAGTAGTCGCTTAGTGACCGGTATTCCCCACATGTATGTATTCGAGTTTTTGATATTGTAATTTTAATTGCGTGTTTTACTTAGCGTAGTCGGTCCATGGAATGTAGTGGTTTCTTCGTCTTGAGTTTGGTTGGACCTGTCCTGTATACTAATTTAAAAATTGTTAATATCGAAATTTAAGGTAATCTGGCATGAATTTTGTTGTTTGACTATAATGTTCCAAATATGTTAAACTCTTGAACTATCATCTCGTTTGACTCAATTGCTTCTCGGATGATACGTACATGTATAGTAGAAACTGAAGCACGTAATTTTATATTATCAGTATCGATTTGATGAAAGTAATTGAAACTTATCCACCACCAAAGGATTCAAACGATACGAAACGTTTTATTGCATTTTTAAATCATGTTTTATGCAAAATCTTGCGGAAATTGAAATCAGTTAAAAAAAATACAAACCTTAAATAGAGTAATAATGTATGTAACGGAGGGTAACGGGTGCACGTATGCATTTGGGGTCGTGCACAGTAACAATAACAACAAACCAATAGCATATGCAAGTAGGGCGTGAAGTAAAGCAGAATGAAATTATATAATAATTAAAAAATAACTACTGGTCATTGATTGAATAGTAAAACATTTTAGATCATTCGCAAGAAAATTTGATATTTTTACCGGTCATAAACCTTTAATATATTTATTCAGTATGAAGAATTCACTGTCCAGATTAATTAAATTGAGATTAGTTTTAGAGAAGTATGATTTTACAGTTCATTATAGAAGGGTAAAGAAAACGTAAAATCGGATGCATTGTAACGAATAAACTTAGAAGTAGATTTAAAACCATGCAATCAATATATTTGTAACAACCAGAAATCAAGTTAGGGAACACAATAGGAAAGAGAAAAATACAAATAGCTTTAGTAATGCTGCAGATGTAGGGATTGGCGATTATTGAAATGTTAACTAGATCTTTAAATTCAATAGAAATAAATGCGAAGGGTAAAAAAAGTTGTTTTTTAAGTTTCATTATTTATTTACTATCTGTTAGTGAGTAACAATAAGTAAATGTTTTGACTAAGAGTTAACTAACTACACTACAATGGACTTGCCGACAATTATCCATTGATAATTCTCGTTTCTTATAAAATTAGTTTTGAGCTAATCGTAGGGTTACAGATATACATACAATACTTAAGTAAGTACAACGACGTTAAAAACTAATCAAACCTGTTAGACAGGTCAGAGGGTTTGAAAAGTTTTAGTCTTTTGATTTCGTTATTGTCTAAAAGTTGGGTAGCTAAATTATTAGGATGCACAGACAGTCTTATTTTCATATCGCACAAAATGCTTTTGAATTACTTCTTTCACCGATTCAATTTTAACATCACTTTGTATTAGACGATTAGACACGTACCATGGTGCATTTACCATACATCTAAGCACTTTATTCTGGAATCTTTGCAGAATCTCGATATTGGAGGTGCTAGCAGTTCCCCATAATTGTACACCATATACCAACATGGGTCTCAGTATAGCTTTGTATAGTAGGAGCTTGTTATCGATTTTCAGTTGTGAGTTTCTGCCTAGTAGCTAATACATTTGGTTTAACTTGATTCCAAGTTGTTTCCTCTTGGTAAATATGTTTGCGACAAGTAAGCCGTCGGTCCAAATACATATCCAAATAGTTTATATCTTCTGTTTGCGGTATGAAGTTATTGTTAAGTGTTACTGCTGGGCATGTACCCCTTCTCAGGCTAAATGTAACGTATGCTGATTTGGAATTATTCACTTGCATTTTCTTAACCAGTCTTCAACCATATTTAAATTGTTCTGTAGACACCCAGATGCAACGATAGGGTTAGTATCTGATGCTAGAATAGCTATGTCATCAGCAAATGTGGCCATAGTTGTTAGATTGGATGTAGGTATAGAGGGTATATAGCACTAAGCCCAGCACACTGCCTTGAGGAACACCAGAATCAATGGGGAGTAGGTCGGACAACTCTTCTCTCGTATTTACCAAGAACCATCTGCCTTTGTACGATGTGATTAATTCCTAAAAATGGAGTGGTAGTACTTTTTTGATCTTATAACATAGTCCCTCATGCCAAACTTTGTCAAACGCACTTTTGACATCTAAAAACGCTGCGGAGCATTATCTTTTGGATTCGAAGTCATTATTAATTTTACTTAAAATTCTGTGAACCTGTTCTACCGTACTATGTTGGTTTTGAAATCCAAACTGATGTCTGGGTATGTGGTCCCTTTTATCTAGTATTGGTCGAAGACATTTTAATAGTAACAGCTTGGAAAGGACCGGTAATAGGCTTATGGGTCTAAATGACTCTTGTGTTTTTCCCAGGTGTCGGGATCATAATTATTACAGCTACTTTCCATTGGCTGGGAAAGTGTTTTATTCTCAGGATGGCGTTGAAAATGAATGTTATAAGCCTTAGACAGTTCGATGTTAGTTCTTTCAGAACTTTTCCAGTAATTAGGACCCATCCAGGCGAGTTGTTTGGATTAATTTCCGTTAAAATAGTTTGGTGGATTTCAGACACAGTAACGTTTTTAATGGATAACTCCATTTGAAATGGTGCTTCGAGAAAGTTATTGATTTCACGTTCTTCATGTGCCCTAAGTTGTACAGGGAAAGATTTGAATACATTTTGTAAGTGCTTAGCAAAAGCAACGGATTTCCCTTTATCGCTCCTTGCCCAGCTACCTTATTCATCCTTCAATGGTGAAACGGTTTGCATTGCACAGAGAATAATCGGTAGTTTCTGTAACAGTGAGGTTGGAAACATATTCTTGCATTGCTTGAATTTGATATCCAATAACGTTTGCTTGATCTCTTTCGCCGCTTTGTAGAATCTTCTTTTGTCTTCCGGAAACTTCGTTATTTGCCAGGGCGTCCATAATTTACTTTTTTCATTAATTAGTTCTTTAACGATTACTGAACATGAGTCTTTAATCTGTGTTACGTGGGCGTCAGGAGTTGCTTCCCAAGCACCTTTTTGAATTTTTTTAGTTGATTCCCAAACTGATTTATCTATGTCTTCTTTTGATTTTAACGGTACATCGACGTTGATCATTTCGTCTAGGTGTGTTCTAAACGTGTTCCAGTCAGTATGCCGTGAACATAGTGTTGGGTGTTTTTGTTGGTGTTGCATCTGCATATACATAGTTATGACTACATAATTATCTGATGACAAGTCTAATGACGCTTGTATTTTGCATTGTTTAATATTTACACCTTTCGTAAGTGCGAAATCTATTGCAGCGGGGATCTTCTGGGGATCAGTTGGCTAATAAGTAGGCTCCCCTGTTGCCAGACATTGCAGATTATAGGTTTTAATTGCAGCCAGTAAATCCCTGCCTTTAGTTGTTGTCACCATTGATCCACAAAGAGGGTTTGTGGCATTAAAATCGCCACCGGAGACGAATGTATCTCAGAAAGTTTTGAAATGCCGTTCATACTGTTGTAATGCCCTTTCTTTAGAAGAAATAGATATTGCTTTACTTTGCCTCGGAACTAGCTCAATTGGTTCTTCTACTTGGTCGTTTTGTTAAATTATCCCACACTGAACGATATACTTATAATAGTTTAAACGTATATTCTCCTATTATTTAACAATACTAAATATTTCAACTTAAAACTACATATGTACATGGATTAAATAAAAATGTTACTTCTAATTGTACTGAACATTGTATCCTGAACGGGTTCGTGATTGTATTGTCTCGTCCTTCTTTCTGGCACTTGGAACGATGGTGGACTTCCTCATAACGTGGCGGTTATGTTTGTAAATGACCCACTCTACGCCCTACATTAATTTTAATTAAAATAAGTACTCAAAAGACATAAATTATTATTCCTGAAGCCGGCGCTATTCTTTCAGAAGAGAAGCAGGAAATCTTGTAATACCGTTATTAAATACTGGACAAGCACGTGCCGGGAGATGTGATAACGCCGGTCGTTTATCCTTTATACCTGCGAAGACTTTTTAAAATAATCGATATCCTAAAGAGGCATGTTGCATAATAAACGAAAAATACGTGTTTTAGTTTGCTTGTATAAAATAAAAGCTTTTACACTTGGATGTTATAATGGAAAGTATTTATGTAGGTACTAAACAAATATGTACTGGATTCACGTATTCCGATTTAATTGTTTACGCGAGATTATCAATTAAGGTGCCTTAAGATTTACTATAACTCTAGTAGTTTGGGAAAATTTAAATTTAATGTCCAATTTATATTTTAACCAAATTAAAGATTTACTTTTTACGAAATTAAAACGTTTTTACTGTATAATTTAATTACTGTATAATTTAATTATAATTTAAATTAACAGATCTATTCTAATTATTTAAAACGGACTAAACTAATGTTATTGCTTACACGAGATCTATAACTCCGGTAACGGACTTAAACAATTATCCCAAAACCCAAGCATTGGATGGGATACCCAATGCTTGGGTTTTGTGAACTAGACCCGCATGTCAGATTCTGTCAAAGGCCTGCTTTATGTCTAAGAGCACGGCGAGGTTACAATATCGGTGGTTAAATACTCGTGACGTTTCGGTTAGAAGTTTCAGCAATGGGTCCTGACGGGTTCTATTAGGTCGGAAGCCAAACTGGCTGTCGAGTAAGAGGTTATTGGATTCTATGTGATCTCCTAGCCTTCGAGCTAGGATCTGCTCTAAGCATTTCCCTAGGCAGCTGAGGAGAGAGATGGTTCGGTAGAATGAGGGTTCTGTTAGGTCGAAGAAGTTTTTAAGAATCATGACGGTCGAGGCGGATTTACACACCGTCGGGAAGTACGAAAGAGAGAGGGATTTGTTATATATGGACGTTAGGCGTCTGATAGCTGGGGGTGGTAGGTGCCTCCGTATAAGTCTATTGAGTCCGTCTTGCCCGGGAGCGGATATTTTGCCTTTCTGGAAGTAGTTGAGGGTTTGAGCAGGAGTAATTGGGCATAAAAACGGGTCATTATCATCCAGGATTTTCTCGGGTAATTCAGAGTTTTTGATATACTCAAGGTCTTGCTCTAGACAATTTTAAAGTCGTCATCGAACGAGGAATCGTTAGATGAATTATAGACGGATTGTAGGTGGTGGCGGAAAATTTCGGCCTAGCCTTGATCGCTGGAAATTAAGTTACCCTGAGGATCGGTTTGGTGGGACTTGGGCTTGGTTTTCCTTTTAGTGAGTATATTGAAGGTGTGTCAGAACTTCTCGCCATCTCTATAGCTGAGATTGGAGGTGGCCTGGACCCATTTTCTTTGTGTATGTGTTGTTTTCACGCCGAATTAGGGCGTTTAATCGGTTATATTCGGTCTTCAGAGCGGGGTCCCTTGATCTCAGGAATTCGCGATATACTCGTCTCTTCCCTTTGATCAAGTTTACGATGTATTGTGGGAGAGGTTTGCGGGAGATATCAATTGATTTTTGGGAATTGAGGCTTCGACCGCTTTCGCGATAAGGCAAGTTAAGTCGGTGACCGCTATCTCGACATCGTTGGGAGTGTGGATATCGTTCGCCTGAAGATTATTGGAGATGTATTCGCCAAATACATATCAATCGGCGTATTGGAAATCTCACCGGATAATGTGAGTAGGAGGAGGGGATATTTTAACGAGAAGGGGTAGGTGTTCCGATGTGATGGTTTCACCTAAGTGGCAATCGGAGGACATACGCTGAATTAGTTTCTCAGTGCATATAATCTGATCGATTATAGAGGCACCTTGATGACTAATAAAGGTAGGATTGGTGTTCCTTATCCGGAACAGTGGTAGGGTAAGAATACTGTGGGCTAGGCGGATACCGTTTCTATTGTTCGTGGAATCTCCGAATTGGACATGTCGGGTATTAAGACCTACTAAGAGGATAGCATTGGTAGGGCGGAGATGTGGTCTAGGTCATTGGAAAAGGTGCTGCAGGTGCAGCGGGAGGAGAAGGGGTCGCAGGATATGAATTTTTTATTACCAGGGCTGTGCCTCGCAAACTATTATGGGCGCTAAATTGAAGGAATGAATTTGAAATGGTTGAACTAATGTAATCGAACACACTTCATCAAAATTAACTTGAAATAACTTCAAATTCCATAATTTTGCTGATTTTTATTAATAATGAAAATGTTTTGTCAATAATATTATTACGACTACCCTTTTTTTATACATTGCTAAGCTACTAAAACAATAACAAAAAAATTGAATTTAGATTATACATAGCAACCCCTTGAAATCCTTGAGGATTTCAACAAATACAAAAAAATATTATGAGAATAACAAATCTAGAAATTGTAACATTCAGTAGTTAAGGAAGTAACCAATTCTAAATGTATAGAGCGAGTAATCATACAAACGAACACGCATATATATGCCTTTAATAATCGTGCACCACGAGTGCTTCTATCTCTTATACTAATAGGTCCAGCATAATCCAAACCAACATTGTAAAATGGATGTACTTGTTTTAAACGAGTTTCAGGCAAATTACCCATGATCGGGTGTTTAACAACAGGATTAACTTTAAAACAAGGTACACACTTTCGCAGAAGTTTCTTAATGTAGGAAAGTCCTCCTATGGGCCAACAACGTTCTCGAATATGAGAGAGAAGGAGTTGTGCGCCACCGTGAAATAATTCTTTATGACCGTTTAAAATAACCAGTTCAGTGAACTTGTGGTCCTTTGGGAGAATTAAAGGATATTTCTTGTCAAATGAAAATTCTGAATTAGTTAGTCTACCGCCAACGCGTAGACAACCCATATCATCCAAGAAGGGATTTAGGGCTTGAATTCGTGAATTCTTAATAACTAGGTTATTTTTGAAAGAATTAGCTTGACAAAGCTTGGTAAGTGCGATCAAGGAATTCCGGAGTTCAGTGACCTTTAAATTGCCGGTTCGCCTTCTTTCATTTCGGCAATTATAATTGAATCGCAAAACGAAAGCTATAATTCGTTGTAGTTTTCCGTAGGAAGAAAATTTATCAAAATGGAATCGTCTAACAAGTTGGTAGAAATTAATACAACGGTACCCTTGAGTTCAGTACTCTCATGTGAATCTGGGATGTAATCATGAAAACAATTGGAATCATTATGAATGAGAAACTCAGGACCTTGAAACCAAACACGATTATTCTTCAAGGTCGAAAGGTTCGAACCACGTGATACTAGATCTGCTGGATTATTATCAGTTGAAACGTGATGCCAATGTTGAATGTTAGTACATTCCTGTATGATAGCGATGCGATTGGCAATGAAAGTGTGATACTTGTTGGGAACAGAATTAATCCAATTTAAAGTAATTTTGGAATCGGTCCATAAGAAAATATTATGAAAGTGAATATCAAAATTTTGAGGATTTTAGGACACCACTCTGACAATAACACGGCCGCACAAAGCTCTAACGGAGAGATAGAAACTGTGCGTAGGGTGCGACCTTCGACTTAGAAAATAACAAAGTACAAGTTACGTGGCTATCTGCAGTGCAGCAACGCAAATAGAAGCAGCAACCATAAGCCATAACACTACTGTCGCAAAACCCATGGAGCTCAATTCGTGACGTAGAGTTCGGAATAACGCAACGAGGAATCTTGATGATATGCAGATGCTGTAACTGTGTCATAAATTCAAACCACTCGGACATTAGCTCGGAAGGGATAGAATCGTCCCACTCAATGCCAGATTGCCAAAGCTTCTGAATCAAAATTTTTCCAATGGATCGAAAATTTTTGAAATGCTAGATAAAATTTTCCTTTTAGTAGGAACGGAATCGTCATTAGGTATGTCAACCTTACAGAACAAAAGATCATTTTCGGAATCCCAATGAATACCTAGAGTTTTGGAATCAGAACGTTCGATAAGGGGAACAGTGGAAAATTCAACGACATCGGACACCAGTGAAGATAAAACTTCCTGCTTATTAGATAAAAACTTGCGGATAGTCAAGCCAGCAGCAGACAAGATAGAAGATACTTCTTCCTTTATTCGAATAGCATTTTGAATACAGCCAGTTGAAAATAAAAAATCATCCATATAGAAGTTCTTCGAAATAACTGCAGCAGCTTCAGGAAAGGAATCCTTATGAGAGTCTGCAATATAGGTCAGACAACGAGTGGCTAGGTAACTAGCCGAAGCAGTCCCGTAAGTGACTGCATTTAAACGATAAATATCGAGAGGTTTCTCGGGATGGTCTCTCCAGAGAACATGCTGGAACTTACTTGATGCAGCATCGACATTGATCATACGATACATCTTGGCGATGTCACCACAGAGGGCAACATCGTGAGCACGAAAACGCAATAAGATATCAAACAGATTGTCCTGAACTTGAGGACCGACGATCTGAGCGTCGTTAACTGAGATATTGGTGGAAGTTTTTGCGCTAGCATCGAAAACTACGCGCAATTTCGTAGTTAAAGAAGACTGCTTAACAACAGCGTGATGAGGAAAAAACTGCGGAGGTATCTCTGAGATATTTATAGGAACATCAAACGTTTCTATGAAATGAGCGTCAGAAGGAAAATGTCTCTCCGCATCTGCTATCTTGGTCATGTGACCCAGAGCCTCGTATTCGAACATGAATTGTGAATATTGCTTCAGAAGGTCTGGATCTCTGTGCAGACGTTTCTCTAAATGGAAAAAATGTGATTCGGCGATGTGTTCAGAATCATCTAGCTGTAGTAATTTTGAATTGAAAGGTATCGAGACGGTAAGACTACCGGTTTCGTCCGTACGAATAGTATTGAGAAAATGGTTCTCACAAAATCTCTCTTGAGGTGAAAGTAAAGACAGCTTTGAAATAAGTTTGGGTTTATCCAATTCCCAAAATTTGGTCAAAGCTTGATGAAGATCGGTATTGGGTTCATTGAACTAAGATGTGGTATGACAGCAAAAACTGTCGAAATACCACAACATAAAGAATTTGAAAGCGTAAGAAAATCATTAGGTAAATCGCCCGCAATGACCCAACCAAGAAGAGTGTTTTGTAACGTGAGCATTGAGGATCCTAAGGAAATTTTTGAGGCAAAGTTAGGTTATGATACATAGATGAACCAATCAAAATATCAATGTCGCCTGGCTGATTCTAAGACGGACCAGCGAACCGTAAATTAGGAGGAATATCCAAAAGGTCATAACTGGAGGAAGCGGATCAATAATTTTGGGAACGACTAAACAGTCGATGACAGACTTGAAACGTCCGGTTGTGGAGTGTAATTCCATAGAAGTGTACTTCGAGCAGCTTGATACTGACTCGCTAATGCGCTTACGGGTAAGGTTGATTGATTTACAAGAATAATTCAACATTTTGTATAGATTTTCAGACTTAAGATTGTTTTAGGACCCTGAATCAAAGAGACTTTTAACAGTAAAAGACTTGTTGTCACTGACGACGTTAACTTGAACAGTAGACAATAAAATCTCAGAGGATCTTGAAAAACCACATACAGAAGAAATGGTGGGAGTCTCGGAGGACACAACAACCGAAGTATCTGACTGAGCAGGAGAAACAACAGAATTAGAAGAAGAAAAACTAATAAACTCATTCTGGCAAGGAGCGCCAGGCCGAGTAACTTCATGCTTTAAATTATTTGAATTAGCAGACTTGAAACAAAGTAAACTATTGTGACGTTGATTACAATTTTTGCAATTCGTAGTAGAAGTGCATTTGGACTTAATGTCATGACGAAGACACACAAGACAAAGCCGCAAAGACTTTGCTTTGTAGAAACAATTCTTGATAGATAAGGCCAAGAAGGATGGGCAATGATTTACGAAATGCTGTTCCTTACACAAGGCACAATAGTGCATAGTTTGGGCTAGAGTGTAGGAACTCTTTTGATTTGATTTTTTTTTAAATTGGAAATAGAATTACTTGGTACGTTGGAAATGTCATCGATAATATCACATTTGTTAGACAAGAATTTAGATGTCTGTTCAACATTAGGAATTTTCCTTGCAAATTGTTTGGCAAACTCTTTAGCAGTGATAGAATCTACTTTATTCTTAACAATGTATGCCAAAACGGCATCTTTGTACTCTTGCGGTGATATACCCTCATTGTCTACAGTGCGCAAATGTTTGACAAAATTATTGTAAAATTCTCGCAATTGTGTATCTTTACTAATTTTTGGTGTTTCAAATAAAGAATCAAAATTGCTGAAAATAAGCAACTTTTGATTATCATACCTCTCTTTTAAAAGATTGATAGCGATAGAATAATTAGCTTCGGAAGGTTTAATTTCACTTAACGTTTGCAAAGCAAGACCTTTCAAACAATTTTTTAAATATAAGAATTTTTCAATTTGGGATAAGTTTTCATTAGAATCTACTAAAGCTTGAAAGGATTCGAAAACTGCTTTAAAATCCTGATATTTTCCGGAGAAACTCGGAAGATTTATATGGTAGGAAGCTTAACATTTTCCTTATTTTTATTCGCAATAGAACTAATAGTACTAATTAAACTTTCGTTTGACAATGATTTAGTTTTTGATCTAAAGACTGAACTGTCACTGAAATAGACACGAAATCTTTGTAAAATTGCGAAAACGATGGAATATTGTGCATCTCATCTCCATAAAGGGATATCTGCTCTGAAACCGATTTATATTCATTTAAGGTTGGCTTGAATAATTCAATTCTAATTTTAATTGCTGTAACCCTGTTAGTAATATTTCGTCGTCGAATGAACTAACAAATTCGTTAAAATTACTAACTTGTTCTAAAATGTTACTAGCTCTACACATCAATAACTTGAAATCCTTTGATTTATGTGGAGCCATCGAATTGTTTTAAAAATAAATTAAACTATAAATTAATGATTAAAACACGTTTTAGCCTCGATAACTCTCTTTAAATGTAAAACAAAGTTTGCACAAGGAATCCTGATATGAATGTCTTTAAATACAACAAGCGTATTTAACAAATTTTAATAAGTAATTTAGATATTTTCGACTCAAAATCAATCAAATGTAATTATAAAATGTTACAACGCACCTCAACACATTAAATGCATCAAAGATTTCCATCCAACTGACTTGTGAAGAAATATAGCTTCTTCCATTGTTCAATTATAACTAGTGTATCTGCGAATTCTGTATGCTTGCTTCCTCAATGTCCATTTGAATGACCAGAAAACATAAAATTTGTCTAAAAGAAACAAATCCGGCTCGAAGGACCAAAATGAAATGGTTGAACTAATGTAATCGAACACACTTCATCAAAATTAACTTGAAATAACTTCAAATTCCATAATTTTGCTGATTTTTATTAATAATGAAAATGTCTTGTCAATAATATTATTACGACTACCCTTTTTTTACACATTGCTAAGCTACTAAAACAATAACAAAAAATTGAATTTAGATTATACAGAATTATAGGAGGGAAAGTCAAGGGTACAACGGTTGGTTAGTTTTGTTTCTGTGATTGTGAGGACTTGTGTTTGATTTGTGGCTAATAGATTCCTAATGAGGGGGGCGCTTCGGACGGTCACCCCTTGCATTAATTGTACCTATTATTAGATTCATTGTACTTAGGGTGAGGGAGAAAGATTAGGGTGAGGGGTTAAGGTGTAGGATTAGGATCGGATGTTGTGGGCAATGATAGCTATGCCATTGCCAACAAAGTTGACCCTGGTACGGCGTTTCAAATATTACCTGGACGTAATGTCGACAGCTTTCGCTATGTCGGCCCTACGCTCAGGAAGGGTGTGGGTAAGGGAGGCGATGAAATCGGGAATGGAAATAGATGGTTTGGGTTTGTCGTCATCCTCGGTGTCTGACGTGGAAAGAGGGATTTGGGTACGGCAGTCGCTGCCGCGGTGGTGGGAATCGCACGACGAGTCGCGCAGGAAAAGGAGTAGGTAGCGTGAGGTCCACCACAGTTACACTGTGGTGTATTCAGGCGGGTACAGGACGAGACTTTGCGGCTTTCACCACAGGTAGGGCAACGGAGGGTGCGGTAGGTCTTCCTCTAAAATATGCCCCACCTGCGTGCAAGTGGAGCAATATTTGAGGGTGGGGTTAGGAATCCGCGATTGTTCGCAGGGAGTGTCTACCGGTAGACACCGTTGGAAAGGAGGTGGTTGAGGTTGGACTGCGATGGGGTAATTAGTCGGATAAAGGAAGTAGGATTGTTGGTTTGCTTGGATATGATCCGGATCGCTTTTGTGATTTTCGGTAGGTCAATGGATTGCCGGATCTCTTCAAGAAGGATGTCCTTGTCCACGCCATGGATGACGCAGGAAAAGGACAAGGGTATAGGGTTGGAGTTGGTTGAGGGAGCGGACGTTCGGGTACTTGATAGCTGCGACAGCCTCAATGCAGGCTCACCGAAGTGATGCTGCATAGTTCGCTGCATCGTAGCTGGCAGGGCTTCGCTCGTTTCCAACAAGCAGGTGCGGTTGTGGTTAAGCTTTACGTTCAACCAGGGGAGACGGAGAGGGACGAGAGCTTGAAAAAAGGATCTTTGGGTATTTAATTTTGCGGGACTATTGCGGATGCAATATCGGGAAGTTGAATTATAGGTAGCGGAAGGTTTAGGAGAGGATTTAGCGGTAGGGTTAGGTTTTGAATCGGAAGCAGAACGGGAAGTAGAAGGGTTGGGTGTTTTAAAGGACTGGTGAACGGGTTTGAGTGCGGGTGGAATGTAGGAAGGGGCAATAGAGGACATAGAAGATGCCCTCACTAGTGTAGAATGGGATGCGGCGGCTGCCGCAAAGGATAGGGAAGGAGGTGGTGTAGCGGATATAGGTGGCGGGGAAGGAGCTAGAGAGACCGTAGCCTGAAGGCCCGCTTTGCCATGTTTTGCCATGGCAGGTTAGTAGAGGTACTTTAAAAAGGGGGTCAGAAATTATTGTTATTGTTATCTTGAGAGTAGAATCTCACCGAGGTGCAGCCTCACACCCCGCTGGATTAAGGTTTGGAAGTTGAGAGTCCGATTGAATGGAGGGCTTTGTTAGTATTAATAAACGAAAAATAAAAAACAAGAATTTATTTTAAAATTCTTTATTAATTAATACCTCTTAACTGTTGTGGTTCCTTGCTGCTGCTGCTCGTGTGACTCTCCCGGTGTCCTTCTAGGCGGTTTGACTCCTGTCTGGCTGTAGTGCTTCTTTCCTGGACGGGATCCGGTTCTTTGTGTCGACTGTATGCGGAGCAGTGACAATCCTAACGCAGAAACGGCGAAGACTACGGTGCCCGGCGCGAAAGCGTAAAAACGTTAAGTTCTTTTTTTGAAAGTTGCTTTAGAGTGCAATAAAATCGCAAAGGCTCTAACACTAGGAAGGGGCTTACGTTCGATACCGAAGTTCGGACTGCCCTACTAATCCGATAAAAAAAGGAAAAGGCCACGTATTTCATTCCCTCCCCAACGAGGAGGGCGGGCTGATCGAGCTTTCCGAGCTCCTTCAGCCACGACCATGGATTCCCAGCATACATACAACATTACGTATATATGCATAGTGGGATTAAGGATGGGTGTGGTTAGGATAGGATCGGAAGGAACGGAGTTAGGGTTCTGAGGGGGAAAATACTACTCCAGCATTCGCCTAAGCAGCCGCACATGGTGTGCATATACGCAGTGACCATACCGCTACATGTGTATGAGGAAAACCCCTGAAAAAACCTCATACAAAGTAGACGGTAACGGGAATCGAACCCATTACCTCCCGAGTGCTAAGCTCGGTTCTCTAATCCGGTCGCGCGTCTCGCATTTTTATAGAGAATCCTCGGAAGGCGGGGACGGCTTCTGTGTAGGGTCTTCAGGTCAGATTGGCGGAAAGTACGGAGGGAAGTAGAAAAACTTTCGATGTTTTTGAAATTAACGTCGGAGGGGATATAAATTCATTATTTGATTAAAATCTGTGGATACTAATAATTAATTAAAACACGACAATTTGCAAACAATTAATAATGTTTTTTATTGCAGTGTTCAGGTAGCCAGTAAACTGCAGAAATAACCAACGATCCTATATGGTCTAGTATGACAATATTGGTGGCTTGTAAATAGTTGCATGAGTATTTTTCTGCTTCATAGTATTTGATACTTTTTCGGATAATGATTGCCGTGCCTCAATGGGCTTTTCCGCTTGGGTGAACTGTAAAGTAAGTGTAACAGTTTATTATTTTTATGTGTGATTTGCCTGTTATACGGGCTTCCGAAATTAACATGACATCAATTTTATTAATTTGTAGGAAGTGGAGAATGTCTTGAGTATATTGACACAGTCCGTTGACGTTCCATATTGCTATTTTAACTAATTCAGTCATTATGCTATGTTATTTACGACTGTTGTTAGCAGATTTAACATCGTACTCATCTGTTCCATTCACTTTTTTAGCATATTTTGTAATTGGTAGTGTGATTGCTATTACATATTTGACTCTGTCATATTTTTACTTTTCTTGGACAATCCTTTGATGGATAACTGTCTAAGTATTGGACGCACCGATATGGTTGAGAGCAGAAGTTCTTGGTGTGCACATATCTCCGGCACTTAGCGCATTAAGGGATTTCTCTCTTTACATGTGGTGCTTCGAAATAAACCACACAGTTCTGCAGTAGTTTGATGGTGTAGATATCTTTATTTTTGTCTTTAGTTTCAAGATCAATGAAAAACATGGGTAGTGTGTTCTTTGATACTCGGTGCTTATTAATATTCCGTATATTTATTACGTTTTGGCCGAACTTCCCTAATTCGTTCTTTAACGATTCCATGTCAGTCGAAGGATGGAGGTCTTTAAGTACTAGTCTAAAATTTCGATCTTGCATTGCCTTATAAGTGTGAAATTGCGTGTTGCTTTAATCATTGCACTATAGTTTTCGTGACCTTTAGGTTGATTGTCACTAATAATCCACGATGCCTTAAATTAAGGTTATGCACATCTGTCTTGAATCTTATTCTATTGTACAGGTAAGTTGGAGTTTTCGTTTTAATTATTTTGTTGTAAAAGCATGCTGCATGTACTAGCGGTCTATCTTTCATATTAAGCCAAGCTGCATTTATTAATTTATGTGATATATGCTCTCTTTTTCTAATGCCATAAATGTATCTTAAACAAGAGTTCTGCACTTTTTGTATGCGTTTACTTTCATTACTGTCAATACATGGTCCGTACACAGAATCACAGTAGTTAAAATGCTACAATACTAGTGAACCACAAAGCATAATTTTTGTTTTTTCATTTAATATATGTCTACTGTTTAAACCTCATGTTAGTATCAACCTTAAGCCCTAGGTCACGCGCCGTTTCAACATATTGTAGTTCTACACCATTAATTTGTATTTTTTAATTTTCCAAAACAAGTTTCCTATTATTTTTATTACCAAAGAGCATGAGTATAGATTTTAGTGGGTTAATTATTAATGAATAGTTAGCACACGTTTTCACATAAGCTTTTATATCTTTATTTACACTCATTTACTTTAGCTGCATCATAACTATGGAAGGTATACGAAAGTTGTGTATTGTCAGCAAACATCTGACATTCGCAGTGTTGTAGACTATTTGGAAAACGTATTGTACAAAGGATAAAAGTAATGGGCCCAATACAGAGCCTTGTGGCACTCCAGACTTTACTCGTAAAGGTTCGGATCGACAATTATTTATGTATACAATTTGAGATTTATTAGAAATGAATTCCGAGATTAGTTGGATTGCCAAGTCAGAAAAACTGATAAACTTTAACACTGATAACAGAATTCTTAGATTTATAGTACCGAACGCTTTACTGTAATCCAGTAATATTAACAAGTATAGTTTATTCTGCTCAACAGTAGAAAAAATTTGATCTGTAATTAAATGTAACAACGTTGTGCAGCTATGTCCAGGACGAAATGCTGACCACGTAATAAGAAGTCGGTTATTAACAGATAAGTAACTACGCATTTGGGATGTCATTATTTTTTCTAATATTTTCAATTGTGAAAGGTCATTTGGATTAAACTTCTTGGGTAGTGGACGAACCAAGGCAGATTTCCAAATAGTGGGGTATACTCCATTTTCAAGACAAAAGTTATAAATATGAGTAATGTATGGTACTATAGTTGGGCAACATAAATATAACATTAATATTGATATACCATCAATCCCTATAGTGTTTGAAGTAACCGAGTTAATGTAATATTTACTTCTTGTTCCGTGACTGAAATTTAAATTGCTGAATTCCATAAATAAGCGAGTTATTACGGTAATAGTCTACAGTTGAATTACAATTCTGTAATTCAATATTTGTAGTACTAGTGAAGTATTAATTTATTGCGTTAACGTCTTGAAGATTTGCAGGTAGATCTGACGATTTTGATTTATTATATAGTTTAGTTGTTTAAGAGTTTGCCACTTACACTTCTGTCTACGGCTTGATATCTGATGTTCAAAAAATGCTTTTTTTCTCATGTTTAAATGCAGTATTAACTAAATAACGCAATTCTTTATATTCACTAAAGTCTACAGCACATTTGGTTGCTTTATATTTATGCAAAGCTTTATTCCTCAAAGTAATCATTATTTTTACAGTATTGGTTAGCCAAGGACGAGAAGATTTTGTGAATCGTACAGTTCGTAAAGGTACAAAGGTACATTTCGAGTCAATATCAGTAAGGTAGTACACTAATCCCCACGGGGTAAGATTTACACATTCCTTGAACAGGTCAATATCTAATTGATGTAAATTACGATATGCACGGAACATTGGTACATGATTTGAATTGAAGTTCAAATTGCACGATATCAACGCATGATCTGAAATATTTGGTAAGTGAATTATATTAGTACCCGCCACCTTTTTAACATCAGTTGTTATGATACAGTCGAGCAAAGTTGCAGTACTCTGTGTTATCCTAGTTGCATCAGTAATCATTTGATACATACTTATTGTATTTAGCATATCAACTTTATTGTAGAATTCAAAGTTGAATTAATCATGTCTATGTTAAAATCACCAGTACAAACAACATGCTTGCTACAGTAATTAATAACATACATCAATGTATCTTCAAAGTTATGAATAAAATCCAAAAGAATGGATTTGGGAGGCCTATAAACTACTCCAACAGTAACATCTTGTTTATTGCATATTACTTTAAAACCATAACTGTTCACATAACCTAATGTCGACATTAACCATACAGAGTTTTTCAACTTCTAGAGAATTTTTAATGTATAATGCAACTCGTTCTCCCCCTAGTAGACAAATGTATATCCATCTATCTGTAAATTATCCAAACCAGTGCTTTGCGATAACGAGGTCTCCGATAGGGTCAATATGTCATATAATGATGACATAAAAGTTTCTTTAACGTTTAAATGTGATATTCTTAATTGAGTCATTTATTGACAACACATTCTTTCAAATAACAAGTAACACAAAATAAATTCTATCTACCCAACATTTTGTGAGGTGCTTTTTTAAAATGAATCTAATTCGTTAACTGATACAAAATAATTCTATTTCAGCTAAACCTATACTTCAACTCAAGGTATGACAATTATTAAATTTATTATTGTTCTCAAATGAAAGGAAAGATAAATTATTTACATAATGTATGTTAAAGTTTATTTAGTAAATTAACGTAAACGTAACCTATATCGCGTTTGCACTCATTCACAACAGGTAGTACATCCAAGTCCAAAATTTACTTTAACTTACACGACATAAGATTAACCTAATCCATAACCACCAGAAATTGCTTTGTTTGCTAAATTTGATGTATTTGAACTCAATCAGTTCCTGAATTGATTCAAGTCGCTTGACTTAATTAAAAATCTTTTATCTTTATGTTTGATAAAAATAACTCCATCTCGAGTCCAAACATTTTTTCTACCCAACATTCTATGTATACTCACTCGTTGAAACGTCAAATCTCGCAAAACGTACCATGTGCCTTTAAATTTAGTTTTATTATTTTATATACAAACATTTAATAATAAACGCATAATACCTATGATGGTAAGAGTATTATGCTATGCATAATACAACAAGTGTAATTATAAATTCGTAATAATCCAAGAGCTAAAAATATATTTTTTGCACTTCGTGGATTAAAAGTACTATTTGGTGCCCCCATTTCGGGGACTGAAGTGTTACTTTTAATCTCTAGGGATTAAACAATAATTTAATCTTGTTATGGCATTGAAACATCTGGGATTTTAAAAATAATTCATAAATTTCATTAGCCTTGAATAGCGTAACTTCTTTGTCAAAGTGACTTTTCTAATAATTTAAATTTATCGTAGATGTAATATTTTAATTTTCAGAAAATAATATAATTATTTCTATTATTACTCCACGAAGTGCAAAAATAGTGTAGATACCACGGGATTGAAGTTCCTGAATCCCTTGAATAGTTGTTGGTCTCGGGCTAAAGCCCTCGACCAAGAAACTCTATTCGCGGGATTAAATGAGTCACTTCAATCCCTTGTTATCTAATATACTATTAATAACTAACCGCTACGCGAGGCATTGCCGTTACTATGAAAACGAGAAATGTCAACATAAATATGTGTTGACGTAAATGTGAAAATTGCACTTTCTCGTTAAGTATTTTGTGTGTTTAAACGAATAAAAATGAATTTTAGAAATAATAAAGATGAAATACCGAACACGCCTCCAAAAATTTGAGCGGCAGCAGAAGCAGCTTCATTACAAAACATTACACAAATTTAGTTGGCACTGACAGGTTTATGATTTTATTAGAACAAACCTTATATTAACATTTTTTGATAATCTTTTAAAGATCTCTAATTTTCCAGTTGAGACATTTTTGATTTGATAGAACTAAAATTCTTGTCTTTTCTAATTTTTGCACGCTCTAAAAATAAAACTCAAACCTTATTAACGTCAAAATATTTTCTCTTTGAGCACTATTAAAAATAAAATTTTTCGAAAAATAAAAAACTCCAAAAAAAGTTTCCCATATGAAATCAACTTTTTGGCGAACACTGTATAAATGGATGGTTGTAGATAAAGTATAGTATTTGACTAGCGTATAATGGGCCATAATAAACTCTGATGATTATATCACTAGCCGCAAGCGGCTCGTGTTATAATCATCCTCGTTTATTATGGCCTACATTATACGCTCGTTAAATAATATACTATAATACAAATAACTTTGTTTGATAACTAAGAAACTTTATTAGAATAGGCCTGGGATTTCCACTTTTATTTATTTTACCAATTCGATGCATTCTATCCATACTATCAAGAGAAATATTAATACTTGCTTGCTTTATCAAAAGTGTTATAACAACCACTTCTTGTATATTCTCACTGGTTTGCTCAGGGATTCCAAATACACGAATGTTGTTCCGCCGAGAGTATTGCTCCAGTTCCTCAAAGTTTTCATGTAATATTACTTTCCTTTTTCACTTGTTCATTGATAGACAGACTTAATTTTTCCATCACTCGGGTTACTACGACATCTATTATTGTTGTATATTTTTAAAAAAAAATCGGTTATCGCTGAAGATACGCAGGCATTGATTTCCGCAATTTGTTCACGAGTGAGTGGCATGGTAGGGAACGTTTAGAAATTTAATTTTGTGAGAGCACATGCAATATACGACTAGCAGTGGCGACGCATACGAGCAAAATGAATGTTACTGTTAATGTTAAAGTTAACAGTTAGGCTTATTTACTTAGTTTCTGGAGTACGATGAGACGTAAAACTTAGCTACTTTGATTATACAAGGTGTCATTTAAATAAACAGGGCCACTTCCGGTTTAACATGACATCACATTTTTCCGGTCATAGCAAATGCAATCTAATATACATCATTTAAGTTTTAAAGCCTAAACGTATAAAATTGTAGAAACAGGAAAATACGTTAATTTTTTATTCATACAGATTTCAACAACATATACAGGGTCCACCTTTGGGAGCTGATCCTATGAGTATCTGCTAAACCAAACTTACTATAATTTTGAAAATTTGGTGACAGGGTAATGATGTTAGGGCTAACTCATCTAAAATATTTTCACGTTCGTACCACTTCCGGTTATACCGGAAGTCGGTACTTAGTCGCTTATTTTAAATGTAACACCCCGTATATTAATACATTTTTGGATTCTATGTCGAATTTTAAGGTAAGTTTGTTAAATAAACTAGATACGAAATTTCAGTCGTTTAAAAAACATTTTATAAAAAATTGACAGATGCGGTCTTAGTAATAACTCGTTAATTGTTCTGTTCCTGTCGAACAATTTGAATAAAACTTTGAGGTGTTGTAGGCAAGGTTTATTGCAACAGTCTGCAAAAATTACATTTGTATTTTTCATAAAAATAAAATTATGAATGTCTAAACTTGACTATCAAAAATGCAAGTTACTCAAAAAATCAAATGGAAACCCCTATTTTTTATTACTCAGATCGATTTAACGTCAAAAAGTAAGGTAAGTTTGTTTAAAACTTTATTTGCCTAAACGTAACAGTTTCATACTCATTATCAAAAAAGTCCCAATTTTAAAATTTGTGAAAAAAATGAGCTACATACTTAAATCTAGTATTCCTTGTTCGTGGTCACCATGGAAACCAAATAATTGAGAATTGAAATAAAGAAAAATATTTGAATAAGTTACTGCAAAAAATTATAAAAACTGATAATTTTGTGATTCAAAAGTCATTTTTTTCAAATTCGATGTACAACATAAGTGTAAAAATTTAATACTTTATGAGTAAATCGAAAAAAAACTACTTTTTATTTTGTTTTTCTTTTGTAGTCAATAATTTAATAAAATTGCTGACAGTTTGTGTTTTTCTTGATGAAATGGCTCGACTTGAATATTCTAATACAGATTATTTGAATTTAATTTTAATTCACGGAGAATATCATAGAGTTGTAAAACGAACAGTAAGAACATTTATCGAACGCTATCCTGAGCGCCCCCGACCATCAGCAGATACAATAAGACGTTCAAAATTTGGAACAGTTTGGCACATTTAAACACTCTGCGCCTCGAAAAAAAAACTGCTATTGATAACGAACAGAATGAAGTTATAACTTTAGGATATTTCCGTGCCTATCCTTGTAATTCCATAAACGACGCGAAAACAGATATTGGCTTAACACCAACAACTATCAGAAGAATTCTTAAGAAACATACGTTTAGAACCATGAACTGTTTATCGGATTAATTCAACATTTGAAGAAGGATTGTCTTGAAACGTATCGAATTGGTTGAAACAATTTTGCTCAAAATACAAGAAATTCTAATTGCTTTGATTAATATCATATGGACGGACGAATCTAAATTGTACGTGACAAATGGCATATTTAGATCGCCGAAACTCGCATTACTGAATAACGAAATGCCATCTATTTCTGCCGAATGCCATTTTCAGCGAAATTTGCAACTTTACACGTATAATTGTCATGGAATAATGAAATCATTGACAGGTATTTTGAATAGAAAATTTGAGAGGTATAATAAAATGCCAGTTGATTGCTCGATCACTGCTTTAACATTATTTAATTTCTAGAAGAAAATGATCTTTTGTATAATTAAACATTCAATTAACTCGATTAAATCTAGAAGAAAATTATGGTACCAACAAGTACGGTGCCTTCACATTGACACGCTGTTTCCATGAAACTTATGAAATTTTTGAAGATCGTTGGTTTGCCAATACATGTCCTTTCATGCACCTAGGTCACCTGATCTTACGTAATGATTATTATCTTTGGGGTCCAATTACAAAGACATTGTTTATGCTACACCACTAACGACTAAAGAAGATTGCTTGCAAGTACAAAATGCCTTCAGATTCATCTTTCTTCCTGAAGTCAAGGGCTACCAAATGAAGCGTTGGATAAGATCATCGTTCAACAATGTCTTCGTCTAACTGTGCAACATTTTGAACAGGTCTTACTTGTAAATCTAATCTTACATTTCATCACGAGCAAGAAATATCTAATAAGCGACTTTATCGTGTAAGAACACTGATAATTGTATGCATATTACCTCCGCAGTAAAAAGTAGTTTTTCGATTTACTCATAAAGTATTAAATTTACACTTGTTGTATATCGAATTTGAAAATTACTGAAAATTTCTATTTGGCAAATGACTTTTGAATCACAAAATTATAAATTTTAGTAATTTTGCCAGTAACTTATTCAAATATTTTGGATTGATTAATTGCAAATATTTGGTTCCAGGGACCACGAACAAGGAATCTATGATTAAGATGTAGCTCATTCGATTACATATTTTAAATTCGCTTTAATATGGTCTAACTTTGTTTGAATAACTTTTGGCCAAATTCCACTAACTCTGCTTAATCGTCAAAATAAAAATAGGTTTCCATTATTTGTTTGCGGTTAACTCATTTTTGTGTAAATTTCTTCTATTTTCCAGAAAACTTTGACTGCTTCTTCTGCACTTTCGAGAACTTGCATAACTCAAGTTTTCAATTGTTCGAAGGACAATTAATTGATAGCGTTCCTCTAATTTTTAGTAAAGTTTGATTCCTCAAACCATTTTTCGAACAATTCTGCGTTCATATTATCGTGATAATCTAATGATTTATTTTTGTACCGAAAATTAATTGACTTCCGTCGATAAAACCGTTTCTGTTACCTGCTTCAATGATAATAAATCGTTTTCCATCTGATGATTTGTTCGGTTGATGTAAACTCTTTGCACTGTTATCTTGCCAAGTACATTTTGACGTACTACCTTTACTAAATATCCACGTTTCGTCTGTAAAAACAAACTGTCTCGAACTTTCGGAGTTAAGATTTTGAGATACTTTCTCAGAAAAACGTTTCTTTTGCGACAATGTGGCTTTGTTCACAAACCGCGTCTATTGTTGGTTTTGGAATTTAAAGCCCATATTTTTAACACTAGAGCCAAACTGGTTTTCCTATTTCATACGCGGTTCTCAATTTTAAAAGTTTAATAATGAATTTAACGTTACGTGTTCCTTCTTCGCGTACATCTCGTATATTAATGCACGAATTGTTTGTTTTCCATTTTCTGGAAAATCTGTAGTGCAAAGTTTGACACGCTGTTTTTTCACTGGAGGTTCCAACTCGCCGCGATTTTTTTTAAAGCACAGATTTTCCACCGTCGAAACCGAAAGTTTTAACGCGTTTGCTGTTCTTTGTTGAACAGAAAATGTAGATAATAGTGGACCACCATTTTCTTTTCTTCTTTAAAATAATCGACTGTATTTAAAACTAATTCGCGAATTTCTTTACTCAACTTTTCGGCATTATATTAATGGTTAGTTTATATAAACGCTTACTCAAAGAATAATGATAATATAGATATTGCAGTTGTTTTATTTATACCTATATGTACCTACTAAATGGTATAATAATCTATTATTAATTACTTATTGTTACAGTATTGCATATTTATTTGGATTCTTTTGTAATTGAGTACACTAAAACGTCATTACCATACTTAGGTATACAATGAACTTTCTAAATGTAAATTGAAATACCTATACTTAATCGAATATTCATTATTATGAATGGCTTTTATAAATGTTTATTATAAAAACTTGCATTCTTCCATAAATTTTAAATGTAATGTTAAAGCAGTGTTGAGAACCACTGGCATTTTATTATACCTATTGAATTTCTATTCTACCTGCATCTGATTCTTATTGCCTTGTCATTATGTGTGAAAGTTGCAAACGCTTTTGTTCGGCAGAAATAGAGGCATTATTCATAATATATCCATCTTTCTTTGTCACGTACAATAAGTACGAGACAGCAAAGCATTAAGGCGGTTTCAAGCACAATAGAACCATATATTGACAATCCTCCTTGTTAATCCGATACCCGTTCAGTTCTACCGGACAGGCTTTATCAGAAGAATTCTTAAGAAACATAAGTTTAGACCATACTGTTTACAATTAATTCAACATTTGAAAGAAGCGGATTTCTTGAAACGTATCGAATTTTGTGAAACAATTTTGCTCAAAATACAAGAAATTCCTAATTTTTTGATTAATATCATATGGACGGACGAATCTAAATTTACGAAAAATGGCATATTTAATCGCCGAAACTCGCATTACTGGAATAACGAAAATAGCAATCCAATTCGCGAATGCCATTTTCAGGAAATTTGGAATTTTAACGTATTTTGTGCTATTCGGAATAATGAAATCTTTGACGTGTATTTTTACAACGAAAATTTGAGAGGTTTAAAATAGTTGATTGTTGCGATTATGATTACAAATTTAATTTCTAGGAGAAAATTATCTTGAGATATTAAACATTTGATCACGAGCAAGAAATACTACATAAGCGACTTTATCGTGTAAGAACGCACTGATAAGTATGTAGTTATTACCTCCGCAGTAAAAAGTAGTTTTTTTCGATTTACTCATAAAGTATTAAATTTTTACACTTATGTTGTATATCGAATTTGAAAAAAATTACTTAGAAAATTTCTATTTGGCAAAAATGACTTTTGAATCACAAAATTATAAATTTTTATAATATTTTGCAGTAACTTATTCAAATATTTTTCATTATTTCAATTCTCAAATATTTGGTTTCCATGGTGACCACGAACAAGGAATACTAGATTTAAGTATGTAGCTCATTTTTATCACAAATTTTAAAATTGGGACTTTTTTAATAATAAGTATGAAACTGTTACGTTTAGGCAAATAAACTTTTAACCAAACTTGCCTTAATTTTTGACGTTAAATCGATCTAAATAATAAAAAATAGGGGTTTCCATTTGATTTTTTTGAGTAACTTGCATTTTTTGATAGTCAAATTTAGACATTCATAATTTTACTTTTATGAAAAATACAAATGTCATTTTTTGCAGACTGTTGCAATAAACCTTTGCCTACAACACCTCAAAGTTTTATTCAAATTGTTTGACAGGAATAGAACAATTAACGAGTTATTACTAAGACCGCACCTGTCAATTTTTTAAGAAACATGTTTTTTTTTAAACGACTGAAATTTCGTATCTAGTTTATTTAACAAACTTACCTTAAAATTCAACATAGAATCCAAAAATGTATTAATATACGGGGTGTTCCATTTAACCGACTTCCGGTATAACCGGAAGTGGTACGAACGTGAAAATATTTTAGATGAGTTAGCCCTAACATCATTACCCTGTCACCAAATTTTCAAAATTATAGTAAGTTTGGTTTAGCAGATACTCATAGGATCAGCTCCCAAAGGCGGACCCTGTATAGATCAATCATAAATGTTTTAAAAAGGAGATGCAATAACTTAGAAAACACATATGAAAAAAACATCGTTGGTCATATTTCAATTAACTTCAAATGGGTAGGCAGAAAGGTTGGAAGGTTAGACAGAAAAATATAGATAAGAAATATTAATCTAATCTATTTTGAGCTACAAGTGTAGATACACTTGTATCTAATAGTATTAAACCTATTTATTGAATATATTTAACAAGACCTATACTGTAGGTCGCAGACAGAGAAGATTTCATTATTGTAATAGCAATAGGAAATCCTAATCGTTATCGCGAAAGAAAAGATAATTACACGGTGTTAATATTTTGTAATATGTAAGTCATAATATTTGATCATTTTGCTCAGTGTAGGTTATCTTATATATGTTTTTCTTTTATTAAGTTTTAAATGTACGTAATTAAGAGATGAAAAAAGGGAAAAACGTGGATTTCAATCTTTACACATGTTAGAAGTACAGGTATTCTCCCATACGAATCTTTTTTCGGATAAATCGAGACGAACTGCTCGGAGGTCTGTCTGGTGCTTACGTAATTTTTGGATAAAATATCATCGATTCGGACGGCGCGGCAGTTATTAATTACGCTGTTAGAATAGGTACGGCGAATTCAAAGTCAGTTTTTGTTACGTTGAAATATAATACAAATGGAGTTTTCTAAGGACGAGTGAATATTTTAAAACTTATCACTTATTTTAACATAACATAGAAAAGGGGCGAAATGTTCTCACGCAATTTTTCTTGTTTCTTTATGTGATAATTTAATAGCTTTTGAAAGCGGTCTTTGATCCGAAAAAGTTGTGCCAGTCAATAGGTTATTGTTTCCATTTCAGTAAAATAAAAAGCACGAAATTCTTCTCTTTTTTTATGGTTTAATGTAAGTTTCCAATAATAAATAGGTGGTGTACAACAAATTTATATCGATATTTAATATAACCGCCGTGGTTCTAATGTAAAAAATGCAATCGAGACGAGCGAGTTACTCCTTTCGAGAGCATGTGTGTTGCAACCTAGTAAATAAAAGGGATTACTATATTCAAGCGAGGTACTTTCTAATATAAAATTTAAATAAGCAATTCCATAATATGGAAAAAGTATGTCAATGTCTGGCAAGAAATTACTATTTAATTCATGAACGATACCAAATCGCACAAAATTGTCTCTTGTTAGGGTAGTAATGTGTAATTTTTTACCAATACACTGTCGCTCAAATACGATTATTATGTAATAAACTGTTGAAATGGCCGGTGTTAGGGCTAGTATGATGTTTCTTTCATCGTTAAGATGATTGAGCACTGTCGTTTGTTATTAATATTTTCCGCCTTGTACAGAACTTAACACGTGGCGAAAAATAATGTTTTATCGGTTTACATATTTTTACTAGAATTGATAATGTTTAAAGATTATCGAACACGTGACCACATGATGGAAAAATTCTTCACCTCCAACTAAAGGCTGACTCGCTAATTATGAGCTGGTTAACTGCGGCTTTATTGATGTCTAATTAACTCTAAGTGATGTGTAGATGAATGTAAGATATGAGATGCCATTTACCCAAAATATCGAGTAGGGTATTAGTCCTTGATTTTATTATTTTGTTACTGTTGTGAGGCAACGTGTTTTAATTATTTTGACATGTACTTGATTCAGCCGGCTTATTCAGAATTGCTTATTTACGAAATTATTGGCTTTTTTCTTGCTTATGTGCAATTTAAACTTGTTTTGGGTTGATGTAAGGCAATGCAGTCCGCCAGGAGTCACGTTGCACCAATAAAACACACATGCGTTACAAGTAAGGAACACACGTATTTATTTATTATAAGTTTTTTATTATATTTAGAATTTACATCAGTTCTACATACATAACGACAAGATTTGCATCGATTGGGGCTTGAACCTTGATGGCGCAGTTGGTTAGTACGGTACTCTAGCAAAGTACAGGTCGTAGGTTCAAATCCTACTCGAGGTAAACTTTTTATTTATATATTTAATAAAATTAATAATAATTTTTAATTACACGTATTTATTCATCAATAGAGAGCGGATTTTATGCAAACTGCATATTGCTTATATTTTATAGTACCACCCACGCGTTTCGGTTTTTATACGAATCGCATTAATTATAATTATTTGGCACTAATTAGTTTTTGCATATTTTGCATATTTGGTCAAAAACTGCATATTTGGCGAAATACTGCATATTTTGATGTTTTACGCATATTGTGCACTTTTTTGCATAATTTAACATTTTTTTTCAATTTTGCGTTGAAACTCAGGTTATGAAATATTTTCGGATTCTTGTTGAAAGTTAGAAATTTTATATCCTTTTAAAATAAGTATCTTTAAAAGGTGGTGTCTAACATCGGCAGGTAGTTGTTTGCTTTTAATTATTGTCTGGGTTGACAACAATCCTAAATCCTAACACTTCCGGATTGCAAAGAGGTAATACGGTTTTTGTAGAGTGCTTCTTAAATTTTTGTATGGAAAGAGTTGATGAGTAAAATATACATAGTTAATCCCTAACATCCAAATGACCTTGCTTAGTGGAAAAACCCTATTTTAAAATAAGGAATAATATTGCCCATTCCTTTTAAAACGTGCAAGTGAACAGCAGTGCACACTGCAGAATTTAGTTTTCGAATTATATTTAACATGCCAAAAGTAAAGAGTAATTTAGTTCCAGTATGGATAAAAATGTCCCTGCACTCGAATGGACGGTGAAAAGGTGTTTTGTACATCATGTGGAAAAGCGGTAAGTGACAATCCAGAATACTGTTTAAAAATATTTTTAAACACTGACAACAATGAACGAAGCCTTTAGTGAATACAGAGCAGGTGTTAGTTTTCTATTGGAACGTTGTATTTAAATGCATCGTTTTATAAGATAACGCGGGAAATATTTAAAATATAACGATGAAACCTAATCGATTATGTTTTGATTTATTTTTAAATTAGGAACATTGGTTTAGATCGCATGCGAACGAAAATCCCAAATTACGCAACACATTGAGACCGCTCTGCATAAGGGAAAATGAGAAACACTGAAGAAAACCAAGCTCTCTGAAGCATTTCTGCGAGAATATTTACGTGGTGAAACATCCAAAAGAAACGACCAAGAAGAATTCAATTTTGAATTATGCAGTGCTCTAGTTAAGGCTAACATTCCCTTAAAAAAACTTCAAAATCATACTTTCAGATCTTTTTTAGAAAAAAAATACTAACAAGCAAGTGCCAGATGAAAGCACACTTAGAAAAAATTATGTTAATGGGGTATATCTTGGAACCATGATACATATAAAAGAAATTGTTAAAAATAAATATATTTATTTCATAGTAGGTGAAACTACAGATTGTCGTGGATGTTATGTTGCAAATTTAATGTTAGGTTATTTAAGCGAAGAACAACCTGCCAAATCATATTTGATTTCTTGTAAAGTACTTGATAAAACCAATAATGCAACAATAGTTAGATTTGTAAATGAGACTTTCATGCAGTTTTTTGTTCCCGATATTGTTCCAACAAATAAAATTGTTTTGATGCTTTCTGATGCCACGCCATATGAGGTATAGACTGGCCAACAATTGAAGGTATTATACGAAAATTTAATTTACGTAACATGTTTGGCTCATGGTATAAATAGAGTAGCCGAAGCAATTCGAAATGAATTTCCTTTAGTAAATAGTTCAATAAGTAGCGTAAAGAAAGTGTTTGTAAAGGCGCCGACACGAGTAAAGCTATACAGAGA
The DNA here is from genome assembly GCA_036346205.1 of Vesta saturnalis. Lineage (NCBI taxonomy): Eukaryota > Metazoa > Arthropoda > Insecta > Coleoptera > Lampyridae > Vesta > Vesta saturnalis. Next base: position 1,035,797 of record JARFJB010001262.1, read on the forward strand.
AAAACTACCTAACATTTCTCTACCACCAGAACCTGTAATTACGCGTTGGGGAACGTGGCTAAATGCTGCTCTTTTTTATGCAGAAGATTTGGAAAAAATTAAGGAATTAGTTTTAGATTTGTCTGATAATTCAAGTACTTGTATAATAAAGCGCAATCGGTTTTGGAGAAATCAGAACTGCGCAATAAATTAGCATTTATAAAAGCACATTATTATTTTGTAAGCGACACTATTTGTAAATTGGAAACGAAAGCATTACCACTTAACGCATCGATAGAATTAGTAAATAATATTCAAAAATTAATTTATACTGCCCCAGGAAATACTGGCAAAATTATTTCAAATAAATTTAAATAAATTTTACAAAAAAATGATGGTTATCAGCTGTTAACTAAAATTAACAAAATTTTGACTCTGAACGAAAATCGGGAAGATCTGGATGTACAATTAGATTTGTCCATATTAACCGCATTAAAAAATGCACCTATAACGTCTGTAGACGTGGAAAGAAGTTTTTCCACCTATAAATATATACTTTCTGATAGACGTCAAAATTTTCTACCAGAAAATATAGAAAAGCATATAATTATAAATTGTTTTGCAAATCAACGCAATGAAGCATATGAGTATTAAGTACTTATAATTTAAAATGTATAATACCCTATGAACACAAATTATTTAGATAAGAGGTGGCCACGGTAAACAAAATCACTGTCTTTGATAGGTTCAGCATGTTGTTGGTTCTACATGTCAATGAAATGTCCGTTTTGAATTGAATCAATCATGCAACGTACGTTCAGAATTCCAAAGCCCCCCTTTAACTAAATAATTTTTGTTCATATGGTAAGTATTATTATTAATACGTATTATGTTAATTATCTATTATTTTTTAACTAATAGTTTAAATTTTTGATGTAAATACTTTCTTGTAAAAGTTTTTTGCATATTATGTATTAAATTTTTTTTAATTAAAGGTGTAAAAATCACATTTTTTATTAGTAGTTTATTTTGCATATTTCGAAAAAATAATGCATATTTTCTGCATATTTTACAATTTTTAAGTGCATAGATATGCACATATTTTGGCATTTTATAATGCATAAAATCCGCTCTCTATTCATCAACAATTAACAAGACTAAATTAAATTATAGGCTTGCGCCGCACTTAGTCCTAAGATATTCACGTCTTCACGATTAATAATACTAATCCTAGAGCTAGTCATCCTGAAGAGATGCTGCTAGGCTGTAAGTATTCAGTAAAACCGTATGATCGAAGGATGCCCTGCCTTACGGTTGTGCTGGTACTTATTGGGCCTTCGGTACTAATGCCGTGGTGAGTTTTTACCGTGCACGCCCTGTCCTGGATTGTGTGCTTAGTTGTGGTGAGATTTCCCGTGCGCGCCCTCTCTTGGATAGTGTGCTTAGTTCCGTATTACAGACTCCCCCTCTGAACCTGATAGACGTCCCAAAGTAAGGTTCAGTAGGTTCTGCTTCTTAGGGGGTCTTCCCCTTTTTCTAATTGTAAGAATCGCTTTCGGGACAATGCCTCCGCTCCCTTTATATTGCGTTAGCATGGATATGTGGTACTTCCCTAACGGTATGGTTGGAGCGTCTGGTGCCGCAATCTCGTCTGTGTTAAGAGTTTATAGGACCCATCTCGACGAGGTTCCAGTTTTGCGGATATGTTCTTAGTAGCGTTGCTAAGTGTGTGCGTCGTAATCCATACTAGGTCACCCGGTAAAAATCCAGGGATGTCACGCTTCCCCTGATCTGAGATTTTCTTGGCACGGTCCTGTACCCGTTCGTTGTTTTCTTTTGATTGTCTGATGCGGTCGGTTACCCTTAGTAGATACGGGGTGATGGTGTGTATGAAGGTGTCTTCTTCAAATGCTTTTTGATCGCGTGTCACATCATCTGTAGTTCTTAATTTCCTTCCAAAGTTTAAGTATGTCGCTGTATATCCTGTGCTTTGGCATACCACCGTATTTAGGGGAACCTGATAGCTGGTAACTTGTCTAGCCAGTAATCGTGCGTGCGCTATGGCTAATTGGGTTTTGAGATCCCTGCTTTTCCTTTCCACTGGATTAGCCTGTGCGTGGTATATTGGTGTGTGGCACTGCTGAACGTTTAGACAATAGGCGACGTGCTGAATTATGCCGCTTACGAATTGTACACAACTGTCGCTGCGAATTCTCCGTGGCGTGCCGTATCTTAAGAATATCTCGTTAATTAAGATGCGAGCACGTCTCCGCGCCTGCTGTGTGGATGGCAAACAATTCTATCCATCTTGACATCACATCTTCGGCGATGAAAATCCATTTCTCTCCGGTGGGATCCTCCGGGAGGGGCCGGAATAAATCGATGCCGAGAGTTTCGAATCGATGAACCGGTGCTGGTTTTTGCATTAAACCCGTTGGCTTCTGGTTGTGTGCTTTGAATCTTTGGCACTCTATACAGTGTTTGACGTGGTCGGAAATGTTCTTCCTCATGCCTACCCAGCAGTAAAGAGTGGTTATGCGTCGGAATGTTCGGTCTTCCCCATTGTGGCTGGCAGTCAAACTCTTTTCGATCTCCATGTCATCTGGACAGCTTACCTCATCGTGGAAGTTGGCAAATGTCTAACCTACTTCTAAAAAGGGCGATAAAACCGATCACTCAAATTATCGTGTAATAGCTATCACTTCCATTCTACCGAAAATCATGGAAAAAGCCATCACCCACCAACTACTTTGGTTCCTCGAGTCCAAAAAACTCCTCAACGACCACCAGTATGGGTCCAGACACAGTCATTCAACGGGTGATCTTGCATATTCACCAACTTTGGAATAACCTTTAGAAAGGTCCGCTGAAACTGTCGTAGTAGCTTTAGATATCTAAAAGGCTTTTGATCAGGTTTGGCACAAGTGCCTACTTCTCAAGCTCACCTTGTTCGGCTTATCCGATACGCGCATAAAAACTACTATTATCGTGGGCGTGCCCCAAGAATCAGTGATAGCTTTTGGTCAACAACTAACCCGATCCATCGCTTTGTAGACGTCAGAACTCTACATTGTAGTTCTCAGTTTTCCCACAACAATAGGTCTAGTCAGGAGGTTAAAGTGTAAATGGCAGCCTAGGTCCACAGTAACTTAGAACGTACCCTTGAACGGGGAAGGATACTCTACTCACGCTCAATGCCGACAAAACCCAGTGTTGCCTTGTGTCCGCCAAAAAAGGTCGAGCATTTCCTGCTGTAAATATGAATGTCCTAGATCATAAGTTTTCAAACTCTATTTCTATGTTAGGGATGTCCGTATCATCGAACCTTTCACGGGTTGACCACCCTTTGTCAGCCAGTAAAACAGCTGCCCGTAAACTGGGCTTTCTATACAGATCTGTACTTCACATCGCAACAACTCCTTTATAAGGCTCAAATTCGACCTGATCTAGAATACAATTCCCACCTCTGGGTCATTGCTCCCCAATGTGCCATTGATATGGTAAACCGCACCATAAAAGAGCTATACTACTTATAAATGACCCGTCTGTACCTTTTGACCTACAGTCTCTTAAGCACAGAAGGACAGTTTCGGTTCTTTCCTTGTTCTATCGTTATTGTAATCGCAAGTCTGCCTCTGCAATACACTCCTTAACACCTTCGCAGGCCATCTTGGCTGAGAACACTCGGTTTGCATATTCACCCCATAATTACGCACTCAAAATTCTATCTTGTCACACTAAACGAGCGCAATTTACATTTTTCCACACGGCGTCCAAATTCTAGAATGCACTACCCAGTTCCAGTTTTCCTGCAAACTTTGATTTAAGCAAATTTAAGGTAGCCGTTCATAAACATTTCTCGGCAGCCTAACAATATTACTAGCACTCTCTCACTGTCCCTTAGTGCTTTAGCATGTTAGGCAAATCTTAGCCTGTTCAGGAATACTATTAGTAAAAAAAAAACACCTGTTGAATAAATTGACTTCACTGGAGCTAGTTAGGAAAAATAAAAAGAAATTTCTCCGGCCTTTTTGAATCGTGAAGTCAATTCTACATTATGTGGGTTTCAAGAGAAAGTTACAAATTATTTTGGTAGCTTCAACATTACACCATGATGATAAAATTGCAAACACGCCCCAAAGAAAACCAGAAATTATAGAATTTTATAACTTCACAAAAGACGCTGGATGTGGTGGATGAGATTTGTGAAAGTTATGAAGTTTCGCGAAATAGTAGTACAATATGTGACATATTTCTTTGTTTGGAGCGTATGTCAATGTTGCTTCGAAAAAAAGCAGTCATAACATTTTTTGTCGTCGACTAGCATTAGAATGCCTTGGTTATTAATATCAAAATCGTTAATAATTTGTCACTTTATGGCATACGTGCTGTAATGTTGTGCCATAAAGTCGTCTTGACGACGATATACAAACCAAAACATTGAACAAATTATTCATTTATATTAATACTATAGTTATAATATGATTTATGGTTTTTCCAATCTCCACGTCGTTTTAAAGTTTTAATGTCAGCTCCACTGTCTGACAAGATTGTGGCAGAAGTTCTCGAAATGAATGTTCTGTGTGTTGATCGGCATTAGGAATATTTAAATACTTTGCAATCTGTCGAGGAATCAGACCAAATGTGTTAATGTCAATAAGATTACAGGTACATTTACACCCATTGTAAAATAAAAAAAACTTTTCAATCTTCACATGCTTCGGTCTTAAACTCATGTACTTCTTAATGAGGTCAATATAATTTACTCTACCGTCATCGTTTAATATGGTAAAAACCCTGGGTCTATGTGTTTTGGTATCTCTAATTTAAACCCCAAAGACAGAACCTTCTTCTTTAATATTCCCAACACACAGATTGTCTAAGCACACCAAATATTGCAACTATCTAAAATGTAATCATATTTATTAAGAATAATCTTAAAAGTACAAATTTACCTTCTTAAGTAAGTATTTGTAAAAAATTAAGTAAGCGCTTTTTTGAAAACACTAATGACTTCTCTGGTATATACCCAACAGAAAAGTTTGTCAAGAATGCCGAAAGTTTTGAAAACTCGCTGATGTCCACATCCTTTTTAAGACGTAACATACATTTTAATTTGGAGTACATGCACCATAATGAAGACGATTTGTAGTTTTTCGACTAATAAAATAAATAAGAATGATTACCTTTAATAAATGATGTAATGAACTTACGTGATCAATAGAAATACGCAAGCAAAACCTTCTCTGTAACAGTTTCCGTATTATTCATGAGTATCCACTCAATAAATCTATCGAACACTTTCTTATAAATGGTTTCGGACTTTTTAGGTATAAGACTCAACTCAGCTTCTTCTGCTTTTTTAAGAATTTCTTCATCCACGTCTGAATCCATTTTTGCAAAATTTGTTTATTTACAAAAAATAAATGACACTTATAATGCAAAACTATGGCAACTATAATAAGACCGTTCATGAACTCTTCTGAAATGGTATTTTTTTGTAACGATCTGAAACTATTATTTCATTTAAATTGTGTCTCAAAGTGGCTAGTTCGACGACAAAACAGCATATGAAATTCGTTCATAATGCGGGATTCCCTGGCATTATAAACTAATTTCATAATATACTATTATTTCATACCAATACATTATGAACAAATAAACGCTTAGTTACCGTAACTATAAACATGTTCATAACTCCCTAGGGAGTTATAGATCTATAACTCCCTCTAATGTATTTTGACAAATATTTGTCAGTCGACACATTATGGTAACAATGCCTACTTAATTTTTAAACGTTCGTTTAATTTTAATAACCTACAAAATTTCATTTATAATGAAATATGAAATAAAATTATTTATCTGTCACGTGAGATATGTATGTTATAATAACCTCGGGCAATTTACAATCCCTCGGGAATAACGTCCCTCAAGATTGCAATCCGTTGCCCTCGGTAATTAACACCCTCATAACACCTTTGATATATAGATAACTATATCTGGAGCCTTTTTACAATTCTGTATGTTTTATAATGATTCGCATAGTTTTGTTAATAAGTATAAGACTAAATTTTCATTTTATTAGGTTTTTCATACATCTATTTTTTTATTCTAGGCCTAAGTATTTTTTCATTATTTTGTTATTCTTGTACTAGTAGATGAGAGTAATATAATTTTTCTGTGTAAAACTGTCTTACTGAAGAACATAATACGACAAAAATAAAAAAAAATCTGTAAATCGCAAAGTATGCTTTTTATTACTTGTGGGGTGGTTCTAATCCCAGCACACACAAAGTGACAGAAGCTCACCACACATGCGCCAAGTTAAAAAGTTGGAACGGCATCTGTCAAACTTGAAAATAACATCGCAGTGGTCTAATAACGTTCACCTACTGGTATTAGCATGTCTAACATTATTTGAAATGCGAAAACCCACAAATTCCGATATCCTACTGGGGCTTAAGTGAAGTGAAGTGTGTAATCCGATTAAAGTGAACAATTTACTTGAAATACAGGTAGTACCTACAGCACCGTATTTAAAATTAAACTTTGTATATTTCTTTTCTTTTATTATTATCTAAATGGTAGTGAAAAATGTTTTCTTTCTTATTTATAATTTTCTTGTAGAAAATTGTACAAAAATATTAATTACAGTGAATCAAAATAATAATATGTAGGTAATGAAATAGAACTATATTTTTATGCATACCTCAGGTACTGTTATTCCTACTGTTATTCTGCAGTAAATTAGTTCAGTTGAAAGAATTTGTTTTAAAGATTACATTACACTATAATTGGAACACAATTCATCCCACGGTAGCCACATCGTTCAGTCAAGAAACACAAAAAAAACTTTAACTTTTACGTTGTAGTAATGTAAAATTTATTTTAGCAACAGGTTTTAGATGCGGACCTGCATTTAACGCAGCTGGTTTTGCGATAAGATAATAAAATTATCGTACTTAACTTTTAATTTTAAGTTTTGGGTTTTCCTATTTCAAATAATGTTAAGCGGGATTTACACACGCAAGTTGGCGCGAAGGCGAAACTGCACAGGTATGCTCGCAGGTAAGTACGATTCGCAAAACGTGAATCGTACTTACCTGCGAGCATACCTGTGTAGTTTCGCCTTCGCCCCAACCTGCGTGTGAGAAGCTCAGTCGCCTTTTGGTAAAAGCTTCAGTTTGCAAATAGCACACCATGAGTAGTGACACAATGGATTGGTGTACTATTGGCGCTGCCGTTGCTTTCATTGTAACACAGGAAAAGAGAAAAAAACGCAGAAGAGTATGGATGAAATCATGGTTATCCAATCGCAAGTACTCACATCTTCATTTAATAAATGAATTACGTTTGGAACCTAACGATTATCGCAATTATTTTGCGGTTGCATCTTTTATTCGACTAGAAGACACCGTAATGAGGAAAGCTATAAGTCCACACGAAAAACTTTCTTGTACTGGAAGAAGCATCGCAGATATGAAATACTCCGCTAATCTCTCTGAAGCATCGATTTCTCTTTTTCTTCCTGAAGTATGTACAGCAATTTGCAGGGTGTTAATGAATGAATATATGAAGGTAATATAAATAAATAAATAAATATTAACTTATAGTAGTTACTTTTTAACCCACAACTTCTAGTTTCCCACAGTAGTATAGCTATACCGATCCTAAGCCACTTTTCTACTATACTTTTTCTACGAGTGTTTCTGCCCAAGGTCATCACATTGCCTACGCACATGGTTTATTAAGGTCATCATCTTCAAGGTCACCTCAGACCACGTGGTAGGAAAGGTTTGTAGCCCTGCTAAGTCATGGCCACGTGGTAGGTTGGTAACCATGCTAAGTCAAGGCCACGGGGTTGGTATCCCTGCTAAGTCAAGGCCACGTGGTAGGTTGGTATCCCTGCTAAGTCAAGGCCACGGGGTTGGTAACCGGTCAAGGCCACGTGGTTGGTAACCCTGCCTCTTCAAGGTCACGCGTATAACTATAGGGATCCTGACTCACTTTTGTCACTAGATTTGTCACCAGATTTGGAAAAAGTCACCAGAAAAGTTACTAGATTTCAAGGTCGGTAACATTGCCTATTTCAAGGGTAGCAACCATGCTAAGTCAAGGCCACGTGGTTGGTAACCCTGTTTCTTCAAGGCCATGTTGTAGGAAGGGTTGGTAACCCTACTAAATCTCTTCAAGGCCACGTTGTAGGTTGGTAACCCTGCCTCTTCAAGCGCTTCAAGGTCACTAGAAAAGTTACTAGATTTTTGGTTGTCCACGTCAATTACATCTATTCCTGAAGGTCATTGCTCTCGGTGTCAAGCAAGTGTATGCATGTTTCAAGGCAAGCAACGCCACGCCCCCCCCAGTGCCCCAATTGTTTCCCCAAAACAGGTGACCTTTCCCCAAAACAGGGGGCCCGTTTCCTAAAACAGGTAGCCGTTTCCTAAAAACAGGTAGCCGTTTCCTAAAACAGGGGGTCCGTTTTCCCAAAACAGATAGCTGTTTCACAACCGTTTCCCCCATACGAGAGAACAATGAATCGTCTTTGTTCATTTACTTTGAAAATTATAAGCATAGACTTTGAACCGTCGACAATGCATCGTCTTTGTTCTTGATTTCCTAGAATTGAGATAACAATCTATTTTTATAACTCAACCTGAACAATGGAATGTCTTTGTTCTTTTACCTTGAAAATTGTAAGCATAGACTTTGAACAATGGGCCCCCCTTTGTTCTTGATTTCTCAGAATCGAAGTGTGTTTAGATAACAATCTATTTTTAGAAATTATAACGGAACAATAAATCGCCTTTGTTCTTTTACCTTGAAAATTGTAAGCATAGACTTTGAACCGTCGGCTTGAACAATGCATCGTCTCTGTTCTTGATTTCCTAGAACAGAAGTGTATTTAACAATCTATTTTCGACCTGAACAATGAATCGCTTTTGTTCTCTCGTATGGGGGAAACGGTTGCGAAACAGTTATCTGTTTTGGGGAAACGGACCCCCTGTTTTAGGAAACGGTTACCTGTTTTTAGGAAACGGCTACCTGTTTTTAGGAAACGGCTACCTGTTTTGGGGAACGGCCACCTGTTTTGGGGAAACAATTGAGGGCACTGGGGGGGGCGTGGCGTTGCTTGCCTTGAAACATGTATAGACTTGCTTGAGACCGAGGGCAATGACCTTCAGGAATAGATGTAGGGGGGATAACCTAAAATTGAGGTGGACAATCAGAAATCTAGTAACTTTTATAGTGACTTTTCTAGTTACTTGCCTTGAAGGGAACGTGCGAGCGTGACCTTGAATCGATGACCTTGACTAGACTTAGCAGGGTTGCTACCCTTTCCTACCACGTGGCCTTCAACCTAGAAATCTAGTAACTCCTCTGGTGACTTTTTCCAAATCTGGTGACAAATCTAGTGACAAACGTGGCTCAGCATCGGCATAGCTATACTACTTCCCACCACTAAAGAGGAATGGGAAAATGTTACCAAAGGTTTTTTACAAAAGTGGAATTTCCCCCATTGCTGGGGAGCTGTAGATGGCAAGCACATTCGAATAACTTGTCCACAAAAAAGCGGATCATACTACTACAACTATAAAGGGTTTTTTAGTGTAGTATTGATGGCTATTGTGGACAGCGATTATAATTTTATATTGGCAAATGTGGGAACTAATGGAAGAGTATCAGATGGAGGAGTTATTGAAAACACAAAATCTTATGAAAAACTTGTAAACAGCCAGTTAAGTTTACCTCCACCACGTGCTGTTTCTCAAAATGGACAAACGTTACCTTTTGTATTTGTTGGAGACGAAGCGTTTTCCTTGCGTCCAGATTTTCTGAAACTGTACAATATAAAGGAACTGACGTACGAGAAGAAAATATTTAATTATAGGCTTTCTAGAGCGAGATATGTTGTGGAAAATTGTTTTGGTATGTTGGCATCAAGATTTCGTATTTTTCATACTGAAATAAATTTGAAACTTAGCACCATTGATAGAGTTGTGCTAACATGCTGTATATTACACAATTTTCTACGACAACAAAACAAGAAAGATGGGCTGGACATACCTCTTAGGAAACCTATGTGTTTGGGAATTTACACCTAAATTAGATGGTCACTCTTTGTATCCCTAAGAAAAAATAAATACATTGTTCTAAATGAAACTGACTAATCATTATTTTAAATAATAGTAGAATATAAACAAAATAAGCATACGGCGATAAATGCAGGGTGCTTCATTGTTGGCACGTATTTATTCGATATCTCGCATGATCAATGAGATATCTGAAAAATCTTAAGAATTTCAGGTGCTTCATTGATCAAACGATATATTGAAGAAATATGCACCAATTCTTCGGATAACGTTCGTACCGGCTGGGCAACTTCATCCGGACAATTGTACTGACTGGCAGGATAGGTACTATTAGTGCTATTCGTATAAGTGGAGCTTTGCAAAATCAACGTATACCTAACGTTTATACACCAAAAAGTATAAATATATTAGGAATATTATTTTTACCTGAATTGGTGATACGTGAGACAGATCTGTAAAATTACGTGGCGTTTCAACAAGTGAAAATCTACATTAATGTACTTATTTTCTTACCTGACTTAACAAATCGGTTAAGTTGATGTCATCATTACCTTCCGACGTTCGTGGTATTTCTTAGTCTTTCAAAAACAGCAGTGCGTCAAAGTACCATAGACTAGGGGTGTACACATTTTCAGTGCTGGTACCCGGTCGGCGAAAAGCAATCACTTTTTTTAAACTCCTTTCGAAAGCAACTTCGTAGCGAATTAATCTTTTTGACTACATCGTCTTTGTCAGCAGTTTCATTTATTTCTCTTAATTTTTCAATAAGCAATTATAAGCTGAATCTTTTTTCAGCTTGTCATAGTATTCTATCGATTTTATTTTCCACAGGCATGGGTGGTTTCTGTATATATCAATAAATTCACTCAGAATACGTTGTTCTTTTATCTTGTTATACATTTTGGTTTTCGAAATAAGTGGGTGCGTTTGCCAACAACACATTCACGAATGACAGGCAGGCGAAAACTGAGACTCAGCATGAACCAGTTATTTACACGCAGGTACTTGCCTTCGAGTTGGCGCGAAAAATCAAGACGATTCAGAAATTTCATGCCGCGCCTGAGACCTGAACGCGCCTCGTTTACGACCTGAACGCGCCGTCAGTTTGCCCTTTAGACGCACATCTTCGTGTCTATGCACGTTCAGTTCCACCTTCGCGCCAACCTGCGTGTGTAAATCCCGCTTTAGGCAGGCTATATACGGGTATCCTTCCAATTTATATTTATTATTTAATTATGACAGCAGTAGTTTCATCACCTATTGGGAAGTCCAGCAAACTCCTTTGACGCTTATTTAAATTGTTAACCGACACCTCATTGGTCCATTTTTGAAACTTAATAACTACTGATTGGTTTGAATAAACGGCGTGTATTAATTGCTTAGAACCCGAAAGTCTTAAAAATTCGGCGAATAGTAATGCGAATAGGGATTTTTTTGCTATTTAACATTTGCGAAAATGTCTATATAAATAACTAATCATTAACATTAATGTGATTTATGAAATAATTACTTCGAAACTATCTCAAACTTACAAATAAAGATGTTTTTGTATAATAAGAAACTCACAGATAATGTATTTGTTTTAAATTAATTATTAATAAGAGGTAATGAAAGTTCAAGTACCTACCAAATTGAGAGAGAAAAGAAAAGTTCCATTTGACCTTGACGATTAAAATAGCATAGATAATATTAAGCTAAATTTATTTTTAACTCATTTTTATTGCGTATATACTTATAGTTAATAGTATTTTTAGATTTTTATTTGCTTTATCAATGAACAAGCCATTACAAAGTGATAAGAATTTATGTAGTTTAATAAATTAACACATGAGCACAAATTCCCATACTAACATTCCGAATCTATTTTTAGAGAGTGGCGCTTCCTTTTTGTAGTAAACAAATTAGACTTAATTTAAATGTCGTAAAGTGAGGTATGAGATTATATTAGCATTTATCACAGTAGTGCGTACTGTCCATCGTTTAGCGTTATTAGTAATGGACTATTACTAATTCGATGTAAGGAATAAAATGTGGCCATCGGTGATTAATATCGAAGTATAATTTATCTGTGTTACACATTTTTAACTTAATCAAGCGTTACCAAATGTTTCTGACCGGTGCATTGATTGCTTTTTTCTAATGTAGGTTTTATAGTACGACAATGTCATTCATTTCCACATTATTAAAGTTTGATTTATGTTTAGAATCAAAGTGTGGTGAGAGATTTCGTAGTACTTTTAAATGTAAATTTATAGTCTCAAAGCCAATAAGTATGAAACGTGAATAAGAGACTGATGCCTTACCTATTTATTTTGCGTTCCCTCTCCACAAAAAATTACAAAACGAAATAAACGATGAAAAATATAGCGACATGTAGTCAAAGATTAAATTGAAAAATAAATTGTTCTAACGAAATAAGTAGATAAAAGACTCTTTTTTCCGTTTTGTCTTTGATATTTTCAATTTCCATTTGTACATTTCACATACATTTTTTCAGAAAAGAAAATTTCAGTCAGTCACTTGTGTATAAAAATGTCTCTTAAAACAACAGGATATATTCTATTGTTACGCTTATATTGAAACAGTGTCCAAATCATTTTGCAAGTAAATGTATGCAAGAGAAAACATTTGTTGAATCACTTTAGTTATTAATACTGTTTTAAATAGCATTGGAAATATTTTACAAAACCTTTTTTCTACATACAATTTAAATCCAAATAGCCATATACAAGAAAACACTTAAACAGAGTCTTCTTTAAAGCTTAAAAATGAGTTTATTAGGATATTTTAAACTTAAAAATCTTGATAAACTTACTGAGTGAAGTATGAAAATTATTCACCATTACTATTTATGTTTATACAAATCTAAACCTTTCGATAACACTGACAGTTATCGTCTCAGTAGTAATAAAATCTAGATGTTTAAGATGTTGAAACAAATTTATGAAATATGAAAATAGAAAACGCAAACGTAAGCCTGGTATTAATGTAAAGTTTGATAAACGTCAACTATGGAATATAATTTTAGTAAAAAATAACTAGATCCTTAATAAATTAAATATTGTTAAACTGCCTTGAAGATGACAAATTAGAACACCCTCTAACGACCGAAGGCTAACAGTGAAAAATGTCACAATCAAAGAGCAAATTTTAATCAAATCATGAAGTAAGTCTAAAGTTCTGAAAAACTTTAATTTGAAATTGATAAAAGCACTCACAAATGGACACTTGACATCAATTACAAATCCAGTCAAATCTAACAAAGAAATAGCTTTATTAATAATTGTGGTATATTACAGCGAAAACACAATATAGTACGCTTAATATAATTTTTAATTTTAATTTTAATTTGATCTACAGATGTTAGATTACAGTACTGTGATAATTTAACATATAATTGATAAAGCATTTCCTTCAAGGTCTAGGACAAAATACAGCAAAAAACCTACACATACCAAAAGCTAAAATTAAAATTAAGACGTATACGTGTGCCTTTTTTTAATTATAAGATGCAAAACCTGCTTAAACGGAGATTTTCTTCTTGCCCATTGAAGTTATTAGGATGTTTACATATTTCAATAGCTTCACCTTGTAAACCAACATAATAATGAAAATTATTATTAATTATTAATTTTATTAAATACATAAATAAAAAGTTTACCTCGAATCGGATTTGAACCTACCACATGTACTTTGCTAGAGTACAACAAAACTTAGAACACAATAGTAAGTTTGTCTTGACATTATTTCTATATTATCAAATTGAACGTCATGATTTAAATTATTTAACCCTCAGCTACCGCAGATTCCTCTGGTTGACCTAATCTACAAATTTTTATGTTCTTCACGTCCTGTGCCAAAGCAACGTTTTGTGATTCCAATACATACCTTTCACATGAACAACATAACTTACACACTTCTGAAGATGATAATGATTTTGAAACATCTTTAGATGACCTTAAATGTTCTTTAATTTTTCTTGTAGGTTTAAAAACAGTCCTAATGCCAATGTTAATTAGGATTTTTCCAATTCCATCTGTAACATTAGTTATAAAAGGAAGAAAAGCAGAACCAACACTAAGCACTGGTTTTTCTTTATGGTTATGTCTAGCAGGTGTAATAACATTATTAATACCCTTAATTTAACATCCATAATTAGCTTGTAAGGATTTTGCTAAATATGTATATTCATCTTTCAAAATTTCAGGATCACGAATTCGTTTTTCTCGATTCATCAATTACACCATTTTTTTTACGTGATTGGTGGTTTGATAATTTATGAAGGTATCTATCAGTGTGTGTCGGCTTTCTGTAAACTTTCAAAGTGAATTATTAGTTTTAGATATTATTATGTCATTCGATGGTAAACTGGATGCTAGGATGTGTACTATTTATCAAAATTAAAAATTTATATAGTGCTTCTTCTCCATGTTTCCTAATAAAAAATGTGTCATCTACTTATCTATACCAAAATAAAGGTTTTTAGGTGCATTTTGTAACGCTAATGTTTCAAATTTGTCCATGTAAAAAATAGCTATAACAAGACTAAAAGCACTACCCATTGCTGCACAATCAAGCTGCACATACAATTTATTATTCCACTAAAAATAAGTCGTAGTAAAACAGTGTTGAAAAATAATTGTTATATCCTTTGGAAAAATATGATCAATATATTCAATAGTTTCTTTTAGAGGGTTTTTGTAAAAAGCAAAACAACATCAAAATTGATCATTATGTCACCCTCTTCAACTTTGAAATTATGTATTTTTTCAATGAAGTCGGCAGAATTTTTAATATAACAAAGTAGTAAGGGGACACCATTCCCTCCACATTTTTTGTGACGTCACAAGCCCCACCCACTGCTCTCCTACGCGGAGGACGTATTTTGACCTTGATGCCCCGGGGAGGACGTCATTGACCTTGGGTATTCCCAAGGCCACCCACGTGGCTGACCTCGAGTTTGACCTGGAAACTGACCTTGAGCCCTGGCATTGAAATTGACCTTGGGCCTGGCCTTGGATTTGGCCTTGCGGTAGCCAAGGTCAGAACCCAAATCTGTTCAGCGGGAAATTTTAATTTGAATAGCGGGCCCTAATACTAACTTGTAAGACAGGTATAAGAACTTGTGTTAGGGTTTGCGCACTCTTGTCGTGGCCCCCTTGGTTGGAAATAGTATTCTAATAAGGGGGCCCTAATTCTAATTTGTAAGACAGGTGTAAAAGCTTGTGTTAGGGTCTGCGCCATCTTGTCGTGGCCCCCTGAGCAGGAAATAGTATTATATATGCCAGAGCCTGCGCCCTCTTACTAATAAGCTCACTTGTAAGACGGGAATGGGGACTTGTGTTAGGGTCTGCGCCCTCCTATCGTGTCCCATTTAAACTATCGAATGTTTTCTGTAATAGAGGTTGATTGTGTACATCTCTCTCTGTCTCTCGTCTCTTTCCCAAACAAACAAATCAATTAATCAAATCAAATTAATAAAAATCAATTAAGCAAATCAATCTCAAACAAATCATGCTCGACCAAATCAAATCAATCAATCAATCAGATCAATCTCAATCAACCAATCGACCAAATCAATCAATCTCAATAAATCCAATCATAACTTATAGCTTGCGAAAATCCGTTTACAGTTCAAAAATACTATTTGGTAAAAATACCAAATTGATATAACGGAAATAAAAAGATAAAAGGCTTTAATGGTTTATTATATGCGAATCAATAACTACACAATTTAAACCCACAAATACGTACCCGCATAATATTATTAATTAATTAAAAAAAATAGCGTAACACTCATACATTTATCTAATTAACTAACTGAACAAATGAACTGGGATCGAGTCTATAGAATAACAGTTGCAGAGTTAGTTTATGACGTCATCCTGTAAGAATAATAATCCATTAAAATCTGAATAGTATTTTTATGAGCAATATCAAGTAAAATATATACCAGGTGTCCGCGCGAAAACTTTAACTGGAATTATATCTGGTGTTTTAAAAGATATCGACTTGAAATTTTGAAATGTCATTAAGGAAGTAGGCGGGAAATTAATTGTATATGAGATACCACCCCAACGTGATATTCGCCGCCCCCGGTCACCCTCGGTCCAAACATTTAAATGACACCCTGTAGTTTTTTGACTCCAGCATATTCTAAAAGAGCATAGTTCTTTAGTATCTGTATGTGAAAAATCACTTAATTACATAATGAAATTTGTAAGATATTTACACCTAAGGTTTATGTACCAGATGTTAAGGTAAAAAACTGATAAACTTGGACAATATACAAATGTCGAAATAATTAAAGTAGATAGTAACAAAAAATCTAATTATCCAAAAAAATATAACTTATCACAAAAATGAATATTATTGTAAACCAACAAAATTTCGCTTTTTACAGTAAAACAAGGACTCTACATTATTTTAATTAAATCAAATGTTCAAAATGTTCGCCGTTTACATTTAAACAATAATACAATATTTGTTTGAGAACTGCATATTGAAATATTTTATACAGCGTATACATAGTCCCACTAAACCTGCTTTCTGTGTTTTTACTTATGAATAGTTGATATCAAACTGGTTATCGGTTTCCCCGTCATTAACATAAAGTAATTTTTTAGAGTGTATAAGTTTTTATATATATATATATATATATATATATATATATATATATATATATAGTATATAGAGCATGCGTGTTTTCCGGTTTATGTGCTTTCGTTGCGTGTTGGAAAAGAACCTCTAAGGACAGGCACCAATATTCTCGGTAACGGCATAGAGGATCGGCCTATTAAGGAAAGGAAAGGGGGCGAAGACGCTAACAACAAGATCCTATACCTGTCTTATGTGGTAGTATAAGGACTCGGGAGACGAACCAGTAGAGAGGCGGGGATCGTGGAAACTGCCTTCGTTAAAAGCAACGCATCGCAAAATTTTGCCAATCTCCGGTTTCAACTTCAGAGCTCCAGCCCGTACCATCTTGCTAAATACAACGATAACCGTCTGTATATATATAATTGTTACTCACACACAATCTACCCGTTTCGAGTAAATTTCTCACTACAGGTTAATGCACAGTGTACGCTCCTTGTTTCTGTAACCATAGTCTAAAATCTTCCCTAGCGGCATGTTTATAAATCTAAGCTCCTTTTTTTGGTAGAGGTATTTCTGCTAAGGCTGAACTTGTATGTAAAACTGTCTTATGTGAGAGCATGACAACCCGTTATCGGTAAAACTCGAAAATTGAAAAAAAAAGTATTCTAATAAGAGCCCAGCATATTTAAGTTGATTATAAAATCTAAGGCCCTTTTTGACAGAGGTATTTCTGATAAGACAAACAGACCTTGTATGTAAAAATAATATATAAAGCTTAAAGAAGAAGATACAGACATTTCGCTGCATACACCACAATATTGAAGATCCTGTTTACGCTTTAGAAAACGTACTACTGACTCGAAATTGGATAAAGATAAACCCAAAAAGATGCATGCGGTACAGCTTCTTAGAACAAGGAAAAGATTTGAAAGCGATATATTCCTGGGGTCGTGCTGAAAACAACTAATTTAAAATAATCACGCATCTTTGTAATAATAATAGGGGTAAATAAAGATTGTACATTATCCTTTGCATGTATTTAAAGCATAACCACCATCGAGTATTATAATGTATTCTCCTGTTTGTGAGCCAACGTCAGCGGACAGCACAGAGATTTTACTGATTTGTTAATAAACTATTACAGTATAACCGTTCAAGATGATGAAAGTGATAACCGGATGAGGTGAATGTATCTTAAATCCATGATGGTGGTGATGATTCACAGAAGAGGAGAAGGACGCATCTCGAAACCATGATGATGATAGCGACGAATCACGTTCGAAGAAGAAGACCGATAAAAATGTAATTAAATAAATGATGTATTGTTTTTAAAAATATATTTTCAAACGATAGATTTTCCCTCAATTTTTTATTAATTATAATCTTATTTTCCGAATGGGTGTACGAACCTGTTTTATAAATCTAAAACCTTTTTTGACAGAGGTATTTCTTAAAAGACAGAACTGTATGTAAAATAGAAGTATAATTTCATATGTAGCAGTAGTAGGGGCGCCATCATCCTGACAAATATCAGATGAAAATCTGCTATAACCAGTATATTGACTTTTTATCGTGCTTATCTTTTTAATATCAAAACCGATGTTTGTTTTCTAGAATGTAAACATCGAAAATTGACAATTAATTTGGCTTTATTTACCTTTTTTAATATCAAAAAATGATACTATTGTTTTATTTTCAAAAATATCTACTAAACTTACGTACATGTCTAAATCGTATATTAACCATAACAGTTATAAATTTTGATGAAAATTAAATTTACAATCCGGGAAACTCAAAACACATTCTATTACGAAGCGATTCCATTTCCCATTTTCCCTCTGTATATGGTAAAAATTACAGAAATTAAAGTCTCTAAATAATAAACTTTACTAAAGAAATTTCATCCCTCTAATTTCACCGTATTATTATTTGATTAATTTTTGCAAAGAGAAGCTGTTTATAAACCGCAGCAAATTAAAAAGATAAATTCCTGCATTTAATTTTTTACAAAGCGAAATTATCCTAACGCATAAAAAGAAATAAATTCAAACCGCGATAAAAATAGTGACGCCGGGCACATAAATCCATCAATTTTTGTATAACCTCGATTGCCCCAGTTATTGAAAAGAAAGAGTTCAATTTTAAAGCTGACACATTCAAAAGGAAACCGTTGACCTATATTTATATATAGTCCATTGTACTCGTAAAATGTCCTTACCAGTTACAAGAATGCGGTCGTAAAAATAATCTTTTGTATAGACGAATGCATTAGAATAGTTTCGTAGAAGCTAAATAAATAAAGAATATTGATTTCTTTATTTTGAAAATATAATGGCATAAATAGTCATATTAGGTACACTTTGTACTTTTAATTAGTTTGCGGACAATTGCAAATAAAATTAAACTAAAATAATTTAAAAGTAAATTTAACCGTTTTGATTTCTTTTTTTTAATTTTAAACTTTCATTGAAATTATTATTTGACGTGTTTTTATATTGTAGCACAGTTACGTAAAGTTAACCAAAAGGAAATTTGCATTTTACAGCGAACCAGATACGCACCCTAATTAATCATCCACAGGTACTGAATCGTACAGCCTTCAACAGCGACCGAACCCGGACTAACTGCGGAAAGGAAATATCTAGTGGACAGTGGTAATCCAGAAGCCAAAGTAAATTTCATTATTCTGTGTAATAAAATTTATGTTTGTTAAAATATGTTGTTAGTTTTAAGTGAATTATCGTAGCTTAAGTAGACTATTATTTTAGAATTATACTTTTCTAGGAAATAAATTAGGTTGTTGTGTGTTGATCTTATAGTTGTCAATCAATCTATGAACCCGCTCCCGTCTTCGACTACTAGCTATCACCTATTAAAATACCTTCATATAATAAATAAGGGGTTTACAAATTTAACAATAGTTTAATTAAAAATTATTATTAATTTTATTAAATACTTAAATAAAAAGTTTACCTCGAGTAGGATTTGAACCTACGACCTGTACTTTGCTAGAGTACTCTAGCAAAGTACAGGCCGTAGGTTCAAATCTACTATAACTTTATTTATATATTTAATAAAATTAATAATAATTTTTAATTACATATTTACCTTTGAACTTATTCGTTCATAACAAAAACTTATAATAAATTACAGTTTTTATAACATAGAATATCACGAACCGTAATCTTAACTTATTTAGCATTTGATAGAAAGATCACAATAACGGTTCAAAATGACATTAACAAACCACGAAACTAACTTAGTAGTTAATAACTAGAAGAAGGGAAGAAGGGAACAAAACATATGTTTTTGGAAATATGTCAGCTTCCCGAAACGTTACGATACACCACTTCATAATAAATTTTCTACTTCATACATCATGAAACTACTGCGTTTTATTCTAGTTTAGAGTAAGTTGTTATTAACTACTAAGTTAGTTTCGTGGTTTGTTAATGTCATTTTGAACCGTTATTGTGATCTTTCTATCAAATGCTAAATAAGTTAAGATTACGGTTCGTGATATTCTATGTTATAAAATTTAATGTGCCTAAATCAATTAAGGCAGTATGGAATCACATACTTTTCACAAAATCTACAGGAAAATTAAGACAACCAACAATTTAACTAATATTTCGAGTTTCATTAATTATCAAAAATTAGTATACAAACTTGCCAAAGTAACTAACAAAAAATTGTTTTTGCTGAATTGTCGACGCAAACGTTTAATACCACATTTCCTTAATTTTAAACACAATATTCGATTAGAACAAAATAGTTGTAATAACCTCACACTTATCAGTAAAGCCCGAGTAAAATTCCAACTACAATGTTTAAGTATTATTATCCAGGATACCCATGAAACTGAATGTGCAATTATTAAACAGATTACTATTAAAAAGAACTACATTTTACAACACTACAACAAAGATGTGAATTTACAATTTTTTAATTTCATCCACTACAAAAAAGAAAAACTTTTTAACAAAATAAAACTAAAAAACGTTAGAAAAATAAGGAATTTGGATAATAATAGTCATACTACTACCAAAAATAAGATTAATACTGATTGGATTGTAAATTTAAGTAAAACGAAATTACCTGATAATGTCCATTTTATATTACAACAAGATCCAAAAACCACTCTGGTTAATAATAATATTCCTATTCCACAAATTCTAGCTGACACTGAATTTATAATTAAAAACTTAGACTATGATTCTAAAAATGAAATTAGAGCTCAAACAGCCCATCTACTTACAAACTATTGTACTAATATAAATAAAAATAATAAAAATCACTTTTATCAAGAACAAATCCATAAATGTATTTCCGAAACTAATAAATTTATCAAAAACAACCCAAATCTAATTATTACTAAATGTGATAAAGCTAATAAAACTGTTATAATGCCATCTATAATTTATGAGGAAAAAATGTTATCACTGCTTAATGATCATAACACTTATAAAAAGTTAGATTCTGATCCGACCAGTAAAATTGAAAAAGAAATCAATAATATTATTCTCACTTGGAAAAATGATAACCAGATAGATGTAAATACATATAAACGTTTGAAATGTAATAATTCAGTTTCACCTAAAATTTATGGGTTACCAAAAATACATAAACCAAATATACCACTTAGACCTATTGTTAGCAACATACAAGCACCCACTTATAAACTGTCTAAATTTTTAGCTAAAATCTTAAATAATATCGTTGGCAAATCTATCTTTCATACTAAAGATTCATGGGCGTTCCATAAGTTTATTAAGAACTATAAGGTACCAAAAAATTTTCAATTAGTTAGCCTGGATGTACAATCTCTGTTCACTAATATACCCATCGATTTAGCTATTACTTGTATTAAAAATAAATGGCAAGATATTGCCAATTTTACTTCAATTACTGAAACCAATTTTATTAAAGCTGCTGAACTTATCCTACAGTCTACCTATTTTCAATTTAAAGATCATTTTTTTAAACAAACTTTTGGAACTGCTATGGGTAGCCCTCTATCTTCTGTAATTGCCAATTTAGTACTGGAACATATTGAAGAACAAATTATTAATGAGGACTTTTGGAATTGTAAAATAAACTTTTATAAACGTTATGTGGATGATTGTATTTTACTAATGAATCCTAAATATATTAGTAAACTTGTTGAACGTTTCAATAATTTTCACCCTAGAATACAATTTACTGTCGAAAACGAATGTAAACGTAAAATTAATTTCCTAGATATGACGTTGTTTAATGATGGACATTTTATCATTACTAATTGGTTTACCAAAGAGGTTTGGTCTGAAAGATACCTTAATTTTAATGGAGTTAATCACATTAAGTTTAAAATCAGTGTAATCCACTCACTAGTTGATAGAGCTGTTAAATTATCACACCCAAAATTTCGACCTGATAACTTAGAAAAAGTAAAAAATGCTCTAATTAAAAATAATTTCCCAATTCTGTTTATCAATAAACATATTAAAACAAGATTACACTGGATATATAATAGACACAAATATAATAAAAACACTGATAAATTGCATAATACTAATAAAAAAGGTTTTTTCTTTACCTTACATCCCAAAGTTACAGATAAAATTAAACAATTTGTTCTGAAGAAAACTCAACAAACACAAATTTCATTTAAAAATTTTAATACTATCAATAACTTTCATACCAAACTTAAAACTAAAGTACCAATTGATGACCGTCTAACCTAATATATAAAATTAATTGTAAAATTGTCCTAAATCATATATAGGACAAACTTCACAATATGTTAAAAAACGTACTAAACAACACATGTATTCTATTAAAAATAAATTGGATAATACTGCTTTATGCAACCACCACGTTCAATTTGGTCATAATTTTGATTTCGATGGTAAACAAATTCTAGCTTATGAAAACAACCTCCACAAAAGGTTATTCAAAGAAATGTTTTACACCCAAAAATTCAATTCGGTTAATTTCAAAACTGATATCAATAACTTAAGTAACATTTATTCGAACTTAATTAAAAATGTTTAATAAGGTAATTTTAGTTTGGGGTTTGTTACTTTTAGAAGTTGCATGTTCTAGAATTAGTTAAGTTGGTAATATTCTGTCTGAAAATTTTCACTTTTACAATTGACATTGTTTCCGTCACACGTGTTTTAATAGAACCGTTAATTTCACAAATTTTGGTTGAATAAAACTTAAAGATTTATTTTGGATAATTACGTATGATGCGGGTTTTAATCCCCGTTTATAACGGTAATTAGTAATATAATAATTATGATTGTAATAATGTGAAAGATTTTTGACATAATATACAAATTGCTTTCAGGGGTTTTGGAGATGTTTGATGTTACATTTGTTTACTCCATCTACCAATTTTATTGTTAGTTATTAAATGTACAAGACTGCAGATACTTTAGGTATCAATAGCCTTATATTTACCGGTAAGTTACCATCTTATAGTTTGTTAAATATAACTTCTACGTTTAGATCTATAATTGTAGTTTATGATGTTAAGTCCATATATATAATAACGACTGTGTTGGATTGAAATTATGTTAAATGATAGTCTGAAGAAGGAACAAAACATATGTTTTTGGAAATATGTCAGCTTCCCGAAACGTTACGATACACCACTTCATAATAAATTTTCTACTTCATACATCATGAAACTACTGCGTTTTATTCTAGTTTAGAGTAAGTAGTTATTAACTACTAAGTTAGTTTCGTTGTTTGTTAATGACATTTTGAACCGTTATTGTGATCTTTCTATCAAATGCTAAATAAATTACAGTTAGTGAGTTTTAAGAAAACGTCCATAAATAAATTTTTCGTTCTTCTCTTGATAACAAAACAAACTCACACTCTTAACAGTTTGAAAGTTATACCTCCTAAGGCTAAACTTACTTATTTTAGATGAAAAATATTACTACCACAAAATGTAAATGTCTGTTAATAATAATTTAACAATAGTTTGTTTATTATGGATCTAGTTATTTTTGTATTCAATAGTTGGCTTTATACGCTTATCGAACTGTTATACTAATAGCAGAGTAAGGTTTGCGGTTTCAAATTTCATATTTCATTAATTTGTTTCAACATTTTAAACATTTCTAAAAAAGCTTATTACTACTGAGGACGATAACTGTTAACTGTTAACGAAACGTTTAGATTTTTGTAATAATAAATACAAAAATATACCATTAAAAATCAAAAAGTTAAGTATTTTAAATTAACGAGTGAAGAATAACAAATAAAATTAAAAAAAAATTGTGAATAGGTATTGAACAGAGAAGTAAAATTCAACCGAAACACTTGTCCACCATAAACCATATCAATTTTTTCATAATGAATGAATTTTCGTCCATTTAATCAATTATATAAATATATACATCAATGGGAGTACTGGAATTTAAAGAAGAACATCAATCTTCGTATTCGAGGTATATAATTTAAATCTGAACAATACAGCATTAACAAATACCGACTACCGTAAATCACACTTTTAACTTTTCTACGTAAAGGGAAAGTTGGTATGATCGGCAAAAAATATGGTAATGTATTAAAAGAAAAGATAAAAATTGAAATGTTTTGTGTAATATGTTAGATGCCTAATTTCGCAGACCTTACAATCCATGGTATTTTTTAGGCAACCATTAATTTTTTAATGCAATTTGAGCAGTACATATGAGAAGGCTAAATGTAAGCGATACTAAATAAATTTTGGCCATTTTTTATACAGGATGCTCAAAATGTTTGTAGCATATATATCAAAAATGTTTAAATGTCAATTTATTTAACGGAAAGGTCTAATTTTGTTGTTAAAAAAGAGGAATGTTTTCTGTTAAAATCCTTATACCTACAATGAATAGTTTTCTAAATTTATTGTAAGTTTTGTTATGAACGGATAAGTTCAAAGGTAAATATGTAAATATTAATTTTATTAAATACATAAATAAAAAGTTTACATCCAGTAGGGTTTGAACCTACGACCTGTACTTTGCTAGAGTACCGCGCTAACCAACTGCGCTATCGAGATTCAAGCCCCACTCGATGTAAATTTTGTCTTGATGTATGTAACACTGATGTAAATTCGCAGTACTTTTAATAATATTTTAGTTGAATGGCCGCGTTCGACATTAGTATACTAACAAATTTTTCAGAATTTTAAAACTTGTACTTTTCGTAATTCGATAGTTTCAGTTCGTCGTGGAACATTCTGTATATATGTGTACCTCTGCGAAATTTGTTTCTTTCAAATATCTCAAAAACTAAAAAGTGATTGCATTTAAATTAAACACACGTATATAAAAACATCATTCCCTAAATACCAGTGATTTTATGATCAACCCATGAGTCGCAAGACCAAGGGGGACACTGATATATTATTTCGTCTACATTAAATCAAAAATTACGCTAACGGTATAATTAAAATTACAAAATATCTACAGACCTACCTAAGGAGTAGAGAGGAATAGGAATATAGTCATATTTTCTTTGCAGCGACATAACTGAATAACAAAAACCAATATTTAAAATTTGAAATACTGACTCAAAACGCTTAATATCATAAAAATTGTGACATGTGTATATTTCAACTACCGAATGAAGATAGATTATACAAAATTATTTAGAATATGCATAATCTTTCCTGTAGAGGTCTATATATATATATATATATATATATATATATATATATATATATATAGCAAAGAAAATAGCACTATATTCCTATTGCTCCTACTCCTTCTAAATGTGCTCGAACTTCATATTCGTGCACGGTGTTATAAAAAGGAGTGACTATCTATTGGAACTGTACGATGACGACAAAATTAAACGCACGGATTGTTGTGAAGCATTATGTAATTTATTCAACGGTAATAAGGAAATTTTAAGAAAAATAGTCTTCATAGATGAAGCATCGTTTTCCTTGAATGGGGCAGTAAACTTAAAATTATCGGTATGTATCTATATCTCCATTATCCATTTCCATCTTCCTAATATACTTCCTTTTTTACTAAAACAGATGTTGGTCACGACCGATTCCTCATTTACAAAGTTAAACGCACACGCAACATAAGGTCAGAGTTAACATTTGGGCTGGAATAATCGACAATGTTTTAATCGGGTCCTACTTTATCGCCAGATCTGTCCCTAATAATTTCTTTCTCTGGGTTGATTTGAAATCTAAAATTTATAATGAAGCTCCCATAGAGAATGCCGACGAAGTAAACTAGGTAAATGCTAGTGCATTACAGGACTTTCTTGCAAAATACTAAAAACTGTATGGGGTATTTTATATCTTTGAAATATTCAGCTGTTTTAGAAATATAATAAAACCAAAACTGACAATAATAACCTCCCCTCTTCGAGAGATCAAGAGTCATGGACGATCGTGAAACTTGGCCAAAGTTGTAAAATCAGCTAATACGTCGATTTAGCGATAGTGAACATATGGATATGTAGGTCGAAAGTTAAAAATAGATATCTCGCTTATGTATCAAGATAACTATGGACTGTTTCATATCATTTTAAAGCAACGCTCCCTTTCAAATAAAGTAAGAACATGTGTACGTTATACCAGCAATACGAGGAATACTTTCAATTTCCGGAAAAACCTAAAGTTATATTTTCATCAGGATAATATCATTTCATTACCACAAATAAACGAAGTTTATTTCCAAAATCCCAACTTTGTAACCAAAATAAATTAAAACTCACTAACTTTAATTTATTATAAGTTTTTCTTATGAACGAATAAGTTCAAAAGTAAATTTGTAATTAAAAATTATTATTAATTTTATTAAATGCATAAATACAAAGTATACCTCAAGTAGGATTTGAACCTACGACCTGTACTTTGCTAGGGTACCACGCTAACCAACTGCGCTATCGAGATTCAAGCCCCAATCGATGTAAATTTTGTCTTTATGTATGTAGAACTGATGTAAATTCTAAAGTTAATGAGATTACAATCAAATTACTTGTATTAATGGAATGTGAGCCTGCAATATCGCAAGCATTCACACATACATAAGTAATTTGATTGTAATCTCATTAAATTTAGGGTTTACATCAGTTCTACATACATAAAGACAAAATTTACATCGATTAGGGCATGAATCTCGATAGCGCGGTACTCTAGCAAAGTACAGGTCCTAGGTTCAAATCCTATTCGAGGTAAAATTTTTATTTATGTATTGAATAAAATTAATAATAATTTTTATAATAGTTACAAAGTTATAACAATATCAATATTAAATATTTGAAAATTCATATCTCCTATACTAGTAGCTTTAGAAGAAGCAGGTTAGTTGCATTCATAAGAGTGACTGGTTGCCCAGAAAATATAAAAAAACCAAAAAAAAAAAATTCTAGCAGATAATTTTGAATAAATCAATTTCGCATAGTTGCGCAAGTTTGACTCCTTAAATGTAGGCAAGTTTATACCATAATTTATTACATAAAGAAATCTCTTTAAAGAACCTTTATTTAAGTACGCATATCTATTTCCAATTCAT
Organism: Vesta saturnalis; assembly: GCA_036346205.1. NCBI lineage: Eukaryota > Metazoa > Arthropoda > Insecta > Coleoptera > Lampyridae > Vesta > Vesta saturnalis. Next base: position 1,062,993 of record JARFJB010001262.1, read on the forward strand.
TTATATCTTGAATGGTATCCGAAATATATATTTCCACAAAAAAAATGTATATGTGACTGTAACTGCAGCCATATTCAATTTTGAAAGTTTTAAAAATTGCAAAAATTGCATTTCATGCGAGTTATTGATGACCTGAATTTCAATCTTCTATGTTAAAATTTGAAAATTTGCCCCCAAAATAACACCCTTATTTTCGCCCCCTATATACATATTGCGTTTAAAAGCTTGTTTTGTCGACGAAATTGTCTTATAGGCCTTTATTCCAAATTTCATCAAAATCGTCCGTATAGTTTCGGCTGGCGAGTGACCACAGACACACACATACACACACACAGACATTTTGAAAAATTTTCAAAAAATTTTTTTTTCGATCTTTTTTTGACCGCAATACTTTCTTGTTTAGCAAAAACGTAAAAATCGTATACTCTCTGCATGTAATGAGTTGAACCCCACTTTTTTACAAAATACTGTTCAAGAAATTCGTAATTGCTTAGAATACTGTTTAGAATGTCAATGGGGACATTTCGAACATGTATTGTAATTATTTTCATATCATTCCCGTTAAGTTTCTGCCTTACATTTATTTAGCATACACATAACCTATAAATACTGAAAAGGCTGGTTTAGTTTCAATTGTGAACTGCGTATATCGTATAGGTTAGCGCGTTTTTTTTTAAACTGAACATAGGGACAATTACATTATGTGTATATGTACACGGGAATGTAGAGTGGAGACACTCCAGATTTTTTATTTTCAGTTGTTTATGAGGAAAAGTATAATATAAAAACAATGCAAATAAACCTCACATTTACCAGGCGACGAGTGCTCCCGCTGTTGCATGGAAACGTGTAAAACATGGTGTGAAGTTAACACGTTTTCAAATGCTCTATAATGGTCGATAACTTGAAAACTTTTAATTACTGGTTTTTAAAGTATGATACCAAAGAATATATACGCGTATACACGAATAAGAAGCGACATAGGATACCCTTTCCCATGTAATTTAGGCAATCGGTTTCGGTGACCTTCAAAGCGTTGACGGCACCCCCAGAAAATGGCGCTGACGTAAGACAATGAGCGGCAAATTTGAATCTGACGTTTATAATTGTTTTTCATTGATTATTTGCGAATAATGTTGGTTTTCATTAAATAATATGAATTACAATGTTAAAATCGTTAAATGTATTTATAATTGAAATGATTCAAACATTTAAGATATGCTTATTTGCACTATCTTAGACGTTTGCAAACGTAATAATATACGTTTATTAGTCAATTAATTTATTATTAACGAAATGAGTATGTACTACATTCAATCATTTCTTTAATATAATGTCCTAAAATAAATCTTGTTCCTAATTTCGTTATGATTGCAAAATAAATTAGCACGTGACGAACCACTCACGAAAACACGGGTTTTAATCTGATCTAGGTTAGATTTTAGTTGTCAAAACAAAGAGCGGCCATATCCTTGGCGAACATGCGCACTGAAAATTTTCATCCTATGTCGCTTCTTATTCGTGTATACGCGTATATATTCTTTGTATGATACTTCGTATTTTACAGCATACCTGAATATTTTATGCAATAAAGAAAATATGTGCAAGTTTATTTTATCGTTTATGTCGTTAAAAGCTTTGTGTTTTAATGAGTAGGTATTAGCTTTTACATATAAAACCTTTATAATGCATTACTGATATACAAATCAAAATTTATAACCGGTTTTATCGTTATTATTACAATCGGTGCGTTATCGTAGCGCACGGATACTTTTTAAATGACACCTTATATTTTTTGCATAATGAATGAATTTTCGTCCATTTAATCAATTATATAAATATATACATCAATGGGAGTACTGGAATTTAAAGAAGAACATCAATCTTCGTATTCGAGGTATATAATTTAAATCTGAACAATACAGCATTAACAAATACCGACTACCGTAAATCACACTTTTAACTTTTCTACGTAAAGGGAAAGTTGGTATGATCGGCAAAAATATGGTAATGTATTAAAAGAAAAGATAAAAATTGAAATGTTTTGTGTAATATGTTAGATGCCTAATTTCGCAGACCTTACAATCCATGGTATTTTTTAGGCAACCATTAATTTTTTAATGCAATTTGAGCAGTACATATGAGAAGGCTAAATGTAAGCGATACTAAATAAATTTTGGCCATTTTTTATACAGGATGCTCAAAATGTTTGTAGCATATATATCAAAAATGTTTAAATGTCAATTTATTTAACGGAAAGGTCTAATTTTGTTGTTAAAAAAGAGGAATGTTTTCTGTTAAAATCCTTATACCTACAATGAATAGTTTTCTAAATTTATTGTAAGTTTTGTTATGAACGGATAAGTTCAAAGGTAAATATGTAAATATTAATTTTATTAAATACATAAATAAAAAGTTTACATCCAGTAGGGTTTGAACCTACGACCTGTACTTTGCTAGAGTACCGCGCTAACCAACTGCGCTATCGAGATTCAAGCCCCACTCGATGTAAATTTTGTCTTGATGTATGTAACACTGATGTAAATTCGCAGTACTTTTAATAATATTTTAGTTGAATGGCCGCGTTCGACATTAGTATACTAACAAATTTTTCAGAATTTTAAAACTTGTACTTTTCGTAATTCGATAGTTTCAGTTCGTCGTGGAACATTCTGTATATATGTGTACCTCTGCGAAATTTGTTTCTTTCAAATATCTCAAAAACTAAAAAGTGATTGCATTTAAATTAAACACACGTATATAAAAACATCATTCCCTAAATACCAGTGATTTTATGATCAACCCATGAGTCGCAAGACCAAGGGGGACACTGATATATTATTTCGTCTACATTAAATCAAAAATTACGCTAACGGTATAATTAAAATTACAAAATATCTACAGACCTACCTAAGGAGTAGAGAGGAATAGGAATATAGTCATATTTTCTTTGCAGCGACATAACTGAATAACAAAAACCAATATTTAAAATTTGAAATACTGACTCAAAACGCTTAATATCATAAAAATTGTGACATGTGTATATTTCAACTACCGAATGAAGATAGATTATACAAAATTATTTAGAATATGCATAATCTTTCCTGTAGAGGTCTATATATATATATATATATATATATATATATATATATATATATATGCAAAGAAAATAGCACTATATTCCTATTGCTCCCTACTCCTTCTAAATGTGCTCGAACTTCATATTCGTGCACGGTGTTATAAAAAGGAGTGACTATCTATTGGAACTGTACGATGACGACAAAATTAAACGCACGGATTGTTGTGAAGCATTATGTAATTTATTCAACGGTAATAAGGAAATTTTAAGAAAAATAGTCTTCATAGATGAAGCATCGTTTTCCTTGAATGGGGCAGTAAACTTAAAATTATCGGTATGTATCTATATCTCCATTATCCATTTCCATCTTCCTAATATACTTCCTTTTTTACTAAAACAGATGTTGGTCACGACCGATTCCTCATTTACAAAGTTAAACGCACACGCAACATAAGGTCAGAGTTAACATTTGGGCTGGAATAATCGACAATGTTTTAATCGGGTCCTACTTTATCGCCAGATCTGTCCCTAATAATTTCTTTCTCTGGGTTGATTTGAAATCTAAAATTTATAATGAAGCTCCCATAGAGAATGCCGACGAAGTAAACTAGGTAAATGCTAGTGCATTACAGGACTTTCTTGCAAAATACTAAAAACTGTATGGGGTATTTTTATATCTTTGAAATATTCAGCTGTTTTAGAAATATAATAAAAACCAAAAACTGACAATAATAACCCCTCCCCCTCTTCGAGAGATCAAGAGTCATGGACGATCGTGAAACTTGGCCAAAGTTGTAAAATCAGCTAATACGTCGATTTAGCGATAGTGAACATATGGATATGTAGGTCGAAAGTTAAAAATAGATATCTCGCTTATGTATCAAGATAACTATGGACTGTTTCATATCATTTTAAAGCAACGCTCCCTTTCAAATAAAGTAAGAACATGTGTACGTTATACCAGCAATACGAGGAATACTTTCAATTTCCGGAAAAACCTAAAGTTATATTTTCATCAGGATAATATCATTTCATTACCACAAATAAACGAAGTTTATTTCCAAAATCCCAACTTTGTAACCAAAATAAATTAAAACTCACTAACTTTAATTTATTATAAGTTTTTCTTATGAACGAATAAGTTCAAAAGTAAATTTGTAATTAAAAATTATTATTAATTTTATTAAATGCATAAATACAAAGTATACCTCAAGTAGGATTTGAACCTACGACCTGTACTTTGCTAGGGTACCACGTAACCAATGCGCTATCGAGATTCAAGCCCCAATCGATGTAAATTTTGTCTTTATGTATGTAGAACTGATGTAAATTCTAAAGTTAATGAGATTACAATCAAATTACTTGTATTAATGGAATGTGAGCCTGCAATATCGCAAGCATTCACACATACATAAGTAATTTGATTGTAATCTCATTAAATTTAGGGTTTACATCAGTTCTACATACATAAAGACAAAATTTACATCGATTAGGGCATGAATCTCGATAGACTCGTAACAAGTACAGGTCCTAGGTTCAAATCCTATTCGAGGTAAAATTTTTATTTATGTATTGAATAAAATTAATAATAATTTTTATAATAGTTACAAAGTTATAACAATATCAATATTAAATATTTGAAAATTCATATCTCCTATACTAGTAGCTTTAGAAGAAGCAGGTTAGTTGCATTCATAAGAGTGACTGGTTGCCCAGAAAATATAAAAAACAAAAAAAAAAAATTCTAGCAGATAATTTTGAATAAATCAATTTCGCATAGTTGCGCAAGTTTGACTCCTTAAATGTAGGCAAGTTTATACCATAATTTATTACATAAAGAAATCTCTTTAAAGAACCTTTATTTAACTACGCATATCTATTTCCAATTCATTTATATCTTGAATGGTATCCGAAATATATATTTCCACAAAAAAAATGTATATGTGATTGTAACTGCAGCTATATTCAATTTTGAAAGTTTTAAAAATGGCAAAAATTGCATTTCATGCGAGTTATTGATGACCTGAATTTCAATCTTCTATGTTAAAATTTGAAAATTTGCCCCCAAAATAACACCCTTATTTTCGCCCCCTATATACATATTGCGTTTAAAAGCTTGTTTTGTCGACGAAATTGTCTTATAGGCCTTTATTCCAAATTTCATCAAAATCGTCCGTATAGTTTCGGCTGGCGAGTGACCACAGACACACACATACACACACACAGACATTTTGAAAAATTTTCAAAAAATTTTTTTTTCGGGTTCAGGGAGTCGTAAAACATCAAAATAACGCAACTTACTTTTTTCGATCTTTTTTTGACCGCAATACTTTCTTGTTTAGCAAAAACGTAAAAATCGTATACTCTCTGCATGTAATGAGTTGAACCCCACTTTTTTACAAAATACTGTTCAAGAAATTCGTAATTGCTTAGAATACTGTTTAGAATGTCAATGGGGACATTTCGAACATGTATTGTAATTATTTTCATATCATTCCCGTTAAGTTTCTGCCTTACATTTATTTAGCATACACATAACCTATAAATACTGAAAAGGCTGGTTTAGTTTCAATTGTGAACTGCGTATATCGTATAGGTTAGCGCGTTTTTTTTTAAACTGAACATAGGGACAATTACATTATGTGTATATGTACACGGGAATGTAGAGTGAGACACTCCAGATTTTTATTTTCAGTTGTTTATGAGGAAAAGTATAATATAAAAACAATGCAAATAAACCTCACATTTACCAGGCGACGAGTGCTCCTGTTGCATGGAAACGTGTAAAACATGGTGTGAAGTTAACACGTTTTCAAATGCTCTATAATGGTCGATAACTTGAAAACTTTTAATTACTGGTTTTAAAGTATGATACTCGTATTAAGAATAATATAGCTTTATCAATAAATGACATAGTGAAGTTATTTTTCGTAGTCGTTAAATGGTTTTATGGTGGTATTCGTTAATTGAAACCTTAAATGCATTGACTGATATCAACAAAATTATAACCGTTTAAAATTATAATCGGGCTTACGTACCAGTACTTTAAATGACACAAATTTTTTGAATCTGACTTTATAATTGTTATCATAACCCTTATTTATAAAATGTTGGTTTTACATAATAAAATGAATTAACAATGTTAAATTATCGTTAAAGAATTTACTTTAATATGTAGAAATATTCACTGAAATTAAATAATGTTATTGCCTATCTTAGAGATAAAATTCAAACTGTTAAATATATCGTGTTATTATCAAGGAAATTAAGAAATTTATTATTATGGACGTTTAAATACTCAGTAACTGAATTATATATTTTCCAATGCGAATAGTTCAAAGTTTTATTAAAATTTATAATGTAACATAAATAATAAATATTTTCTACTTCGATTAGGATTTGAACAATAGACTTAAATTACAGTACGACCATCACGTAAATTTTGCATATTATTAGTACTGAGTAACATATTAAGATTATAGATTAGTTCAACAAATTAACAAACAAGCATATCAATTAAGGCGTAAAGTCTTGCATTAATGTAATAATTTAGTGATTCATCTAATATGAACACATGTACTTGATAGTCTGACTTGATTAGTACAGTACTTATGGCTCACTTTTATGATACTCAATTTTACTTTAGTCATAACTAGACATATTTATGCTAAATTGAAATATTATTGAGTTTTATATTGTTATAGTTGGTTGTCTGTTAAAAGTTTGTCTTCTTATGCACGTCAGTATTTTACTTTTTACAATTATTTGTGTATATTAGGCATGTACATTTTTACAATAATAAATTTATAACCGTGTTTTATCTTATTTTACAAGGTCTTCATTTCAGTGCGTCGATACATTATTAATTAACTTAAAGTTTATATTTTGCAATTTACGTTGCCAGAATTGTCTAGATAACTAAAATTGTATAAAATGGTCGATAAATGGACATAATGGCATATATTTAATGAGTAATATTTTGCAGATTATCAGAATTCTACATAACCCTAAAATTGTATAGAAATCGGTTGGATAACATCGACAAAAAAAATAAAACGTTAAAAAAAATCAGCTTTAGGCCACTGGTTTATGAATATGGTTAAAACTACAAATGCACCACGATAACGGAGTGTGCAACCAATCATAAAAAGCCGTTTATGACTTTAGATTACAACAAAAGTATCTTATACAACATCATGGACGTTTCAGGTTACAAAGCTTATGTTCTGTGGTGCGAAGTAATTCCAACCTGAAATGCTGGAAAACTTACAAAACGGCGACTATTTCTTGAACAACTGCGTAACTCCATTATTGCAAGAAAGAAAACGTCTCCCTCGAAGTATTCCTGCAGCTGAAATGGTTATAAAGTCACGTTCTTCAACCACTAATGCCGAAGTAAAGGAACAAACAACCACAACCAAGCGTAAAAGAATTTTTGTCCCTCTTCAAATGATAATAAAACTAATATGGTATGTTGTAATTCCTCAAAATACCTATGTAAAGCTATATATACCGAGCCACAATGTCCATATTTCGCTTTGAAGAAATACGAAGATTTGTCAGATCTTTCAAGAGAACCCGGAATGCACGTTTGGAAACCGATAAGTTAGCAATAGTGTGCTACGTTTGGGACTTATTCATTCAGCAATGCAAAAGCTGCATCATACCGGATACTAATGTGACTATTGATGAACAACTCGTTGGGTTTAGAGGTAGATACAGATTCGTTCAATATATGCCAAGTAAACCGGCTTAAAATATTTTCGATATCTGAATCTAAGTCTGGTTATGATCTGAATGGTTTGGTTTCTGTTGGTCGCCTACCCGGAGAATCTCCACATAAGAAACTCGGGCTTGAAGTAGTAAAAACTGATGCGCGTGGCATTCATAATTCTGCTCTAGTGTTCCGCTATCAATTTATCTGTTGGATAAAAATATTACTGTTGTGGGTACGCTACGTCAGAGTAACCGTGACAAGCCTCAAAAAATCATGTAGTCTGTTCTTCATTGTTTTGCTTTAGAAATAGCGTATCCATGGTAAGTTATACACGTAAAAAGAACAAATGCGTAATTTTACTAAGCACCATGCACCACGACGCATCTATCAATGATGACGCTACGAGGAAGCCTAAAATAATCACTCATTATAATAAAACAATAGGCGGTGTAGACGTCATGGATCAAATGGTGTCGACATACACGTGCAAGACACAAAGTAAACGATGGCCCATGACGTTTTTCCTTAACATCATCGACGTTACAGCACTGAACACTGATATTACTCATCCAAATTACAACATAGGAGTGACTCACAAACGCAGATTGTTTTTGAAAAATTTAAGCGAAGGAACTAGTGCTACATATGAAGAGAAGATCTACTAACCCTAACCTACGGCGTAGTGTCCGGGAGTGTCTAAGCAGATTTATTGATATCTCTGGTCCGCCAGCCACCCAAACAAGTGCAACCATTAAGAACGAGATGCTTAGTGTGCCCCGCAAATATTGATCGTAAAATCACAATGATACGTATTAGTTGTAAAAATAATATCTGTAATGAGCATAGTGTTAGAATGTGCACTAAATGCTTCTCTACTCCCTAAAAAAATTTTAAACAATAATCTTCACTTTCATATTTAATCTCACGTTTCTAATGTATATGTATAAATAAATAAAGCTTTATTTCAATAACATTGTTTCTATTCTGGCTATACGTGATTTTATGTAACGGGTCTCAGAAGCCCGGATTATGTAAATGCCGATATTTTATTGGTTAAGTATTCCAGGGTTAAGTTGGTAGCACTGTAACAATGATGTGAAACAACTTGGTTACTATCAACTAGTAGTAATAATTCGATTGTAAAAGATTAAATAATTCGCACAAACGTATCACAATTTATTCTGAAAATAAAAAACAAAATATTTTTTATCACACTTAATAATCAACAAAATTAATAATAATAGCAGCAATAGGAACCAATTACTTTTATAAAAATTTGCATTTTATCAGCATAATAACAGCAGGTGCATTATGACCAACGATCACCCCAAAACACAAACATACTTCCATAAAAGGAAACTACCACATATCGAGAAAGGTAATTCACCCGTGGTTAACTACTCGTGACAATGTCTTGCACTCGATGTCTCTTTATCGTCTGTTATAATAAATAATTATTAATATATTTATTAACTACTTATCGTCGCTGTGATCAAAAACATGCAAATTCAAATACGTGTACCTAACTGTTAGGGCAGCTTATTTTTTTTCATATTTAATTCATATCGAACGTTAAGAGTTAAAACTCAGTTCTAAGCCAAATTAGATATGCTATTTTTCCCCAAATGCTTGTAACATCATTAAAATTTTGACTTTCCAATCAATTTAGTAAGCTCGGAAGAGCAGTAAAAATATAAAAATATTTATTTATGTTACTTAAATATTAACATTATTTGTAGGGTGTCCAATACGGGCAGAAATTAAAATTATTAATAAATAAGTACACAAATGTTCAAATTTATGCAAAATATATTCACTGTCACCAAAGGTACACACCCCAGTATTACACTTTGTATGTGGTAAAACTAAAGTTTCGAACAATATTGAGTACCATCACCGTTGAGCCAAGCATACTCAAATTCATCATTGCATTAATAAGATCTATAGAACACTTAGATGTTTTAAATAGTAGGTTCGAGTCATATATGGAAAGAATGGAACACAGTAAACTATATGAAATAAAGTGCTAAAGGTACATTATATATTACGACCGATGCTGTAGGCAGCGGGTCGAAAACATTTTATTATTGTAATAAAATTTTTTATCTTCAAGTGACTAATAAACTTGTCATTATTACTGTCAATTTCGGTAGTTTAAGTTGCGTTTTATTTGTGTAGTAGTGTCCGGCGCTTTTCTGCGCTCAAATATAAAACACGTTCTCCCTCTCCCTCACGCTCACCCTCTCCCTTTCCCCCCCCTTCCCCACCCCCTCCCTACCTTCTTTCGCTCGCTCCCTTTCATGGCGATCGGATGAATTATTACGCATATAAGAGGCCGATATTTAAACCTTTTTTATGCTAGAAACCTTCGCGAGCGCGTACTCAACAACTTCCCAAAGTTTCATGGCGATCCGATGAATATTGTATTACGTATATAAGGCCCCCTGGGGGGGGGGGCAGTATTTAAAAATTTTTAGTGCCAGAAAACTTCGCGGGAGTGTACTTAACAATTTCCCAAAGTTGTATGGCGATCGGATAAATGGTATGCATATGAGCCCCCCCCCCTATATCTTTCGCACAAGTGCAAGTAATAATTTGTCACAGTTTTATCGCAATCGGATGAACGGTACGGCAGCGCATAAAATACGAACAAACAAAAATTCATTTTTATATATTAGATTACTCGAAACACATGCGCCATTATTCGTTTCAACTTAATAATGAGATTGATGTTGAAATTAGGCTAGACAATGTGATTTTGGTAGAAAAATTAAGATAGAAACTAATAATGGGACTAGAACAATGTGATTTTGATAGACAATTTCAGACAGAAAAAAAATAGATTGATACACACTTGTCATCAGTCATCAATCCGAAGGATACTTATTAGTCTCTTGAAGATAAAATAGTATATTGCGTTCGACGTGTAATTTGATCGACATTTCGCGAATAGTTGAAATATTGTATACACACGGGATATGGGTAAAAACGTTGCCGGTGAGTAATTAATTACATTGGAACATACCGCCAATCAAAACATGGCTTTGTGTGTTACTTTGAAATTCGATACATGCAGGGTTTGCTACGGACGAATGAATATTTTAAAAAATATATTTCGGTTAATAATAAATATTAAAATATTCCCACGTAATATTTATAGTTTTTTTTATAACTTTTAAAAACGGGGGTAGAATTTAGAGTAAACAGTTAGTTGCAGTTGGCGGTTAGATTGATTCGTACCGTTCTTATTGTTTTATTACAAATCATAATGGTAAACAGTGATGGCTATAAATATATTTGCGTTTCAGTTTTAGTAAAAACTAAAAACTCGAATTTGCCCTTTTCTTGTCTTAATATGTTGTAATTGTGGGAATGTATTTCTGTGCTTTTATTCACGATACAATTGTCTATGTGTACATTCCTTGCCTACTTTTTTGGCCTTGTCTAAGTGTAGTTAAATTGCATTGCACTTACTTTATTTCTGCCTGTTTAATTTTATTGGTTGCTGTATTTTATGTGTAACTTAATCTCTATTATTATTTTCCTATTTACTTTATTGTTAACTTGCCGGAATGATTGATTGTTTAACGGTCATATATTTGATGTCACCATTTTAATTATGATTTATTTATGATACAATTGTAGGTGTGATTTCAATGTTTGTTTTTTTATTGTGTTTATGTGTAGTTAAACTGCTTTCCATTTTTTTTTCTGTTACTTAATTTTATAATTTTGTACGCACTTTAAACATATTTAAAGGTATTATTTTTTTTTGATTTATTAATGTACTTGAAAAGCTTATTTATTAAAAAACTGGGTTTTCTTGGTGGTTCTTTTCCAGTTTCGCAAAATTAACGGGTCAAACCATTATTGCGCAAAGCTCGTTAATTTTAATTTGAGTAGTTTCATTATTTCCTTGTCCCACTATGCCGCAACACTTAACCTCATCCATATAACACAGCGCCGCCTACCACCTGACGGCCAGTTCTTTTTATCAGATTTGAGTTTTGCGAGTAATTCAATATCAGACTAATAGAATAAATTTGAGTAGAATAGCATTATTGTCAGTAAAGTCAAGATACGTCCATTAACGATGTTTTTCTTAAATTTGTATCATTGCGAATAAGTTCAATATTACGCTCTTAAAGATTTTATAGTATTTTAATTATTGAGAGTCATTTCCAATCACACTTTTCATAGTACGTTTCATAGTACTTGTATCAAAGCCTCCATTATAACAATAGAACGGTAGTATGTAGAATTTTATAATGTTCATCAACACAATTAAAAATAATTGGTCTAATATATGTATCTACATACCTATTTTCCCTCAAGGTTTTGCTTGAATAAAGTCCAGAAACAAACCACACAAACTATTGTTTCTGTTCCTTAACACGCGATATTTTCATTTATTATCCGTAATTAACTTACAATTTAAATTATAAATTAACAAGAGCGATTGCTTCATAGCAAAAATATAAGTGCGAAATACTTACAATAGCCCTACACAAAGTATTGAAATCTCCCTTATTTCCCCAGTTGATCAACTTGATTCCTTTATAATGATACCATGTGTTGCTTACAGAAACAGATAAAACTATCAGCAGCAAAAAATCAAGACAGTGCTTTCGATGTTCCTAAATTAAGGTGACAATTTATGCAAAAGGAAGTGCGGGACGCATCGCCCGAACAGTCTGAGGGATACCAAATACTCCTCAGTAAGGGGAAGTAGAAAGAGAAATTTCTTTTAAATTAGATACAAAGATATAAGTGTTCATGCTCTCTAGACTAAGTGACAAATGTAAGTTTTTAGGTGTCCCATGTTATAATGCAAAAATCTATTTTACTTCGGTTTTTAAAAGTACATGTTAATAAAATGGCGAGCGAAACTCCATTGAAAGCACGATTCGTAAAATATCTGGGCGATCTTGGAGATACTTAAAAAATTCGAGGCAAACCATTTCAAAATTATGTCTTGTCATTACAAGTTCTTAAAGCAAGGGTAGTTTTTTCGCTGGTCCAAATTTTATTCATACCAGAAAAAATATTTTCCGTGGCGGCATTGGATCCCGGCAAATACATGCACATTTCAACAATTTTTTTATACATTGGTGTGAGGTATATCAACACTCTTGAAGTGGTTAAAAAGCTCGACCCATTGTTTGTCAATAGAAACAGAAACCTCTTTCAACTCTTTTATTTTTTGACTAGTTTCATATTTTTTAACGTACCGGGTGGTAAATTTTCAAAATTTACTTAATTAAGGGGCATATTAAATATTATAATCAGATTCTTCGACAAATTCTGCATATTTTTTATTTGACAAGTTTTAGTCTATCTCTTCAAATAGGGGGGGGGGGGGGAGTGGAACCTTGTTACGAAAAAACGCCTTTAATTCAGGTTTTGCTTGACCGATTTTAATAAACTTGGTGTTGTTTGAAAGAGCTTTTGTTAAACAATAGGAAATTTTTAAATTTGAAGCAATCTGATTATTAACATAAATGCTAGAGGGCGCTGTTTAATATTTTTTTAATATTGTGTTTTCTCTTTACAATTTTAAATGGAAGCATAAAAATTTAGGTAGGTCTTTAAAAAGTAGACTAAATTAGTAATAAAACAGTGAAAACTGCAAGTCGATATCTTTTTCCTATCCTGAGATATCGTAAGAAACAGGTAAATGGCGGGAATTGTTCTTCCAACGTCTAGTAGGCTAGTTCGCGTTAAACGAAATTATTAAATTTAGCCTGGATGAAAAGATCTTACATGGGTTTGCAGTAATTTAAATTGTTATCATACTAATGTTATGGTTGGAATCAGATTATAATATTTAATATGCCCTTAATTGAGCAAATTTTGAAAATTTTGCTTTTAAAATTCTAACTGTCAAATACGCCCTCTAGCGGTGGACCTACAATTATGAAAATAATTTAGGCGTTTCTCGAGGCCACTTTTGTTATAAAAAATTTTTTCCCGAACCTGTGCTATAATCCATTCCTGAGATATGGCCGACGGCCGTTCTTAGTTGGCCACCCGGTACACAATTTCATCAAAAAGTTCCGAATCATCTATATAAATATCACGATGTTGTTTTTGAAAAACAGTTAATGAGGTTCGAACATCTGACCACAACGGTTTTTTTTAGCAATACCCAACGAAACGCTTGCGAATCTTCATTGTGTTGCGTCCATTTATCCCAATAGGCTATACAAGTAGTATAAGACATGGTCAGTGACGTTTTAAATTGAGTTACGGCTAGGTTTTCTGCTTCATTTATCCAAGTTACAAGCATAGTGTTAACTTGATGTGGAAAAAAAGACTTCATTTTTCCGTTCTATTAATCTTTGCTTTAAATTTGATAGAACCATTTATACTACCATTGAAGATTTTTCAGATTCCACTTGCAGCACATTATTATGAAATGTAGAAGTTTGTGGGTGAGGAAACCATAGCCAAACTTCAAAAAAAATTGTTTTTAAAACTATTAAGAATCAATGTGGGACATTTTTCTTGAAAGAATAAATAACAAACATTAACAAACTCACAAAACTGTTTTAATTGTTCAACTCGAACAGTATAAATCTAGAAATAGCCACAACTTATGGCTATTTAATAATTCACAATAATAGCTTCAATGGCAATAGGCAATCAGTCTGCTGATGTTTGAATACAGTTATGAAGGATATGAGCAGCACCCCAACTAAAGGTCTTTTAAGTAACTGCTGAATTTTTGAAAGACGTCATTTTGGCCATGTGTTGCTGCTTCTCCAAAATTGCTGTTTGTGTTGTCAGTGCACATTGCCATTACTGTTGCTGTTAGTTCGTATTTCCAACCGTTTCAATAATATATTCGGATATAATGTGTGAAGTTTCACCTGGAAGATCTTGAACTTCCATGTAGATCACGTTGTGCAAGTACATTCAATTGCAGCTGTCTTTTTCTCTTCATTTCCAAATGTGTTCTTACGCAAAAAAGATGACACTTTGCTACTACTAGAAAGAGCAACATAGCATAACATAACATAACTTAACCTTCAGGTCATTCCCTGGCGGGGTAGGCAAAACAATCCCTGTGTCTTTCTATTTCTATTTTCTATTTTTTATTCACAATATTTCTCCATGTTTTCCTATATCTGCATGCCTCCCTAGCTTCCGCAAGACTCATACGTTGTCTCTGGCATGTTCTTTTATTTATAAAACTCCTTATCTTTTATCATACGTTCTACTACATTCAGCCAAGTTTTACACGGCCACCAGCCCCGGCCTTACCTCTAACCTCCTCCACATATATTTTATTCGTTAATCTTGCGTTGTTGATTTTCTCAATGTGACCAAACTAACATAATGTACAACTTTTATATCTATCATCATCGCCACACTCAATCATTATACACTCATTCTTTATCCTATCCCTTCTCGTTTTACCACAAGCGCTTCTCAGGAATCACATACCCACGGCATCTATTTTTCTTTCGTGCTTTTTTTGATATAACCATGTCTCACTTCCATACAGTACTGACGGGACAAACACGCCATTATAGATTGCTTGTTTCGCAGCTAGGGTCATGCTCTCGTTTCTCATTATCGTCCACATACTTCCAATCACTTTCCTTCCAACATTGATCCATCCTCCAATTTCGCCATTCATTGTACCATCTGCAGTAAACATTCTACCCAGCTATACCAACTCGTCCACTTGTTCCACAATTTCATCTTGCAGAATAAAACCTTCCAGATTAAACACCACAATCTTAGTTCTGTTCACGTTTACCTTTCGGTCCATGCTCTCACAGACTGTATCAAACTTCCTCAGAGCAGCTTGTAGCTCATCCACACTGTCACTTAATAAGACTGTGTCATCTGAATACATCAGAGCTAGTACGTTTACGTCACCAAGCATTACACCATTTGTATCGGTACATGCTTGCCTAACTCATTAGCACTTACTCAATAAAACAATAGAAGCATCAATATCTGCCTTTTCGTGCTTAGATATATGTGGTGAACAATATCCACCTTTCCACCATGTGCAAGTGAAGACTGTGCACACTTTAAGCAACCTACATCACTATCTGAGGTTGTCTTTTTAATAAATGGACAGTCACTTTCCAAATCTCTATTAAATGCACACTTTCTTTTTGGCATTTTTTGATTTTCTCCCGTCCTAGATACACTATAACGATTATTTATTTAAAAACAGTTATTTATTAACAGTTAACCTTGACTAACAAACTATTTACACGCACCGGTATATTTATTTTCCACACGCTTAGCGTCGTAAGCAAATTCTTTTCACGTTAGACTTGATACTTAATACTGCCTCACAAGCGGGATCACGCGCTATTTATTTAAGTCAACAAAAGTGCAACAAAAGTCCCATAAATTGTAAAACTTCTGATGTCATCCTCTTGTATCTTATTATCTAAAGGTTGCGCTATCTTTTTCGTACTTTCTGGACTTTAATTCTTTCTAAACAATGAAACATTAGAAACGGGACAAAAAAGGAACTTCTTTATAAATACAAATCATTTACGTAATTTAGTAAAATAATTACATATACGAAATTATGTGTTTAAAAATGAGACTGCCCTGTATAATACGGAACGAATGGCTACCTAAAATCCTAAATCGATGACACGTTTTCAAAGAACTGATATACTTTCTGTTAGGTCGGATTAATTATTGTAGGTTGTAAAATATGTGAGCAGGATTGTAGTGTAAACCGTGTTTCGGTATATGGAAACACATCCGGTGAATATGTGTTGACACAAGATGATGATACTTCCGGTTCAAGTGCCAGAATGCATGTTCTTTTTTCTTGCACTTTAAATAATAATAAAAATTATCTGCTTTTATCTCACTTCTGAAATTGTGCTAAACTTAATAATAAATAAATATAACAAGTTTCTAAATATGTTATGTTTGTGTTCTCAAATAATTACACCAGAAGATAATAATAATAATCTGACAATTAGTGTATAACAACTAACTACCTTAACCTACTACCATTGTATATATTGCCTACCACAACAGCAGAACCAGAACCTTCGTTATACCTGCATTATATTTATGATAGAGAAACTAAATTTGAAATGATTTGCGTATATTTGTATTAGTCCCTAAGCTTTTTCTAAAACTATTTGCAACTGCACCCTAAAAATATTTATCTTTTTGGGTAAAAAGTATTGTACTTAAAATTAAATCTTAAACGAAATAGTTAACAATATTCTCTTATTTACATTCAAAAAATTTTTATTACTATGAACAGAAACTGTCATCTAAATTTAAACTATTATTATTTAATTTCACTTTTAAAAAGCAACCGAAACTGCTATTTTAATTTGTTAATAAACTATGAATTATTGAACATTTTTGTATAACTAAAAGGCAATAATTTTTATAGTGTAAATTAGCACACTATTAAAATAGTTTTGTTTAACAAAGATAATATTTACTAAAATTGTAAAGGAAATTGGGTAATCGGAATGATGTGTTTTCATTCAAATTCCGGGAGTCGTAATTCAAGATAAGATAAAAAAATACAATTTAACGGAAATACAAACTGTATAATTTGAACGTGATAAATAAATGTTTTTGGGATGCAATAAATAGTTATTTGTATTACAAGTAAAGAAAAGTATTGTTTTTCTTTACGAATCGCGTTTTTTCCAATCGAGGCGCAGCCGAGATTAGACACGCGATGAATAAAGAAGAACCTACTTTTCTTTAAGAATAAATAAATAACATTTTTTTGGACACTAAATGGAAATGGATTACATTTTATAAGAGATTATTTAAAAAATACATGACAAGGACGAGAATCAAATTACCGTTTGCATCACTGCAGCAACTAAACAAAAATTTTGTCAAGTGTTATCCCGTGAAAATTGAAATAAATAATGAAAATCATCCTGAAATATCGGCATTAGCGCTTGATGCTGTTGCTAGTTCATTACCCTTGAATTCACGAGACCTACAATATTTTCAATTCTTGGAGGACTTCAAAGAATGTAAGGAATATCGACGAAGAAGTTATGCTTGCTTTTTTTCATGAAAATGTTAGTTTTCCTGAATACATTTATTTATTTATTTTAAGTTTTATCTGGTCTACATATTCCATGAAAAGTTGAGAGTGAAAGAAAACGTCGATATATCGAATTCTGGGAAGTTACAGTTATATTTAAAGCGCCAAAGTGAGGGATATGAAGGAAAAAATCAAAAATTACATCGCAGAACGATGTGTTAAAATTTTTGACAGAACAGCCTGACGAAACTTTTCTGACGTTAATTTTCGGTCTGTATGGGGCATGTCGTAGTGAGGAGCTAAGAAAGTTAAACGTGAAGGATATCGAGGATACCGGCTCTATTTTGTTTGTCACCCTCCATGATACTAAGACTAGGAAGAAGCGTATATTCACCGTTATTACGGAAATGAGAGGAATTAATGAGATTGAGTTGTATAGGAGATATGTAAGCTTGTGTCCAAAACATATCAATCACTCAAGATTGTTCATATTTTATATGAACAATAAATGTACAGTGCAACCTGTGGGATCTACAAAATGCCGAAAAAATTGCCCATTATTAGAAATTACCCAAACCAGACGGTTACACTGGACACTGTCTACGTCGAACGTCAACTACTTTTCATGATGAGGGTGGAGCGGATATAAGGAGGCTCAAAAATTATGTAGGATGGCGACCAAACACGACTCGTGAAGAATATATAGAAGAAAGCATTAACAATAAGATGGCGACTTCGAAAATGATTTTTAATCAGCCATCATCGTCAAACAGTGAATGCCAGAATCCGTCTGACGTTGTCCTACAACGTACTGCATGTAGCTATTCACCATTTTCTACGTCAAATGGAGGAGTTTATCAGGAGGTTTTATCAAAATCGTCACTATCATTGAGTGATTTATAGTTAAAACATTGTACACGCATTAGTTTTCGTAACGTTAATAGTTGTACGTTTAATATTTATTCCAATAAATAATTAATAATTCTTTATAAAGAAATGGTTACTATAAATAAATGGTTGCTATAAAGAAAAGAGATACTTTTCTTCATGATTTGTAATAAGGAAATATGGTCCATTTCCATTGAGTGTCCGAAAAAACAATTTTTTTAGGTTACCGATCAGAATACAGTTGACTCTCAGTAATCCGGCACAATATAGGGAAAAGTAGTGCCGCATTAGTGAAATCGCCAGATTAATGGAGGGTTTCAAAAAAAAAAAATATTAGGTGAATATATAACACGTACAATGTTGTATAATATTACAAAACAATGGCTAAACAGTGAAAATTATTAAAGACAACAATATAAAGTCATAAGCTTTTGTACAAACCAAATGCATTACAGCATGTAAAACAGCGCTAAAAACAACGCATACATATACGATTTTGTTGACTATGTCAATTTCGTCACACTATAAGTATTCGTCTTAGAACCACAACTTGACTGTGTGTTTTCAGCGGTCATCTCGGGATTACAATAAGTTAGGTTTCTGTTGCCCCAGGGAAACATGCTAGTGGAGCATGTTCTAATTGCGTCAACCTCAAGATTTTGTTGTTTAAGGAATTTACAAATTATTACTACTTAATTTTGATGCCGTTGCCGTGTAATGTTTATTTTCCTTTTCTTTTAGCCTGGGTACATTTGTTCTGTGTGCAATACAAATGCAGGGATAACGACATCATCTGCAAGCACCATGAATGTATGTTGGGCATGAAAACATATGGATAGTAGACAATTACATCTATCCATATGATCCTACAATGAATTCTCAAAGTGAAGAATACGTTACTCAACTGAGAGACATCTCCAAAGGCAAGTACACTTTGTGACTGTATACTTAGAAACTGTCTATAGTAGCAACCTACTGAACTATCTTTAGAATATAATTCAAATTTGGGCAGTGAAGAACAAGTTATTAATGGAGTTGTACCCTAAGTATTTTAAACGTTTTCCGGATAGAGTCAATACTTCCAAGGAACAAATGTTTGTTAAACTAACAGCCGAATGAAATGAGTATGGATATAAGTACAGAGCTACACAGGTTAAGTATAAGTGGCGATGCTTCGAGAAGGCTTATAAAAATTTTGTTAAGCACATAAAAATACGGGACAAGGATATACGAAATTAGAATTTTACCAAGAGCTTCATGATATGTTTCAAAAGGAACCAAGGTTTTACCCACAAGTACTCACTTCAAGTGTAGCAACCTCAAAATGAGAAAATGATTCCAACCAAGTTAAGTTTAACCTTCAAATTAAAGCGTTTTGTTAATATATTTTTTTAACCTGTGAGTACAATGATTACTATAACCAAAACCGACCACAAACTTGCAATATTCAAAATAAAGGTTACAAGCCTGCGTCCATTGTTCTGGAAGTAATACACATGGAAATGAAAAGGAAAAATGATCTCACTGGACAGAAATTAGCCATAGAGAAGAAAAAAATGAATTGTTAGAATACAAATTGTAGCTAATGAAGAAGTACTTAGCTGAGAAGGCAGAGTTGTAAGTTGCTCATGCGATGTGTTAACAGTTTGTTTATAATAAGTACAGTACCATACATTGTAATGTTCATTTACTGTAATCCTAAATTGGATAAGTACACATTCTTTATAACGTACTTGTAATATAATTTCTTTTTGCCTCACCAGAGGCTGCTTCAAAATTCATATTGGCATCTGCAACAGTGGTATTTTCATGTTGTACTGTAGTTAAATCTAGTGGATTATGTTCACAATCAAACCACAGTTTATCCTGTATTTGACATAAATTTGCAACACATAACACTATTTCTCTAGGGCAACAAGCCGTTCAATTTTGTGTTGTTTTACGTGGTACAATTGACGAAACCGTTGCTTGAGAATGCCATTTACATGTTCCAGTTTAATTCTTAGTGAGCTGTGTACTTTATTATAGCATGTCTGCATTTTATTCAGATGTCCATTATCTTTATAAGGAGTAAAACAGAAATCCAGGCATGGATAAGCAGAATCTCCTAAAAGATGTCCACCTGCAAGAATTGTTTATGTACATTTTTTTATTGTTTAATAATGTTATGGCAATTTAAACTTTTAAATCTGCCGTGCGAACATGATAAAAAATATAGTGGCGGCTTTGGTACTTGTCATTCGTGACTGAGATGTTAAAAAAGAAAAAAAAAACGTTGTTACATTTTAGTTCCTCAGTTAAATTGAATAATGTATTTTAGTTACATTAAATATGTTTTATCACACAAATAGAGTATCAATTCATATGAAAAGCTGTAATTCAGTAAATGGTCCTTCGAGCCGGATAAATTAAGTTGAACATTATAATTGTTCGTTGTGCGTCTTTCAACACGTGAGACGAGAATCAGAGGCCTGACGCAACAAGGTCGGAGTAGAAGATCATCTCTGTTCAAGAACAGACACGCTGGACGGCGACAATTATCTGTTTGGTATACAATAATGCAAGGAGATAAAGCTGAAATACCTACCTACTGCACGACGTCGCAAACATTTAAGGCAGGTATTAACATTTTGCCGTTGCATTTTAAAATCCTGTATTACCCCCATTCGTTCATTCATTCATTCATTTAGAGAATTAAATTTATTGTATGGTTATTGCATGCGTAAGCTTTATTAGTTATTACGGTTAATTATACATTGTTCACTACATTATTTGATGGTTCAAAACGTTCGAACGTGAGATAGAGATTGGCCGCAACATTAGCGCGATCACGTGTTTTTTTTTTGTTTTCATTGATTTACCTGTACTACATTTGACAGCAACATTAGTTAATTCAAACATTTATTAATTCTGTTATGCCATGATCACAAGCATATACTTGTATTCCCATCTATAATATTATTATAGGTTTCTTTGCATAATTACATTTGTGAAGGAACCACATTTGATTAATACATACTGTACCTAACATAGTTAAATTTTTAAGGGCTTCTCTATTGTAGTTTGCAATTAGCGTATTACAATGTCGGAGGATATGTTGAAATCCAGCAACGTTGAGTAATAAAGAAATTTCTGACATTAAATTGCGAATTAGTAAAGTAGTACTCGAAGAATTTAACGAAATTCAAGATGAGATAGAATGCCTTGTCGATGATAAAGAAGTAGAAAATCAGTACAATGAAAGAGTGACTTTTGAAGAAGAATTTTGCACAGTGTTTGATGCAAATGAACTGGTCCCATCTCAAATATGTGACACACATTCTGATGCACAGTCAGTATATTGGTTTCAGGGTAATCTTATAGGTCATGATTCAAAATCAGTAGCTGTTAAATTACCAGCAATTGATTTGTCAAAATTCAATGGTGATTATAGTAAATAGCTAGTTATTGATTCATAATAATAGCATTGCAGACATTCAAAAATTTCACTACTTACGCAGCTCATTGACTGATGTTGCCGTACAAAATATAGCATCATTAGACTTTAGTGCTGCAAATTACCAGGTATCAAAAGAACACTCATTTTCATATTAGGCAACTCGTGGATAAAACAACTAAACATATACAATCACTAAAAACATTAGGAGAGCCAGTGGACAGCTGAGACACTCTTATCATTTATATCTTAAGTAACAAGCTTGATGAGGCACCAGTCAGTGAATGGGAAAAGATTAAGGGTGATGTCATAAGGTCTCTCTGAATAACATGTACACGTTTCTAAATTCAGAGGCAGATCAATTAGAGGCACGGTCATTCTGGGAGGATCATAATACTGGTAATTCAAACAGGACAGTTTTTCATAAAAGAAATGCAATGTTTCTGTTAATCCAAAATCACAAGCTATGTGCTATATTTTCAAAGGTGAGTACATGATTTATGGTTGTAACGATTTTTTAAACATGGCAGTACCTGTACGTCTTCAAAGAGTAATTAAATTAAAATTATGTCATAACTTTATCTACAGGCCATTCAGCTGAAACATGTCGATGTGGTGGCTGTAGAAAATATGACAGGAAACATAATTCGTTATTAGATGAAAGCAGGGAGCAGCAACTTCTAAAGTGGAAATTAGCAATCATACTTCACAAAATGCTCAGGTACTTTTAGCGACTGCATGTGTATCATTAATAAGTCCCACAGGAAAGCGATTACAGACAAGGGCTTTGCTCGATAGTGGGTCAGAGTCAAATGAACGTGTATGGAAACAATAGGGCATTCCTCAGTATCCAGTCAAAATATCCATTGTAGGTGTAAATAGTATCTTATCAGAGATAAATAAAAGGTATACCATTAAGTTGCAAGGACAAATTATACCAAAAACATTTCCTGTTATATCTTGTAAAATATAACAGACAATATTCCAATACAGAATATTGACATTTCAACCATCAATATCCCAGAAAACATTTCTTTAGCAGACCCTGCATTTTACAAAACTGAAGAAATACGCTTATTATTAGGGGCTGGGGTTTTCTGGGACCTTCTGTATCAAGGAAATATTAAGATAAAGGGACACACATTAAATTACAATATACATGCCAGGGGTGTGCCATATCAGGGTATCTTCCCGCCACCCTCAAAGGATCCATTGCAATTTATTTACAACAGTAGAGGTCCAAGACCAACTAGAAAGTTTCTGGGAATTAGAGGACATTCCAAAGCAAGTTTTCTCTCACCAGAAGAGAAGGCTTGTGAAAAGTCATTTTCAGAAACTATTTCACGTGATAACGATGGTCGATTCATTGTCACGATTCCTTTGAGTGATCCAGTACATAAGTTACGAGACTCCAAGGAGTTGGCATTGAAAAGATTCCAGTCTTTAGAGCGCAAATTCATTTCAAAATCTGAATTTAAGACTATGTATACCGATTTTATGACTGAATATCCAACCTTAGGCCACAGGACTAGAGTTACACCAGAGGAAGACACATAAAAAGTGTCATATTACCTGCCACATCATGGCGTCATTAATGAAATAAGTTTAAGTACAAAATTGAGAGTTGTGTTTGACGGGTAAATGAAAACCAGCTCAGGTTTGTCATTCAATGACCTACAAATGGTTGGCCCTATACTACAGGATGATTTAATCTCAATTACTTTGCGGTTTAGACAACACTGTTATATCGTTAGTGCGGATATTGAAAAGATGTACCGTCAGATCTGGGCGACTCCTGTGCAAAGATCACTTCAGAAGATTCTTTGGCGGTCAGATGCAACACAACCTTTAAACACATATACGTTAAAACACTGTGACGTTCGGCCCAGTTTCAGCCCCGTACCTTGCAATTCGCTGTCTGGTTGAATTAGCCAATGAGGCTAAGGAAACAAGCCTCCGCAACAATATTATCAGACTTCTATGTCGATGATCTCCTTACTGGAGGCAACACGGTGGGGAGGTAGTTAACAATGCAAATAACATTGTAAAGATTCTAGAACCTGCAGGTTTCCATCTGCGAAGGTGGGTTTCCAATAGTAAAAATGTCCTTCAGCAGATTCATCAATCAGAATCGCGTCAAACTATGTTACACTTTGGTGATAATGCAAATACGAAAACGTTGGGACTTTGTTGGAAGTGCGAATTGGATCATTTACGATTCTGCATTCTGAACCAACTGCAACGTACACAGTCACCAAGTGAACATTACTGTCTGACATTTCTCAAATATTTAACCCAGTCGGCTTGTTAAGTCCTTGGATAATCACGACAAAAATTGGTTACAGAAACTATCGTGGGATGGTCCCATCCCCCTTGATTTGCTTACGAAGTGGCATAATTTTCGAAATCAGTTAACATACATTAATAACATTGAAGTACCACGGAGGGTAATATATGAAAACTCTATCAATGTTCGATTACATGGGTTTGTAGATGCATCAGATGATGCATACGGCGCTTGTTGCTTCGTAAGATCTGTAGCCAGTAATAGTACAATCAAGGTCAGGCTACTGTGTGTAAAAACGAGAGTGGCGCCACTTAAGTCAAAGAGTATTCCACGACTGGAACTCTCAGCTTGTCTAGTCCTTGTAGACCTCATCGACAAGATAAATAGGGTCACAAACTTTAAATTTGATTCTCTGCTTTTATGGGCAGATTCGATAATCGCATTACACTGGATTCACACTACACCCAACTTGTTGCAGGTGTTTACTGCAAATCGGGTAGCACAATTCAGACATTGACGAATCCAGACAATTGTAACATGTTCGCACAGAACAAAATCCAGGAAATCAGCTCGGAAGAATTCATGAATAACCAACTTTGGTGGAACGGTTAACAACGGTTAGAAGAAGAAAAAAAGTAGTCAATATCAGTGCCAATCTTTGACTCAGAACCGCCTGAGTTAAGATCAAAGTTTCGAACTTTAACGGCAGTGAATAAACCGTCTGAAATTCCAACATTTGCAGGTAATTTATGGAACAGATTTTCCACTTTAAAGAAATTACAGCGTGTTATAGGTTACTGCCAAGAACAAAGTCATTGGTCTTTTATCAGTTCCAGAAGTGAAGAGTGCTTTAGAAAGGATGATCCGTTTTGCACAAGCAGGGTAGTTCTCGCACAGGGTAAAAATAAAAACTGAGAGAACCATTATTTAGATTAACTCCATTTATAGATAATGCACGTACGTTACAAGTTACTGGACGTCTTCATAACTCAAACTTTCAGTAAGAAGTATCATACTACCTAGCAAACACTCAATGACACATTTGATCTTTTACATCAACACTTCAGATTGTTTCATGCACCACCTCAATTTGTTATTAGCGACAGTTCGGGAAACCTATTGGCCTATTTCTGGTAGATCATTAGCAAAGCGAATTGTGCATCAGTGTGTCAAATGTTTTAGAAACTCACCTACCATCACGAACGGGCATTCTGCCACATCTACGCGTTACACCTAATTTACCTTTCAGCACCATTGGCGTAGATTATATAGGTGCATTTACCTTGAAGGATAGATAGGGACGTGGAAGTAAAACATATAAATATTATATTTGTGCCTTTATATGCTTTTTGACAAAGGCCATTCATTTAGAAGCAGTCTTACACTTGTCTACAGATTCCTTCATTGCACCCATTAGACGTTTTTGCTCACGTCGGGGTAAACCATCACACATTTACTCAGACAACGGAAAGAAGTTTGTGGGAGCAAATACAAAATTAAATGAGTTATTCACATTTTTGAATGATCATGAAATACCCATTACAGAATCATTATCATCCGAGGGTATTACTTGGCATTTTATACCTCCCCCATCTTCGGTGGATTGTGGGAGTCCGCCGTGCGGTCAATGAAATACTACCTTAAAAGAGTATTAGGTAATATAGTGGTGACGTACGATAAATTCTATACAGTACTCACACAAATAGAGGGGATTCTCAATTCACGTCCTTTGACTTCCCTATTTCCGATCTTAACGCATTACCAGCTTCCCATTTCCTCATCGGCAAAACACTGACATCAATACCTGAGCCAACGGTTACCCATATGTCAAAACCGACTCTCAATCTACCAGCAAATACAGTCCAAACAACAGCAATTCTGGAAGACATGGTCAAGGGAGTATATTTCTGAATTACAAGAACATCAGAAATGGAAGGAGAACAAATCAAACTTGACAATTGGTTCACTTGTAATCATCAAAGATAATTTACCTACGCTTCAGGGGCAACTTGGACGAGTAATTGAAATGTTTCCGGGAACTGATGGTGTATCAAGAGTTGCATCTATCCAAACACAGTGCGGAATAATGAAACGTTCGTTTGCTAAGCTTTCCACTGGATGAACCAACTAATGAATTATCAACAAAGAACTCATTTTAGTCAATATATGTCCCATTTTTTTTTAATTATTTGAAAATACTCATTCTATTTATGTATTTTGTAATTGAAGATGTAAGTAGACATATTGGTAGTTGTAAGGATCATGTAATTATTAAAACTAGAAGGTTTCAAGGCCGGAGGTATGTTATTATAAGTATGACAATTTAAACTTTTAAATCTGCCGTGCGGAAGTGATGCGTTCCTGTGACATAACAAAATAGTGGCGGCTTTGGTACTTGTCATTCGTGACTGAGAAAATAAAAAAAAACGTTGTTACATTTTAGATCCTCAGTTAAATTAAATAATGTATTTTATCACACAAAGAGAATATCAATTCATTTGAAAAGCTGTCAGTACAAATAGTATAACCCTGATATAATTTTGATAGTTCCGGATGTATGAAACTTGATGGGAATATACGTGCATCATGCACAGAACCTGGATACCCAATAAAATCGTCCTTTATTTTGCATTGTACCTATCTAATGGTAATGCTTTCTATTACAATACGATTCCTGGTGTATTCTAGGCTTGTCGAATTTAATATGTGTCCCATCTACAAATCCTAAATTACAAATTCATTTTAGGTACAACGTCCGTCAGTTTACTTCAGTGATCTCACCAATAACACCGGGAAATCGTGTTCTTCTGAAAACTTCTGCCTTGGTCTCCTGTATTTCTTGTTGCGAAGGTTACTGAATGACTTCTGCAGCCATTTCATCAAAAAACGCATTCATACGAGTTATTATTTCGAATAATGATGTTGAACACATCACTAACATCTATGTATGTACAGCAGTGGTCTACATACCACAAAAAAACTTCCAAATGTTTTTTTGATTCAACAATATCCTTTCCTTTTGCGAAAATGTTAGTACTTGAGTAATTTTAACTACACATTAAAACAAAATATAGAGTCTATTGTAATTAAATATTTATTGTATCTAAACTATCCGTTATCAACGATAAGCTTTAATGAAATATCATACACTAAAAATAGTAATAACTGTTGCAGGCGAACAAAAAATATTTATCAGAATTACCACATGCATTTTTAAGGCAAAAAAAATAATTTGCAAACATTATTTTTATGTCTGATACATTTTTACTACACTGTTATAATTTTCCTCAAGCAAGAAGAACTAATTTATGTTACTTACATAAAAAGTTAGGTACCTACTCGTCCATCGTGCCTTACCTGAAAAAAAAAGAGTTACCTTAAATAACATTCAATATCAATTCACCTATAAACAATTACTCATTTCCATTTTACAGCAGCGTCTAATATTAAGTTTTATATAATTTAATCTATTAATAATGCAAATAATAGTTTATTTCACATAGATTTGTTATTGAATTAACAAAAAAGGGATGCTTCATATGTGGACCATTATAGGTTTTCTAATAGTAAATAGATTGTAAATAGCACGAATTATTTAAATATTGATTTGTTACTCAATAGTAAACATGCATTAACCAAACTAAACATAAGCTATGTAAAATTACTTTTACAATCTACTAACTTGTAAAAATATTATGTCTACTCTCATTAATACCGTGTATGACAGTAATTCGACAATTAGTAACCCGTTGTCGTAGTAATAATTTGAACCACGACTGACGAGATATTAAATATACTATACTATACTAATATACCAATGAATAACAACATTATATGCCAAGTAACGGTTTTAATGGCTGTAAGAAATTACAGGCTCCCTAACAGCTCGCCAATAAACTTCTCTAGTCAGTAAAAACATATTTACCATACTGTAATGTAAAATATTATTACATTACATTGTTGTAACTGTAAAATTATACGATCCATAATGCATTTCCCAACAGATTTATTTAAATGTAATTGATTAAACTCTATTTTACTTCATGTCAACATCTTTTGTTTGTGATTTTCTTAAAACAAAAAATCCATCCACCCTAGCTTACAGTATGTTTTGTTGCAATAATCTGTTCATATGTGTATGTTTATAAATTTCTTGTATGTTTTGTCTTATCATATGAAGTCGTCACGTGTTTATAGTAAATGTTTGATATAATTTAACTTGCCCGTGTGTTTTCATTTATATCCTCTAATGTGTCCTTTTTATCAATTATCAATGTTACTAAGTGTTCGACCAATATAAACAGAATTACAGGATGCTCAATTTAATTTATAAACACCCGACTTCATAATGTCGTTAGTTGGATATTTGTGACCATGGCACCGGGGAGTACTGTCCCAAATTTGAGTTATACGATAAAACCTGTAAAAGGTGTCAAAACATTGCATTAACTTTAAATGCGTAAAGTAAGGAAAGATATCACATAGTAATTCAGTAGAGTACTTAGAAAATATAAAAAATTGGACGATAAACAAATAGATTTCTGTATAGAAGTGGTAGAAGACTCAAACCGTGACAGTGAATCTAAATTTAGTGAACAAGATAAACTATCAAAATTCGACAATGAAATACACCAACTAAAAGAATTAATTTCGTAAAATGGTTTGATATTGAAAGCCAACAGTTGGCAATAACATCTTTAAAAGGGAAAATACTGTTAAACGTATTAAATGATCGCAACAAGTGCAAAAGTGATGATCGTTTTCTTAATAATCAGACACATATTTCTAATCAAAATGTAAATAAACAACAAATATTCCACAATCTACATTGAGATTTCACGAAGATAGTAATGACATTACACGAAAACACCAAAATAATGTGACGTTATGCGTCAACTAAATAAGAGGAAAAAAAATGGTAAAAGTAGTGTTCAAACACCTAAACAGACTACCGAAAATTCAGGCAAAGTAGCTCAAACAGGAAAACACTCAAAATGGTTCATCTCCCGGTACATCCAATTCAAATCTGGAATACCATAAAATAAGACAGCGCGTAAGGTGGCACAATGATTTTGGTAAAAAAGTGAAATCCAATTTGTAATTATGTACAGAGTAAACTGCTTAGCGAAAAAGACGTGAATTATCAGCAGTTAGCATTCCAATTCTAAATCTAATTATCGTTGCAGTGTACCGTGCACCATTTGCTAATATAAACATTTTTTTTAAAACAATGTATAATGTATATAATATTATTACGACACGTAAAGATCAAAATGTTATAGTAGTAGAATTAATAGATGGAGGGTGTTCGACTGACAACGTTCTACCCCAGAGAGCTCTTGTTAAGTGATAAATTTTGATATAGATACATGAACCCTTAAAGAGTTTAGTTGCTGAGATACAGAGAGTTGAAATTTTGAAATCAAAATAAAAAATTTGACAATCAAAAACACCTTTAAATATTATTTTCAGATTTGGTGATATAATCTTTAGGAAAGTAATATTTTGACATAAACTAACTTTTGAAAAATTTAATCAGTGGCATGCTATCGGGGTTAGTGAAAACTTTTATCCCCCTATTTTTACGCCCCTGGAGATAATAATTTTTTCCGTTTTATAAATTCTACGTTCAAATCTCCTAAATTGGCCGGTCACGTCGCGTATACTTTACTCTTTAATTATCCCCACAAGAAGTAATCTAGAGGATTGAAATCTGGCGATCCGACTGTAATTTCGTTATATACAGGGTGTCCAAAAATTGCTGGGACACAGAACTACCACGTGTAGTAGAGGTCAAAATAATTCGATTGGGCCCAATTTATTTATATACCAAAATCTATCGTTTGCCCGTGAGAAGAGTTCAAAGTTTACATAAAAAAACACATTTTTGTACACTGTTCAGAAATGAGTGAAACAAATTGAATAAAATTTCACAGAAGTGAATTTTAAAGGATTTCTCTCCTTTCGGTAATCAAAGAAACCCAAAAGAAATTGTAGATCCCCTGATAATTTTTTCAAAACTTTAGAGGTGGTAATACAGTTCTCAATTTTTAGTGAGAAGACTGATTAATTGTCTTCATTTTGTTACTCTTGTAAAAATTTCGTATTCCGCATAGTTTCGATGGAAAAAAAAATGATTTATTAAATACTGCTAACAGACATTCCTAGTACAAGTTTAATAAAATTGTAATACAAACTTTAGTTGGCAGTGGAAGCAAAGGCAAAACGTTTTTTTATAATAAATGTTCAATATGACGGCCACCTTCATCAATACAAAGGTCAATTCGACGTAAAAAATTGAAATGCGCCCTTCTTAGGACATCGTCGTTTTCTCGTAGTGCGTTTACCGCATTTTGGATTCTGTTCCACAGCTGTTCGAAAGTATTAATTTGAACCTCGTACACTTTTGTTTTTAACGCTCCCCAGATAAAGAAGTCGCAAGGATTTAAATCTGGAGAACACGGAGGCCATTGAATAGGTGCTTCTTGTCCCGTACCAATCCATCTACCAGTAAATTGTTCGTTTAGATATTCTCACGTGCAAAGTGAGGTGGTGCACCGTCGTGCATGAAGAACATGTTTCGATGAAGATTAAGGGGCAAGTCGTCTGATAAATCTAGCAAAATTTCTTGATGGTAGCGAAGGTAACTGGCACGAGTTAGACGATCTGGCAATCGGATCGGTCCAACCAAAAAATTGCCGATAAATCCAATCCAAATATTAATTTTAAATTCTCATTCATAGTATCTAGCTTTAATAGCATGTGGGTTTTCATCAGCATAAATATGCTCATTGTGCAGATTCGTCATGCCACGACGTGTAAAACAAGACTCGCCAGTAAATAAGATGTTAGTGTGAAATATGTTGTCAAGTATTCTGCGCTCCCGAACAATTTGTGAAAAATTTAAACGTGATGCGTGGTCAAGTGGCTATATGTGAAATGGATGAATTGATGGTTCTCAGCAGATCCGATTTACAGTACTTTTTGAAATTCCTGTTTGTCGTTGCACATATTTGGTAGTGGTCTCAGGATCGTCATCGATTATTTCAAGAACAGCTTGTTCCGCATTAGGTCTTCGGACTCGGGGTCTTCCAGCGTTAATTCTCCCTGTTTCTCGAAGACGTCTCTCGATTCGGGCAAAAGTTTTATGGTTCGGAATTCTTCGGTTGGGATACCTCTCTTGATATACGCGGGCACTTCTGCGACAGTTACCTTGACACAAACCTAGAACTAAAACCATGCCGGTCTGCTGATTAAAAGAGTAATGGTACTCGCGATAATAAAAAATTGAAGAAACTATTGGAGCATTTACAGTCAACAACCAACTGGAATGATTATAAATTTGTTTCCTATCAAAATCACGACTTGTGTTGTTCTTGTATCTACTACCAACTAAATTTTGTATTGCAATGTTATTAAACTTGTACTAGGAATATCTGTTAGCAGTATTTAAGAAAACATTTTTTTCCTTCGAAACTATGCGGAATACGAAATTTTTACAAGAGTAACAAAATGCAGATAATTAATTAATCTTCTTGCTAAAAAAAATTGAGATCCGTACTACTACCCCTAAGAAAGTTCTGAAAAAAATGGGGATGAGAGTGGTTTAAATCCTTCTACAATTTCTTTTAGTTTTTCTTTGATTATCCGAAGATTTGAAAATATAGAAGATCCAAAAGCTTGTATTCGAACCGAGTATGAGAAAATATCAGTAGATATACTAGGCCGAATTGTAACCAGATTTGGAAAAAGTCACCAGAAAAGTCACTAGATTTCTAGGTTGGTAACATTGCCTGTTTCAAGGTCATCGCAGGCCATGTGGTAGGAAAGGTTGGTAACCCTGACTCTTCAAGGTCACCTCAGGCCACGTGGTAGGTTGGTAACCCTGCTAAGTCTCTTCAAGGTCACCGCGGCCACGTGGTAGGTTTGTAACCC
The DNA here is from genome assembly GCA_036346205.1 of Vesta saturnalis. NCBI lineage: Eukaryota > Metazoa > Arthropoda > Insecta > Coleoptera > Lampyridae > Vesta > Vesta saturnalis. The sequence goes on from JARFJB010001262.1 coordinate 1,095,356, forward strand.
CGCTGAGTCTCTTCAAAGTCTCCTCAAGGTCAGTAACTAGAAAAGTTACTAGATTGGTTTTCAAGGTCATTGATTGTCCACGTCAATTGTAGGTTACCTGCATCTATTCCTCAACGTACGTGGTTTCCAAGGTCATCACATTGCCCTAGGTCTCAAACCCTGAGGTGTTATCTATGCATGTTTCAAGGTCATCAAGCAATGTTTACTATGGTGACGCCCCCCAGCAAACTGCCCTCAAGTGGTTCCGTTTCCCAAAACAGGTAGACGTTTCCTAAAACAGGGGGTCCGTTTTCCAAAACAGATGACTGTTTCGCAACACAGGTAACCGTCCCCACCCCATTTCAAGGTCACACGAGAGAACAAAAGCGAGTCATTGTTCTGGTCGAGTTATAAAAATAGATTGTTATCTAGCTACCTCAATTCTAGAAAATCAAGAACAAAGACGATGCATTGGACAAGCCGACGGTTCAAAGTCTATGCTAACAATTTTCAAGGTCACATCTCTTCTAAAAGAACAAAAGAGATTCATTGTTCTGATCGAGTTATAAAAATAGATTGTTATCTAAATATATCTCAATTCTGAGAAATCAAGAACAAAGGCTATCCATTGTTTTAACCAACGCTTCAAAGTCTGTGCTTATAATTCTCAAGGTTACACCTCTGAGAAACGAACAAAGACGATCCATTGTTCCGTTATAATTTCTAAAAATAGATTGTTATCTAAATATATCTCAATTCTAAGAAATCAACTTTCAAGAACAAGGGCGATCCATTTTCTAGACGACGCTTCAAAGTCTATGCTTACAAATTTCAAGGTCACATCTTTTATAAGAGAACAAAAGCGATTCATTGTTCTGTCATGATTCCTAACAATAGATTGGTACCCAGCTACCCCCCACCTCAATTCTAAGAAATCAAGAACAAAAGCGATCCATTATTCTAGCCAACGCTTCAAAGTCTATGCTTACAATTTTAAAAGTCACATGAGAAATGAACAAAGACGATCCATTGTTCCGTTATAATTTATAGAAATAGATTGTTATCTAAATACACTTCAATTCTGACAAATCAACTTTCAAGAACAAAGGCAATCCATTGTTCAAGACGAATCCTCAAGGTCTATGCTTATCATTTTCAAGGTCACACCTCTGATAAAAGAACAAAGGCGATTCATTGTTTTAGCTGAGTCATAGCTTCTGAAATTCTGAGAAATCAAGAACAAAATTGTTCAGACTGATGCTTCAAGGTCATCTAACAAGTAAAATATTTTTTATAAAACTTATAATTTATTAACCACAATATTCATTTATATATACAGATAAAAAATCGATTTAAGTAAATATACATATTATGGGAAGTTTGATGTACTTAACGTTTTGTAATACCTTTGATCATATCATATCTATTTTACTTATTATTTGTTTTTCACATTCAATTTCCTTCAACTGATTTTCGTTTAATGTGGTCCACTATACATCATCATCATCTTTCCTAATAGGTATTTTCATCGCTTCATGATAATGTTTACTAGCGATACATTCAGCTTTCCTTAAAGCCTTCATATCAGGATCTGAGATCCTTTTACTTTGAGACATTGTTCGTGACTTATTACAAACCTACGTCTCTTAAACTTATATGCAAAAACACAAATTAAATTCTTTTAATTATACAGTTACGTAAACCCAAATTTCAAGGTCAATTCCGAGAAATCTATTGTCAAGGTTAAAGGTGATCCGAATTTATCCGACCTTACCCGACCACCTGTGGGGCTATCAAATAGATTGTCAATGGTTAAAATGTATTGCTATCAATTTTCAAGGTCATAAGTCCTAGAAATCAACCTACAGAGGTATCCCGATATATGGCCGGTAAATGTATATAGGAGGATGCTCTTCAAAGTAACGTATACTATAGGATCCACCTTCTCGTTTTCAAGGCATTGCGTACACACATTGCATGCGTATAGTGATCCACTTAGTAATTTATTTAAAAAAACACGCAAGTGCATTAGGTCAAGGTCACGTACACTTTCCATATATATTCTTCGAGGTCACACATCTGAGAAATGGATAAAGACGATCCATTGCTCAAGCAATTCTGGTCGGATCAGGGCCATAATTCCTAGAAATTACCTGCATGGGTTATTCAAATAGACTTTTCAAGGTGTGAGGGATTCTATGTTCAAGGTTAGATTTAGTAGTATTCCTAATTAAGGTCGTGTATTCTTGGAAATCAATTCCCAAGTTGGGTAAAGTTCATTGAAGGTGAGTCAGCCATTGAAATTTGGCAAGGTAACCCTTTTGACGAGACATTTTCAAGGTCACCAAACAATTCTTAGAATTTAGTCAGAGCCATGTGTCAAATCCTAGAAATCAATTTTCAAGGTCACCTGCAGGGTATCATATTACAATTCAAACAGATTGTAAAGTAGGTTCATGGCTAAATGAGGTCAAGGTCAAATTTACTGGTATCAATTTTCAAGGTCACATGCAGGGTATTCATAGAAATCAATGACTTTTGTATAGGTTAGAGAAGTTATTACAATTCCTAGAAATCAATTTTCAAGGTCACCTGCAGTGGTATCATAGTTCATGGAATGATAGATTGTTATCTATTCCCAAAATAGGTCAAGGTTAAATGGGTCTTATATTAGCTAAATGGTCTTCAAGGTCAAATATAAAAATAGAAATTAGGTCATCAGCAGGAGAGGGGGTTAGATGTAGAAGTGGTTAAGGTATTTAAGCAGTAATGTGCAAATAAAATTGATTCAATATGTGGATGTGCTATGCTGCTGAATCATGGACCAAAGCGGTAGATGCACATACAGCCGTGGAACGTTTACTCCAACAATTGACGACATTGGCATTTGATGCTAATCATGAGGCAGTATATGGTTTAGGACGCTTTTATACAGACGAGGGCTGTTATGCACTTGCAAAGAAATATGAAAATGGTGTAAAAATATGTGAAACGTATTTAAAGGGTCGATATTGTTTGACTTGTTTAATACAATAGTTAAGTGCGGCACAACTAGAAGAGTTCACTCTAGACTTGAAGGAGTGGGAAGGTGGGGATACCAGTGAAAATGAAAAGGGGAGAAGGGGAATATGAAGGGCAGTAGTCAGTTACTAATTATATTTTCTCGATTAGAAAAAGATGTATAATTAAAAATAAAACCTTAATGAGTGTTGTTGTGAATATATAGCGCTCTTTTACATAAACAAAGGATGTGTTCATAAGTAGTCTGGGTGCAGCCGGAAAAAAACAACAAACAGCAGTGTCCCCAGCCATATGTAAACATGATTTAACTAGAATCATTTCATATTTATCGTTGGAATAGGAAAAATGAGCCTAATTGACATAATATACAGGGTGTTCGCATCAAAGGAAAACTTATGCATCGAATTGCGTTATTCAATTAAAGTACATTCAAGATGTTATAAATGCTAAGTATAATATTAATTCACATAACACTGTATGGAAATATTGTACTATCAACATACTTATCTAATGTATAGCATTTACTAAAAATAAAGTTTTTGTGATCACAATTTAGGTATAAATACCCCACCCTATCCATCTAGGTCAACAAGTTTAGCATTCCTTTGAGGTTAAATTCTTGAAAATAGTAAATAAGCGTTTCCATTGCTCAATTCTAACAATAGAATCAGTTCATGGAAACAAGAATGATGGGGTTGTTTATGCTAATATCAAGGTTCTTGACTAAATTATAATACAAAGCGTGGGCTCATACTATGGTCCTAACCACCAGGATGAGGTCCTAAGAACCGAATCCGGTTCCCAAAGATAGATAGCCGTTCCCCAAAACAGGGGAGCCGTCACTCAACACAGGTAACCGTTTTCCCTACAGAGCCAAGTAGCTCATTAATCGTGACTGAGGCTAAATTGAACTAGGTCAAAACCTAAACATGGAATCTGGTCGTAAGGGGTTAAAGTTTTAGAAATCCCAATTCGTGGAAATAGGAAGGCTGCATCCAAGTACAATTCTTAGAAATCTGAAAGTAGGTACTGATAGAACTAGTTTTATATTATAGAAACAGCTAATCCGCTTAAATCATCTGCTTTGGTGGTATTTTTTATGGGTCAAGGGGTAGGGGGTAGTTTCTATATTATGGAGAAAGGTGGATCATCCCCTTAAATCACCTACTTTTAGGGGTAAAGGGCAACTTTTCCAATAGTTATAGGTACTGTGTCAACGAGGCTTATCATCTAGGGGTGCTTTAGATCAATTCTGACCACGAGAGAAATGATGTTTTGATGAACTTAGAATTCTGCACCGCTTTTGAGAAGTAGTGTTGGAAACCACGATTGAGTGTTAGGGTTTAAAAGTCCTCATTGTGTGTGCAAGAATCAGGACGAAACTAGTAGTACGTAAGGTAGAAAGAGAAAGTACAGGAAAAGCAGTAAGTGTGGAGGAGCGAAAGAAGAGGTTAGAGACGTTAATAAAGCAAGTAAAAGAAGTAAAACTCGATTTGGAGTGTTATATACTGAAAACAAAAATGATGAAGCTGTGTATTAGCAATGAGCAATATGTAAAACTAGTGTAGTGAAGCATGAAATGTTGGGAAGGATGAGTTTAAATGCATATTACCTCAGCGCCTATACAAGTATTTTAAAGAAGAAAATTTAAGACGCTGCTAAGGGTTTGTTTATGAGTAGTTTGGGTGCAATCGGAAAACTAGAATCATTTTACAGAACTGTACAAAGGGTGTGTAAAATGTTGTTATAAGTATCTCACAATTATATGTATTAGGTTTAAGTAACTGTATAATTAAAAAATAAAGACTTTAAGTGTTGTGAAGATGTTGTTCTTTTAAAAGTTAAAGAGATGTAGACAGTAAAATAACTTCAAAAAGCATTTGTACTAGTACTAGTTTTCGGTATTCTCTTCTCCAACCCATAATGGTTAAACGATTCCTTATTGGCTCTGCATATCTATGTTTGGGTGCGGTTCGATAAACGTCTACCTAGGCTTTTATCTGATATCGACCTTCTTCCTCCAAATGAGATACATATTATGTGCTTTATCGAAATCTCCCATAAGGAAATGAAACCCCGACGTATGTTGGAACAGGCTTTAAAGAGGTGAAATTGGCCTATATACAACCTATAAAAGAAGATTTATTGGAAAAAATCAATGACAGCAATTGCAGTATAGAAAGGGAGTTATATAGATTTAAATGTGATGTACTACGTCTATATAAAATGATCCCTAAATAAATAAAAAGCAATTTACTGGTTTTAATGCAGATCGTCATTGTTTTTAATCATTAAATGGCATTTATGCATATGTGAACTAAAATTTCTTTTATTATTAAAGCGTTATAGTTGTGTTTCATTGTTTAAAGTAACATAAAAGGTTTGCTTTCTTATGTCTATTTTAAATCTATACATTGTATATGATAACTAGCACGATGTCAAAATGCGAATTGAGATATTTAAAAAAGACATAAGAATTGTAATGCTGCTCAAATAACATTTGTATAATTTTGTTTTAATGACCCCTACATTAATAAAAAAAATTATTGGTTTTAATGTATGCAGAACGCTAGAAAAAGAAATTTGTTTGTTTTTGTATCTATAAATGGCTTTTCATTATTAGTAAGCATTATAAGAAGTTTTCTTTGATTTAAACGGAATAATACATAAGCTCGCATTCATATAGATAATGTAATTTTAAATAAGTGGTTTTTATTATTATTAGGCGTTAGGATGGGTTTTCATTGTTTTAAATCAGTTTCACATTCTTAACGGTGATTAGAATTATTATTATTACATCTCATTTAATTTCCATTTTATAAGTAAAAAGGTTGTGAAATTTTATTGATGGTCTAGAGATATGTATGTAGTTAGGATAAATAATCCAGAATAAACATTTCCAAGATGATATTTTTTATTAAATCATTATTTTTAGAAATTATAACGGAACAATGGACCGTCTTTGTTCATTTCTCAGAGGTGTGACCTTGAAAATTATAAGCATAGACTTTGAAGCGTTGGTTAGAACAATGGATCGCCTTTGTTCTTGATTCCTCAGAATTGAGATGTATTTAAATAACAATCTATTTTTATAACTCGACCAGAACAATGAATCGCTTTTGTTCTTTTATAAGAGATGTGACCTTGAAAATTGTAAGCATAGACTTTGAACCGTCGGCTTGAACAATGCATCGTCTTTCTTCTTAATTTCCTAGAATTGAGGTGGGGAGTAGCTGGTTAACAATCTATTTTTATAACTCGACCAGAAAAATGAATCGCTTTTGTTCTCTCGTGTGACCTTGAAATGGGGGGGGGGCGGTTACCTGTGTTCCGAAACAGCCATCTGTTTTGGAAAACGGGCCCCCTGTTTTAGGAAACGGACCCCCTGTTTTAGGATACGTCTACCTGTTTTGGGGAACGGAACCACTTGAGGACAGTTTGCTGGGGGGCGTGACCATAGTAAACATTGCTTGATGACCTTGAAACATGCATAGACAACACCTCAGCGCTTGAGACCTAGGGCAATGTGATGACCTTGGAAACCACGTACGTAGAGGAATGGATGCAGGTAACCTACAATTGACGTGGACAATCAATGACCTTGAAAAACAATCTAGTAACTTTTCTAGTGACTTTTCTAGTTACTGACCTTGAGGAGACCTTGAAGCAATGTGACCTTGAAGAGACTCAGCGGGGTTACAAACCTACCACATGGCCGCGGTGACCTTAACGAAACTTAGCAGGGTTACCAAAATACCGCGTGGACTGAGGTGACCTTGAAGAGACAGGATTACCAACCTTTCCTACCACGTGGCCTGTGGTGACCTTGAAACAGGCAATGTTCCCAACTTAGAAATCTAGTGACTTTTGTGGTGACTTTTTCCAAATTTGGTGACAAATCTAGTGACAAAAGTGGGACAGGATCGGCCTAGTATATCTACTAATATCGCATTTTCAGTTAGCCAACGTTACACGGCAATTGGAGGTCAAATTGGATTATTGTTTAGCAGTAAATGTGGTGCTTTATTTGAACATTTGTTAATTTTTCTGAATTTACCTTAAGTTTGTATCTATGTTTTGTTATCGTGTTATACATATTAAATTCTCTTTCAATTCAATTTCTTTGATTATTCTGGTTCCAGAAAATTAGAACGATAGTATCTGCCGACGCAGCATTTTATTCTCATAAAACTCATTATTAGCTTAACCATCTTACTGTTTTTACGTTTTCTTGCGTCCGATATGTTTTAGACAAAACAGAATTGTTTGTTTATGTGTTTCCAAAGTATCACCGATATTTAATAAAATGTAATTTTTTATTTTGTCGATTTTGTCAATTATAATTATAATATTTTTTCTACAAAAAAACTTATTTACACTTTTACTCTAAAATAATTAGGAGAGCTAATAATTGAATATACAAAAATTACCATTAAAATCGCTATACTGCGTCCCACAAGGCACCACCCTGTATAGTAATGATTTGACAGTTTATGCAGTGTTTTTTGTTCCATCCACTATTCATCTTGGCATTGGTTTATGGTTCTTCTTTCCAGGTCATGCATTTCGACCTGTTTTCTTTAATTTTGTTAAAAATTATCTTTCCACTTACATGTTTATGTCCTGTGGAATATCAATTTGTTGTGAATTTTCGCCAAAAGGTCCATCAGCTCCGCTAGCTGGAACCTGCATTTTGAACATTAAACGGCAATGTTTTCTTAATTGTCGCTGACGACATACTTTTTTGCGCTTGGTTTCAATGTTTTTAATAATACCGTCTACATTTTTTTGACGCCGGAGGCTTCACCAGATGGAATAATAGAAGAAAACAATGCTCTAGTAGAAATAAAATGCCCCTATGCGGCATTTAAGCAAAAATATTCACCTGGCGAACCTGTTGAAAATAAAGTTATCACTTTTTCGAGACAAAAAGATGGACTTTTAGAAATTAATAAAAGCTATGATTGGTATTACTACATTCAAGGCCACAAGGAAACAAGGAAAATGGGTCGAGAATTTTGGGAGCTATGGAAACCAAATTGAAGAATTTTTATATGAACTCTTTATTCCCAGAAATAATTAATCCCAGAGAAATATGTCCCTTCGAGATGTGACAATGAAGAGATACCACAATTAAATTTTTGATGAAAATTTGAATTGATGATAAGGGGATGCTTCGAAAACAAAATTTTCGTTGCAAGAGGTATTACTTCATGTTACTTTTTTTTCATATGTAAAATTAAGGCGTGCATGTTTTTATTTTTTTAATACATACATATGTGTGTAATAATTCACTTCCCACTTTTTCTTCATCTTCTACCTAAATTGTGGCGTTTCCATTTATTAACTTAAATCCCAGTGACCCAGCGACTATATATTCTGCTTTTGAATTTGCATTATCAGAAACTAGAAAAACAAATCAAAAAAGCTGTATAGTGACTTTTGACCAACCATTATTTCCCAAAGCTTCCCAAATCGGTTACGTAAAAGATTTGCCAGTTATATCGTATGAGACTAGGCGGGTTTCACTTAATAATGTCATTTATGGGCGCCGTTGGTTTCTTAATGGCGGGCTCAGGACTGGAAGATTTGTGGTCGACAATATATGCAAAAGTAACTGTGGGTCACCTGATGTCAGGTCATGCTTACGCAAGAGCCATCAGGGCACATTTTTTGGTTCATTGGGCTCTAACAATTTTGCTATTCGATACATAAGGTATTGACAAGACTACATTGACTAATTTTTATACAGATGTTTTTCGTAATAAGACAATATCCTTAAAAGACATTTCAACAACAGAGGTCTTAGAAAATGTACTGCTAAATATTAATAAGGTTAAAGACAACTTAAAACTAAATAGTGATACTTCAAAGCTGTGGATACAATATCACGAAATGGTAACCATAATAAAAGTGTTTTTAAAAGCTGAACGCTATGGAGATTGGGACATGCATTTAACCGCTATAAAAATGATGTTGCACTATTTACATGCCACAGGCCATTTACATTATACCAAGTCGGCCCACCTATATGTGCAGAATACGACAAAATTACAATACAATGTCTCCAGTGAATACGACATATTTTGTAATCTTGGTTATTTTACGATACGGCGTACTAGCAAATTATGCTCGGATACTTGGACTGACATGTGCATTGAGCAATATCTCATGAGATCCATGAAAACGTCGGGGGTTTAACCCACGGAAGAGGCTTCACTGATAGCTCAATTGGCAAGTGGACCATCACGATGCCATACACCGTTGAAATATGTGAAGCATGTTTTGTTGTGTTCAGTCTGGTCAATCAGAGCAACATGTAGAACTTAGAGACTCTCCAATTAACAGAGATAATAGAGACTTAAAAATAATTTTACAATGGTTAGAAAATCACAATCCTTTTAGCGATCATTTCCGCCAACTGTCATGCATATCAACCGGAGTTTTAGCCGTTGAAGGTGTAAATTGTCACATGTCACGAGAAGCTGGATTGTTGTCAATAGAATCTCCGTACGCTAAAAAATGTCCAGACTTTCGTTACAAATTTAAAAATTAAGTAAAACCAGTATCATTCGCAACAAAGAACATAAAATTGCACGACACTTGATTGTAGACTCGCAACACTTATTTAACAGAATCATATGTTTAAAAAAAACTGAACAGGATCTTAAACAATATTTTTGTTATGAATTGGCACCTTTACCTCCGTCATGGTTCAGTAATGGTTTAATGCGAAAAGTCAATACATCTAGTTTGATAAAACCGTTGAAACCCAAAACTTGTAATTCTCCAACCAACGAAAAATTGGCCCAAGCTAGCAACCTTGGAGCAAATTGTGGATTTGTACATTTCCTATGTTTTAAAACATTTTGGGGCAAATACTAGGGTTGTTTTTTATGGCTGTTATGATATTCCTTCCACTAAAGATGAAGAGCACCGTCGAAGAAAAAAAAAAAGAAAATCCCCATTGAAGTCGTTTAAAACAAGTCTTCTGTTCTAACGGTAGGCCAAGGAGATTTTTTTATCTCACGAGAGAAACAATTGTAGCCTTATTGAGTTACTAAGAATTAATTTTGAAGAAAGGAATATTGTAACATTAGAAACAAATGGGGATGCAGATCATCTAATTGTGAGCACCGCAGTGAATTTAGCTAAAAAGGAAACACATTTATCGCTAGTTTTGGTAGGAGAAGACTCCGACTTAATAGTACTGTCATTGGTTTTTGGACAAAACGTGCCTAACCTTTACTTTAAAAAGGCTGGCCGCGGAGACGAAGATGTAATTTTCCATATAGTGGTGGGTTTATCTCTTATTAACAATCTCCTCTTTATACTCGCAATTAGCGGATGTGATACCAGTTCATATCTTTATAAAAAAGGTAAATCAGCAGCACTAAACGTCCTAAAAAAGCACAAATCCATGCATGAAAAATTGTTAGTATTTAAACGTATTTGACGTAAACGACGAAAGGTTTAGACTATATAAGTATTGCCAAACAGTCATTGCAAAAACCATTTGATTTGGCTGTCCTGCCGCCTACAAGAGATGCGCTAAATCAACATATATTGAGCTAATAAACGGTATTGAATATGTAAAGATTTCAACTAAAAAACATTACAATTTTAGGGTGTACCATCAGATCCAAGTCTGGCTCGGAAATAAGAATTTGGGTGGAAAGTACGCAACAACGAAATGTTTTCAGTGACTATGCAAGTCCAGCCCCCTCAGAACTTTTACATCTTATTTACCGTAAATGTAAAAATGGATTCCAAAAAAAAATGTGTGTGCTCGGAAGTAGGATGCTGCAGTGTCATGTGCCAAAACTGCCATGGAATGGACTGTAAATATGCGTGCGTTATTGAAGAAGACATTTTAGATGTATAAATTGTATGTATACCTGTATGTATTAAGCAACAATCCTCAAAGTGTTTTCCTATAATTTGTTGCAATTTCACATTATTATTTTCCTATTTTCGCTCATTATTTATGACTATTTCGTTGTTGGTACAATGAAACTTTTTTATTGTACTTGCTTAATGTAACGAATAAATTAAAAAAATCTCAAATCCGACCAGCGGTCACTAAATGAATAACGCTTAAAAAAGATTTGCCAGAGCTATATTCCCGAACAATAGGAGCATCCCACGATCTACTGTGTCCAGCTGTTTGTATCCCTTAAACATAAGAAGCGATATCTAATGTTTGAACTACAAAGGAAACTAAAGCTATTTTGCTATATTACAACATTTATTTGAAGTTTTTTTATTGTTTATTGTTTATTGCAGCCAGTCACCACAATTTAGTTAAAAAAAATATTGAATAATAATAATAATAATAATAATAATAATAATAATAATAATAAATATTTATTGTGTGAACGTGTTGGTACACTTACACTCGTCAGGTTTAATAACACTTAATACAAGAATAACACATACTGTTACAATAACGTACAAACACAGTACAATCGATCTACAGTATAAACTTACAGTATAAACTTACATTTCGCTAAAAATTCATCCAAAGAGTAAAATGCATTAAAAATTAGAAACTCTTTAATTTTAGTTTTAAATTCAGAGAAAGGTAAACATTTAGTGTGACTAGGAAGTCGATTATATAAGGAGTGCGATAGATAAACAGGTCCATTTTGGCTTTTAGCTAATCTGCACAGTGCTAAACGAACATTTTCCTTTTGTCTAGTATCGTGGTTATGTACATCAAATTGATGCTTAGCTTGCGTACTGTGTTTTTTAGCATAACAGAGAGATTCTAAAATAAATAGACAGGGAAAAGTTAAAATTCTTAATTCAATAAAGGCCTTTCGACAAGCCTCCCTAAATTGAAGATTAGCCATAATTCTAACAGCTTTCCGTTGAAGGCGGAAAATGCTTTGCCATGAGGCACTGTGTCCCCGAACTAAAATTGCATAAGACAGAGTACTTTGTATTAAGGCAAAGTAATCTGTACGTAAAACTCTTGTCGAAGTGTTGTTTTGAAGTCTTTTTAATAGGAAGATTGATTTGTTAATCTTTTTCGAAACATTACTACAGTGTGACTCAAAATTTAATTTATTATCGATAAACCATCACTAAAGACTATGTTAGTATTTATTTTCGATAGGGATAACGGCACAAAGGTTGTCTTAGCGTCATTCAATTTCAATTTATTATTAATACACCACTCGTTAACAGAATTGACACTCTCCCGAGCATTGCAAAACGCAATATTAATATCAGAGCAAGTTGCAATCAGAGTTGCATCATCTGCATAAAGGATGCAGGATATGTTAGAGGAAATCGATTCGGGTAAGTCATTAATATAAATTAAAAACAGAATTGGGCCAAGAATAGAACCTTGAGGTACCCCGTATTGTATGGGAATAATACTAGATAAAGCGTTGTTCCAAAGTACGCGTTGATATCTTCCCCTCAAGTAGGAAGCTATAAACGCCACACTCTTATCCCCAAAACTATACACTAATTTTAGCTTACGAATCAGTGTTTCGTGTGAGACGCAATCGAAAGCTTTGGAGAGGTCAACAAAGGCAGTAACCATGTGATGTCCTCTCTCAAAGCATTCCAATGCATCATTAACCCAGATATACCCACTGTTCTTTTAAACGACGTATTATAAATTTATTTTTTGTACAGGTTTGCGCCGCTGAATTAGAGATGTCACTACATTTTAACATTTTTAACATTTTAACCCTGGAGTTGGCGCGCGGATTACATATATAATCCACTCATACAGAATCGAAAAAATCGTGAAAACTATTGGCGGAAAATACTTTTATGTTATGGCGGCGGGCGCCGGCAGCAACACCTCAGGTGCTCTGTGTAAAAAGTGTAAATCGAAGGTAGTGACCGGTATTAAATGTGTACAATGCGAAAATAGTTTTCATGTTAGTTGTGCAAAACTAGTAAAGACTATAAAATTCGTAAGTGACGATGCAATTATATGTTGTGAAGAAAATCGTGAAATGAGTGGCGGAAATTGCTGTAATATTGACAAAGATTTTATTGAAGCGGTAAGCAATATCGCTGATCAAAATAACAAGATTGATATACGCATATTTAATTATATCATTAAACAAAAAGATAGCATTATTGCAGAATTACGTAACCAAACTGATATTCTAAAATCAAAATCAGTTTACGTGGAAAATAGTACTAGTTTTAATAAACAAGGACAAGGTCGCACAGTTCAACAATTATTATCAAATAGCCCAAAGCAGGTGACTGATAACAAAATCACTAAAACTTCTTATGCTACTATCTTACAAAATAAGGATAACGTTGAAATAAAAAATGCTAGTGTAGGGAAAGCTGTTGCGGAAACCGACGAGAATACCAGCAGTAGCAAAGATAACCCCACAGAAGCCTTCAATACTACATGGAAAACTGCGACATACAAAAAAAATAAAAATAGAAATAAAAATTGCCCGCTTATCATTGGATCTATTAAAGAATCACCGTCAAACGCGTCATGCACGTTGAAAGGTATTCCGAAATTCGTTGCTATGCACGTATCGCGACTAGCACCAAAGACTACGGTGGAAGATCTTACGAGTTTTTTAAAACCACATTTTCCTGAAGTGACATGTGAATTGCTTAACTCCAAAAATCCGGAAATCTACGCTTCCTTTAAGGTAGCTATAACGGAAGAAAACTTTAAAAAAGCGATGGACCCATCAATGTGGCCAGATCAAGTGTGCATAAGACGTTTTTTATTCAAGAGGAAAATAGAAGAACAACCAGCGTAGTTTTTGATCCCAATTTGCTATTGATAAATATTCAATACTTAAATTTACTTAAGATAAATGATTTGCTTCTCGACATTCACGATTTTGAAAATTTGTTTTTTTTATGTCTAACTGAAACCGGTATGAAACCCCAACATATTGAAAATGTAGTTATTGAAGGTTACTCCTTAGCGTCTTACTATTGTAGAAAATCTTTCAAAGGAGGGGGAGTCGCTATCTATGTTAAAGTACAACAAAATATAATTAAATATAAAAAAATAGACTTAAACAATTTTTGCATTGATAAACAAATTGAACTTTGTGCAATTTCCTATTACTATCGATCAACAGAACATATAATTGTAAACTGTTATAAATCGCCCTCGGCAGACGTTAAAATATTCATTGTTTCTTTAACGAATGTATTAAAGTATATTTTTAAACCAAGTGCCAACATTATATTGTGTGGAGATTTTAATGTACACGCTAATCTAAATTAAACCGATTTCAGTAGGTTATCAAATCATTTATCTACTTTGAATCTAAAAAATGTTGTAGGTTGGCCTACCAGAGTCACAGGAACAACTGCCACAATTATCGATCATATCTACGTAAATCCCAGCGGTACCCAGGGCACCGCCTGTGTTGTCGACAATGTTATATCCGATCATAAAACCATACTTTTTGAAATGCTTTTTGATAAAGGAAAAATAGGTAAGAGTCTTTCATATTATAAAAGAAATTTTGGAAGTAATTCAATTAGTCGATTTGAAAGTGAGCTGGCTTCAATAAATTGGGATTATTTGTATACCATTATTGATGTAAATGCGGCATTTGATTTTTTCTATAACCATTTTATATACATATTTGAACAACATTTTCCTCCACGGTTTTGTAGTAATCATGGCGTAAACAGAACTTCATCTTGGGTAAACCAAGAAATTAAATCTTCTAGTGAAAAACTAAAAAATTTATTTGCCTTGTGTAGGAAATACCCCCACTTAGTACCAAATTACAAACTCGCAAAACAACGCCATAAAAAATTGGTGAGTCAAACTAAAAAAGAACATCTCTAAAATATAATTCTAAATGATGCAAATCCAACAAGGAAGGCTTGGCAAATAGTTTCTAAAATTTCTAAGCAACCGACATTACAAAATGCTAACATAAGAAAAATTAAAAATAAAGACCACATAACTGAAGATCCTAACGAAATTGCAAACGTTTTCGTAGAATACTTTAAAAATGCACCTCTAGATGCAATTAAACGAATTCCCAACTCTAATATTTCTTTACCAAATGACCAAAATATTATAAATAGTCATTTCCTCCTACAACCGTATACTGAAGAAGAACTATTTCGCTTTGTAAACAACAAATTAAAAAATAAAAGGACAGCAGGTCCTGATAACATTCCTAATTTTATTCTAAAACGTATAATATTCTATATCTCAAAACCTCTTACGTATATAATTAATATTTCCTTCTGTAATGGTATTTTTCCAAATAGTATTAAAATTGGGAAAATAATTCCTGTGCATAAGAAATGTGACACTCAAATGCCTGAAAATTATAGACCAATTGTTCTAACCTCGGGCTTTTCCAAAATTTTTGAAATGTGTTACTCAAACCGCCTTCTTCAATATTTGGAAAAAAATCAAATTTTATCAAATAAACAACATGGTTTTCGCTCAGGAAAGTCTACTCACTCCGCTATGCATGATCTAATTGAAGAGGTACTCGTTCAGATTGAAAAAGGTCTCTACCCAATTGCAATTTTCTGTGATTTAAGTCGCGCCTTTGATTGTGTTAACATCAATGAACTAATTAAAATATTAAAATGCTCCGGTATTAGTGGTACAGCTTTAAATTGGCTTCAAAGTTTTCTACAAAATCGATCCCATTATGTAAGTATTATGAATAATCATAAAAATGCAATGTGTGAATTTAAATCCAAAACAGTTAACATAGATATTGGTGTTCCCCAGGGGACTATACTAGGACCCATTTGTTCCTGCTGTACATAAATAACTTTGCAAGTACCATTGCTGATGGATTCGTTGTTCAATATGCCGATGATACATCTATCATTGTTTCAGATAAGTCAAATGCTGCATTAAGAGCCAAATGTGATAGCTTACTAAATGATATTTATATTTGGTTTAGTAATAAATCTATACTCTTAAATCCTGATAAAACTAATTACATCAGATTTCATAACCACCAAAAACAGATCCCAACTCTTACCTTAGTATAAACTCCAATAATATTACAAAACAGAGTTGTGTAAAATTCTTGGGACTTTATCTCGATGAATGTTTAAATTGGAAGAAACATTGTCAACAACTGATTTCCAAATTGAACTCGCATGTTTACTTATTCAGACATCTGCGTCATTTCCTAACGATAAAACAGCAATTAATGATTTATCATTCCCACATAGAATCTAGGATTAGGTATGGCATTTGTTTTGGGGTAGTTCCACCCTTTCTAAAAATGTATTTATTGCTCAAAAGCAAATAATTAGAACGATCCTAAATATTCCCTCCACCAGTAGTTGTAGACACATATTCACCGAACTTAAAATTCTAACTTTATCTAGTCTATTTATATATGAATTGTGTCTCTACATTTATCAAAATAAACAAAATTGGCTGTTAATAAGTGACATTCACAACATAAAAACTAGAAATAACAAAATTTTTATATTCCGACCTATAAAAGCGTGCTTGCATGCAAATCTCCAAGACAATTAGGGTTAAATTACTATAATAAATTGCCAGAGGATATAAAAAATAGCAAAACATTAAAGAGTTTTAAACTCAAATTAAAAGAATATCTAGTCATAAAATGTGTATATAGTCTTGACGAATTTTTGTAACGTTAGTGTGTTATTTAATTAATTAGATTAAGAAAATTGACGAATCTTATACAATAATTGTTATTGTCAAAGAATAAATATGTTTATTATTATTATTATTATTACATTACTGCAATCCTAATATATTAATGTAATCATATCCACATGTTTTATTTGCAAGTGTTACAAAAACAGCGCGAAAATATTGTTATTGTTGTTAAGTGCGTTTCTTGAAGGTGCAATGGATAATTTGTCGTAAGTAATAATTATTTCTATAATATTTTTTGGGAAAACTTTACTTTTTATTGGTAAATAATATGTTATATTATGAAGTTATTAAAGTTGGGCCAGGTTGTAAGGAATATGAAAAAAGATACAGTGCAAGATAATACCATGTTCTTTTAACGGAACAGTGGGAAAAGTGACTACTATCTTTTTAATTTTCAGTTATTGGAGGAGGCCACTAAAACTACATGAAATGTTGGAGGAAATTGAAAGGGATGATGCCGAAAACCCTGACAATATAATTTTATTCCCTCCTTTAAATGAATATAATACAGACGAAGATTCGGGAGACGAAGATTCGGGAGACGAAGATAATGTGAACTTGAATAATTTACCTGAGTCACAACTGCGGGCTGACGTGGAGATTGGTTATAGAGAGTCCCAGAAAAATTCTTCTAATATAGATGAGTCAGAACATTTTGATAGTGAAGATGACTTGCCATTATCAATTTATGGAACGAGAGTCGTAGGTGATAAAATTGTAAAGAGAAAGCGAATTTACAAGTGGCGCAACAAAGATTTAGATCCAGAAAATATTCCTTGGGAAAATGTTAACGGACCAAAGCAACAGTATACTCCTTTGGAAGCATTCTCGTTATTTTTTGATCATACAGTGTTTGACATGCTTTTGAAATTTACAAATATGTATGCTAACAATCACAATAGGAATGGGGATATTTCTGACAATGAGTTACGATGTTTCTTTGGAATTCTACTACTTAGTGGGTATACATGTCATCCCAGAAGTTCCATGTTTTGGCAAAATTCTAAAGATACAAATAATATACTAGTTTGTGAAGCCATCTCTAGAAATCGCTTTGACTTTATAATGCAAAACATACACTGTTGTGACAATAATGCTTTGGCGGCAAATGACAAATTTTCAAAGGTACGTCCACTAATTGAAGTTCTGAACAAAAAATTTATGGAAATGGCACCCTTAGAGGAAGCACATAGTGTAGATGAATCGATGATCCCATACTTTGGGCGGCACGGTTCAAAGCAATTTATAAAAGGTAAGCCCATTAGATGGGGATACAAATTTTGGACGGGCACTAACAAAAATGGAAGTATTGAATGGTTTGAACCGTATCAAGGATCGACTACTATTATTTCTCAAAAATATAAAGATTTGGGACTAGGAGCTAGTGTCGTATTACAGTTCGCAAATGTTCTCAAAGAAACGCATCCTAATGTCGCATTCCATCTATATTTTGATAATTTTTTCACTTCCCTCCATTTGATTGAAGAATTAAAAGCTATGAAATTCCACGGAACTGGTACAATCCGAGAAAACAGGATAGGTAAAGAATGTTCTTTATCTCACTCTAGTGCTCTAAAAAAGAAGGAGAGAGGTTTTTTGAATATGCAGCTACAGAGGATAACAATGTCGTGGTGTGCAAATGGCATGACAACAGCGTTGTGACCATCGCCTCAAGTTGTAATAAAATTTTTCCAACTGTACCAGTAAAAAGATTTTCCCAGAAAGAGAAGAAAAACATTATGGTACCACAGCCTTCAATTATAAGGAAATATAATGAGCACATTGGAGGGGTGGATAGGGCGGACCAAAATATAAGCCTATACAGAACATCGATAAGGGGAAAGAAGTGGTATTTTCCACTTATTTGTCACTGCTTAGATATGGCCTTACAAAACGGTTGGCAAATATACAGGCATGGTGGTGGACAGAAGGACCATCTCTTTCAGACGATCTGTCGCATTAGCGATATTGGAAACATACAAAAACATCAAAAGAGGACCCAGTCGCCAATCTACAAATCTTCATGAACACTCAAAATTTGATAGGCTAGATCATTTAGTTGTGTATCAAGAAAAACAGACCCGATGTGGTGTATGCCATAAAAATTGCAACTTTATATGCCAAAAATGCTCGGTTGCATTACACCCTAAAAATTGTTTTGTTAATTATCATACGAATTAGTAACGCAAACTATGTTATTTTTCATAGCTGGTAGAAGTTTATTATCCCACTGTTCCTTTAAAAGAACACCCATTTCCAGAAAAACCATCCTTTTTAAAAAACATTTTTTTATATAATACTGATCTTGGATTACATTAAGATCTAAAAATGTGAAAAAAACATAAATTTCACAAAAAAATAGTTCCGGGGGTATCTGGGTTAATAAACATTATAATTGCATCCGATGTACTCCTTCCCTTCCGAAAACCGTACTAATGACGATAGAAAAGATTACTAGTTTCAAAGAAATTAACTATTTGGTTATAGATAATTTTTTCATCAATTTTACTAAACGCCGGTAATATAGAGATAGGTCTGTAACTACCTAATTCGTTTTTGGGATTCCCTTTTTTGAAGTGAGGTAACACTAATGCTGATTTAAGAGAATCAGGAAAAACTCCTGAATTAATAATAATGTTGATCAAATATGTTAGCGGTTTAACAAATACGTTAACATTACGCTTATTAATTAACGTAGCACTAAGCCCGTAAATATCTTTCGAATTACTGTTTTTCATATAGAAGTAGAAACATTAAATGTATAATGACTGATAGGATCAGCATCCGAACTGGGGAGATTAGACATTATGTCAGCTGTGACATTGGCAAAATACATATTAAACTGGTTAGCCGATAGGTCACAATGCGGTTCGATATGCAAATTTCTTTGCGAATTTATTATCAACCACATTGCGCTGATCGGATTTCCAGCATTATTAATGAATCTATCATTAGCTTCAATTTTGGCTAGTTTAATCTCTTTAAGCGTAAATTGCACGAAGAGATTTTCTGATTTTATAAAGGTTGTCTGTGCGGTAAATGACGTATAACTCGCAGATTAATTGTAGATTCCCTATCAGATAAGCTACCTTTCCTTATCCGTTTGACTTCAGGAAAGCAATACAAGTAACAACTAGATACAAAATTTAGAAAATTCGAGAAGCGACCATTGCAATCATTTCCATAATTATGTTCAATCGCAACTCTGATAACATGGTAAAAAATAACTTAAATCCCATCATAGTTAGCGGACGTTGGGTTACGGCAACGCAAGTATTTGTACAATGAGTTTCAAAATCATTTAGCACTACATTTTGTCCTAAGTAAATTTTAATTTTTTTCGATCACTATTCGTTATTTTTTTGCTATTAGTGTAAGAAAACTTTTTGTTATCCTTATTTTGAGGAATAAACGAAAAAAAAGAAATCTTAAATCGGACCAACGGTTACGGAGATATCATCGTTTAAAAGAAAAGGCGCTGGCGCCCATGTTTTTCAAAATGGCGAATTTAGCTCACATGCGATTTTTTGGAACTTTCGTATGCTCATTATATACTAAAAGTGCTGATTACCACTTAAAAATAAACGTTCAGAAACACTTCCCTCAAAAATTAGGATTTGCCTGGAGTAATGATAAACACGTTAGAAAATGTCACTTTGCATTAGTGGAACGAGTAAAGCGAGATCCCATAATATTGCACTTTTCTTAACTGGTTATATAAACACATACCATGTAACAGTTTTTCGACAAATCCATTTTAATTAACCTCTCGAATTGGAGTAAAAAGTTGTCTGTGCAAGAAGCGTAGGACCCTGTTACAACATCATGAATAACAATATTGTTATAACAAAATCAGGATAACATAGCTATTGCTTATGGCGGTAGCAAAACCTCTCAGTTTAATTTTAAAAGAAAACTTTAAGCTTTTTATGCTCGAACTGCATGCTGTACTATACTTAGAATCAATTTCATTCGTAAAGTTTAAATTTTTGCATATCCTGAATTACGTTGTTGCACATTTACCTTTTTAGATAAACAAAGAAATATGAATAGGATTGACTTTCAATATAAATGAGTGTATGAGATGCTGGCTACTGGAAGCCCAATGTGATATCAGGCGCTTAGAATAAATATGGTAATAGTTAATAATTTGAAGAATTAATTATCATATATAAATCCCAACATTACTCATCAAGATGACCTATAATTCATCAAAATATTATTATTATTTTATTTAAATTCTGATGTTTTTCCAACTAAAGTTTTCTCAATTAGTAACCTTTAATCGTGTGTTAAATAAATTTCTAAATTCCTACTAAAGAATAAAGGGCCTTTAATTAAATTTATCTTTTTTTTAAAGCTAAATCAACACTGGATATATGCATAGGCTTGCATTAAATCATTTTATTTTTCAGCACTGCTAATCATTTATTTAAATAGCTACATTACAAATTAATAAACACATAATCAATTTTTATTAAATGAAAATGTTATCACTCATTAAAAATTAGAAATATAACACCTACAAATGTCCATCATTATTCATTTAGCTCAGTCTCTACTAAGTATCATAATATATCCACAGTATCTGATTATACTCTTCATTTTTTGTCTGGTTGTCTGGGTATTAACTCTGTCTACCATATTATTATAATCCTCTACTAATCTCTATGTAAAGGTCCTGCACAGATGTTTAGATAGGGGGTTATAAATTAATTATCACAATGCTTGTTTGCTTTTAATTAATTTCACAGATTAAACGAGTGATATGTAAAAGGTTAAGTCTTTAAATGAACAATATTTTGTCTAATATAAATATTCTCTGAAAATTAAATTGTCTGAATCCAAAAGGAAAATAATTTATTATTTTAAAGGATGCCTTTAATGTTAATGTGAATGTACCGTTTTAATTAACAGTAATTATTAACTTTGAAAAGAGCTGAATTTTTATAAATTTACTTTTTAAATTAGACATGAGAAAAGAAATTAAAAGAATAATTTATTAAGTATATTATGGCGGCCGCATACAAATAGACATTTTAACCAAAAATCACTATTAACATAAATACTAAAACAGTAAGCCTTGACGTGTACTATATGGACAAACATTTAAATAGATGGATAATACAGACAATTAAGGCAGGTTGTGTTTGAATTCATAAGAATCCTAGTATGAATATCAATTGCTTATTTTCCTACTCGCGTAAGTCACAAATCTAATTTTTTAAGAGATTGTTTTGCAATGTTTATAAGTGTCTATAAAAAAAATTTGAGATTTCCAGCACATAACTTTATTATGCTGGTCTTATGTTTTTTATATGATACCTGTAGAGCGTTTTATAAGGTGGCGTTGGTCAGCACGAGAAAGACTATTTTAATTTATTAATATTTTCTTTCACATGAAACTCTTTATTTTTACTTAATTTCTACATAATCAATTTAAAAATCATACAGCTGAATTAAAAAAAAGGGGGGAAATGAAAATGTTTCAATCGCAAATTCGGTTATATTTATCATGTCTACTTGACAAATACCCGTCAAAAATATTTCTATCAATGTCATTAAATTTATACCAACTTGTGTATTTGTGCAATTCCTCATTTAAAGCCAGAATCGTGTCTTATCTGGAAAATGGTATAGCCCAGTCAAATAGTACACTAGAAATCGCTAAAATCGCAAACTAACGGCTAGTTCTGGTTTTTTAATATGTTGTTAGAACCACTACCAGTAGTGTATATCCAAGTTTGCAGCTTCGAAAGACCTGTGCTAACTTCGTAATACTCGAAAAACGGCGTAATTTTCACAATTTTTTTTGTTTTTTCACTATATCTTCTAAACAATACGTTTTTAAAGTAGATTACATTTTCTAAAATTTAAGATCAGAACCAACTCTGTAGATACAATAGTCACCAAGATACAGCCCTCAAAAGATTGGCAATTTTTCCAAAAAAGTGAAATGTTAAGAGTTGGTCAACTTTCGACAGCGAATGTAATTAGCTTTAATTTGAGCACAGAACGACGTCTGTAGGCCCCATACTTTCCTCACAATGCTCATAAATTAAAAAATGGGAAAACTGCATTTTTCGCAAATTTGCTCTGTTACAGCGGTTTGAGGGTTATATGACTAATAGTGTATTTATTCATTTTAAATCAAAAGTTCTCCATTGCCTTAAAAACTCGTGTAAGCATAAGACTTGGTGTGTATATTGAATAATAGTTCCGGAATAACATACTAAAAGTCGTCGAAAGAAAACTTGTGCTATGACCATCATATTGGAAAATGGCGCCCAAAAACCAGTTTTTCTTCAGACGTCAATAAAAGATTACATTTTAAACTTCACCTAACAACGTTAAAGTTTGACATTTTCACCGGCGGCTGCAAAAGCCTTTTGCATCCCCTTGCAGCGGATGCAAAAGTAATGTAAGTTAATAACTCAAACACCCAATTTGGAAAACAACAAAAACAAATTTATTGTTTAGAGTTATAAAGATTAAAACTACAATGATTAAAACTAACATTTTCTCCAAAATAAAATCCGCCAGAGTGGAGTTCTCGCTGCGTTCTAAGGAAATGGTCTTTAATTCTTCCTCTTCTACATGAACTTCTGTACTCGTAGCACTTGTGCTAGGCTGCCTCTTTTTTGTTGCTAGAGAGTCTTCAATATAACGCTCAGCTACAGTGCTGGATTTCCAGCCATCATGGCGCTTCAAGCACATTAAATCTGCGCCGCCGTCCACCAACAGTGCAGCTGAGGTTCTTCTTAGACAATGCCCTGTGCATTCTGTATAGTTCGCTAATTTTAAGAAAAAATCTACCTCCCTAGGAACATTACTTATTTTAAGGATTCCTATCACCGCTCTTGAGCATTTTCCATTTCCATACTTCAAAAAAAATCGGCGATCATTCATATCTCGTGGGCGCAAAGCAACATATTTGTTATAGGAATTTCACCAATTCCTCGCAACGACATGCCCCTGAGATACCAATAATCAAAACTATCTAAAAAAATACAAAATATAAAGACTTTTTTTCATGCTATTTCTAAAACTTACCTTCATTGCCAAGTATTTTTCGGCCGAAGCTTCCGATAAAACTTTGTTAAATTGGTCTTTTGTAAATACTTTGGCCTGCTTTGGGGTGTATCCTTCATTCTGCTTCTTTAGATATGCACGAAGTTTCAAGTATTTGCTTATATCTACGTCATGTCGAATGCTCAATAATGATTTTATCATCGAATATTGGGACCACATTGTCGAGCTTTTCATTTTCATTTTTGTTGCTAATTCGGCAAAATAGGTTAACATTACGGTTTCAGAGTATCTTTTAATATTTTTTTCATTGCACCATTTGATAAATTGCTGAAAAGCGCGTTCATAGATTTTGCTCGATCTTGTAGGTAATAGATCATTTATTGCACTAATTTCTGACGACATGTAGTTCTCCAAATCCATCATACTCCTAACAATGTAATATTTTAATTTACACAAATAGAAACAAAAAGTTTAATAAAATACTTACAATAACACGGAGAATCTTCACAATTTTCAACTTGTTTAATGCATTGTTTTCAACGAAACCTAGCAACGTCTACTGCTGCTTTCAAGAGCACGCTAGGTAAATCTTACTATTCCTCATTTTCACAACCTAATTATTTTTCCTTATTTCACATTTAAGTGTAAAAAACGTCTGAAGAAAAAATAGTATATTTTATGCGGAGCAAAGTGACTTTTTGTGGCTCATCTGTATTTGCCGGACTCACTACGTTCGTCCGTCAAACCTACAGATTCGCCACAAAAAGTGTCACTTTAGCTCCTTATAAAACAATATACTATTTTTAGCCATAAAATGCAATATTTGAAAAAAAAATTTGACAATTCGTTAAAACACCAGTAATTTTTTTTGTGAACAGTTTCATACCATAACATGACTTTTCTCTTTGTATTTATATTTTCTGAGATTTTTTTTTAATTGACACTGCTGATGCTTTAGTTGCATTTCGCTACTAAGCTAGGCTACCATAATAAACTCCTACTGAGTATAGTATCCATGGCTTATTTTATTGTATCGATTTTCTCCACGCCTTCACTGAATGCAACACCACCACTGTCATTTTCGGGTATGAGAAGATTAAACTGTGGAGCGCCATCCAGAAATACCCTCAACTCATCACCACAACTGAAGTGTTCCTCCAACCTATTTCAATCCACCAAGCTACCTTAGATGCCGGCGCGAAGTACCTAGTAGTTCTGTATGGAGGAGACTACACTGAGGATACGCTCCAGAGCCTGCGCTACAATTTTTTTTGTAAAAACAGCCGCCCCGGCCTCACCCGTTGGCCTCCAACACCGTCTTGAGAACTTAACAGACCAAATTTGCGAAAAATGCAGTTTCCCCATTTTTTTAATTTATTAGCATTGTGAGACTATGGGGCCTACAGACGTGGTTTGGGCTGAAATTAAAACTAATTATATTCGCTGCATCTACGCCTATGATTTTACCCGTAAAATGAGTATTTACCCCGATTGAGGGGTCGAAAGTTGACCAACTCTTAATATTTCACTTTTTTTAGAAAAAATTGCCAATTTTTGGAGGGCAGTATCTTGGTAGCTATTGTGCCTACTGAGCTGATTCTGGTTTCAAATTTTAGATAATATAATCTAAGACGTAAATAACAAGTTTTGTTAAAAACGCATGGTTTAGGAGCGATAGTGAAAAAACAAAAAAAATGCGAAATTGCGCGATTTTTCGAGTGCTACGAAGTTAGCACAGGTCTTTCTAAGCTATAAACTTGGATATACACTACTGGTAGTGGTCCTAACAACATATTAAAAAATCAGAACTAGCTGTTATTGTGACTTTATTGTACTATATGACTGCACTAGTAGGACAATTATGAATTTAGCGCCAGACATACCGTCAAAATATTTTAACGTATTTTTAATAAACTATGTTTACACTATGGAAAAATTAAAAAAAATTAGCCAATTTTTTTTTATATTCCCGAATTTTTTGAAATCACCTGTAAGTGTATAAGTTTAAATCTACCTAACTAACTGTTAACTGTTATTTATTCTTATCAATTTTAGTACTATAAAACAGTAATACACTTATGCCTTAAAACATTTATACGTGCACTTAATGTTATACAAAACATTGTAGTACATTTTGCAGAACATTTTACGACAAATGATGATTGAATCATATACGGGATTGTCCGTAAGCAATGGTCCAAAGTGAAATGCAAGATTCTCGGGTTCAAAATATTACGATATGACGTAACTTGCTTTAATAAAATATTGATAACAAAAAAGACAGTGTGCCAAAGTTCCCAAAAAAAATCTCCAAAACGAAAAAAGATATTTTTTTCATTCTTGGTATAATAAATAGAAATATAAAGTACATTGGTTTTAGCTTCTTAATACGTTTTCGTTATGTACAGCGCAAGGGGTAGAGCAACCTTTTAATCCCTAATTTCTACGCCAATGGAGTACATTTTTTTTATTAAAATCCGAAATCTTGATGTTTTTCAGATAAAAAAGGTATACTTTGGGTAAATCGATAAGTTTAACAGTTTGTAGGGCATTTGTATTTTTGGGTATTTATTACCAACTGCTTAGGCAGGTTATTATTTGTATTATTTGGGAAACTGCACCAAAACGTGAAAATCAGGAAATGGTAGATCTAATGATTATAACACAAAACTGTCATATAAACCTAAGTTCAACAGTGCTTCGTTTTCGGATACACGGTGTCAAAGTTAAGAACCTGTCTAAGCAGTAGGTAATAAATACCTAAAAATGCAAATATCTTAGAAACTGTTAAAGTTAACGATTTAGACGAAGTATATCTTTTTTATCTGAAAAATATCAAGGTTCAGCATTTTAATAAAAAAAAACCAATCTACTACATTGGTGTAGAAATTAGGGATTAAAAGGTTGCTCTACCCCTTGTGTTCTACGCCAGTGTACATAATACAAACGTATTAATAAGCTAAAATCAATGTACTTTATATCTTTATTTATTAAACCAAGAATGAGAAAAATACCTTTCTTCGATTTATGAAAGCAAATTGAGTCAGATCGTAATATTTTGAGGACGAAAATCTTACATTTCGCTTTGGACCATTTCTTACGGACCACCCCGTATAATTATATATTTCTGTCAACAGCTGTGTAAAAGATTAACAGATAAACACGTCATCTGATTTTTAACTTGTTAAAGAATTTCACTATTTACAACCATATTCGGACGAGAGTTTCCGAAGAACATGATACAGAAAATACGCACATGAATCTTTTACGATTTACTTTAATCATTTTTAACGCTGGCTACAAAAAAAATGAATAAAGAAAACCTATCTAAAAAATGTTTAAAAAGGAGCGCCATACTTTTTGACGTACAGTTCAAGGTTTTCTAGATATTCACAAAAATACGTGATGGATCGTACGAAATGCATGAAAGGCTTATTTATTTATCGCCCTATCAAAAACTTTCACTACTAATTTATCTACAATTCAATCATCTTTAAAACAGGTATTTACACTTTTTCTGCAAATTTAAAAGTTTTTGAGATATCTGCAAAATGTATTGCGCCCTCTATAAACTACTTTTATTCGTAAACCAATTTTAACCAAAGAGATATTTTAGTTATAACACTAAATATAGCGTTTCGTTACGCCGGTGTGCACACACGTACAATCCTACGCGCAAGCACACAAACAAAGTTTGATACTATTATTTAGAAATTTTGCATGTTTGAAAACAAAGAGTTTGTAACTTTCAGATGTACAGGGTAGTATACTTACTAAATTATTAAGAAAATCTGAAGCTATTGAACCAATTAAATATAAAACACTGTGTTACAACCATACTAGAGTTCAATGAAAAAATTAGTAGATAGACCTGTGTTTTAAATGTGCATAAACTCAATTCAACCTTTTATTATCTTCGAAATTATTGTCTCTACAACGTATACTGGTGACATTGAAAATATAATACCCAATAAACATAAGTATATCTTAATAATTTTTTGTTTTAGTTGATTAAACGAATATAGTTCGTACTGAATTAAGAAGGAATACTTACCAAACCAAATATCATTGTTTAGTATTGCCATGGTTTGAAAGTTTGACGTTCAGTATGTACAGGACTGGAGTAGAAGGGACCCGGTTTTCCTCCGCCACTTTTTTGTGACGCCATACCACCACCTGCGACATCATAAGCCACGCCCATTTTCAACACGTGGCCCCGCCAGCTTCCAGCTGATTTGGCATGCGTGCGCATGCTGGCCCGGGCCGCGCGTTTTGATTGGAGGGCCTAAGGGAGGATACGGCCCCTGATTCGTGATTGGTCCTTGGGCCTCGTCCAGCCTCCAGGTTCTATGTGCTGCTTGGAGGTCTAAGGCTCTGTATTCCGATTGGTTAGTTGTAGATCTCTGGAATTGTTATAGCGGGAAAACTTGAAATTTAAAATAGTGGTCTAATAAGGGGGCCCGCATACTATTTCATAAGACAGCTATAGGCCTGCGGAACTTGTTCTCGGGTCTTCGCTCCTTGTAGTTCCCCCTGATTATTTGTAACGACAGCTACTGGTATATTTTTAAAACTAATGAATGTTTTTTGTAGTAGAGGTTGGTCGTGGCACTCCTAGTAGTGTATTTTAAAAGTAGAAGGAATTTGAAATAGTATTCTAATAATGGGGCCCGCATAATACCTCATAAGACACCGTTAGGACTCTTAAACTTGCCCCCTTGTTTATTTGTTTGTAGCGCCACTTCTGTAGATATCTGTAATAGGGCCTGATCGTGGTTCCATCTAGCGGTATATTTTAAAAGTAGTAGGAGATGGGAGACAGTCGCGACCTAGTTATGTATTTTGTAAAAAGCTAATTGACGATTTCTGTAATTAGGTCTGGTTGTGGTTCCATTTTAAAAGTATCGGAAGCCAGTAAAACTTAAAATTGGAAATAGCATTCCGATCTACACTAGGGTGTCGTAACTAGTCCTGTTTGTTTGTTTGTGTCACTGTGTACCTTCTTTCAGCTGTCTGGTCTACAACCCTTTCTGTTTTTCCGTCTCTGTTATAGCAGAAATGAAAATTGTAAAAGGTTTTAATAGTTTATTATATGCAAAACAACGTAAGATTTAGATCTACAAATGAGTGAGTAAGTTAACAGTTTAAACCTTACTAAACGTTTAAACAATTAATATTAAGTTAGTTGCCTTGCCAGAAAAGCTTAAGCTACGTATTGTTGTTGATGAATTAACAGCCTGAAACTTACTACCACAAAACAAAAAATATTTTTATTTCATGACCCAATTTCATCATTACATAGCATAGTAATTATACTAAAACTGTTTTTCTAAACCAATATTAAATTGGTTGTTTTGCCTACCGAACCTAAAGAACACATTGAAACACCTTTATTCTTTTATCCCTTATTAAAATGCTCAGGTAGCATACATTTACATTCCTCCAGCTCCACCACCACCCTCTCGCCGTACTTTGTTGATATGATGTCCAAATTGAATATTTTGTCTCTAAATACGTTTTTAAAAGGTTTAAAACATGTTGATGCATTTGCAGCAGTTAAATCCAAATTATAATTATAACATAACATCTCGTATTTATGTTACATTCACCTTTTTACGTTTTGTTTATAAATAGAACGTACTTAAGGGTTTTCTCTAATCATTAATTTAAAAGTAAAAATATTTTATTGCATAAAAACCCATTAATGTGTTTACATAAAGACCTATAGTTATATAAGGTGAACGTACAATTACGAAATCTAATTACATTATTAAGTAATATTAAATAATAACCCTTAACATATCATATTAGAGGTATTAATCAACGCTTATAATACGATTAATTATATGTTGATTTGAAATTACTCTGTCAAAAGGGCGTTAGATTTATAAACAAGTTTCAAGAATTCGTTTCAACCCGAACATCTTTTAAAATTCAAGACTAAAATGCCGATTTAGATTAGCTTACAGTTTGTAAAAACCAACTTGTATATGTATTTATAGTCAAACTTGAAATCAGGTATCTATATTATTTTATAGACAAGCGCTGTCTTGTAGGAAATATTCATTATCTAATATGTCGTTATAGCCCTATACGATAATTACCGTATAGCAGCCATGATCTCACATTGCATTAGAAAACTGCTCTATTCGAACATTTTAAGCTTATTAAGATAACAGTCAAGTAATATAGAAATAAATTTAAGGTGTTGATCTAAAACCAGTTTCTATCAAAACATCTTGGTTATACAAACAAGATTTAAAATTCAAATGAGATATTGATTTGAAATCAACATCTGTCACAAGGACCTTAGATTTATAAACAAAATGTAATTGAATAATTAATGTTAATACTTAAGATAGTTTAAAGAAAATGTAGTTGTAATTATCTTTAACATGCTAATAACAGGTTAGGACAAATTCATCACGTGATTTAGATTTAGATAGCATTTAAGTGAAAACTTAAACATCTTATTAAAAGACTCGCAGATAAAGGTAAAATCTAATATTGTCATACCAATGGTGGATTAAAAATAATCCACAATACTATGTTATCTACAAAAAAATCTCTAAGGCGTTTTAGATGAACACGTTAATTATGTAAATTACATAAAAGGAGAATGGTCACGGAAATACAATTATGATGTTTACGTTCTTTGTTATTTAAACGATTTAAGATTTTTGATTGACTGAATCCAAACACTGATAAGAGCGTATAAAATGTGGATGATCCGATTTCTCTATCTGGACGTTTTAAGCTTATTACGACGGCTACCATTTTTAAATTTGTTTATTTGAGGTTACTTTAGCTGTCATTGTCTACATTTTGTTCGCTTATAATACAATCAATTATATGTTGATTTGAAACTAGCTTCTGTCAAAAGGGCCTTAAATTTATAAACAAGTTTCAAGAATTGGTTTCAACCCAATCATTTTGTTCCACTTATCAGCATGCTGACTTGAAACCATTTTCAGTAAAAGTCTAAGGTGTTGATTTCAAACAAATCCATAAATAGATTTTAACTAGTTCACAATTATTAAATTCGCTAAGCAATATTAGAAATGATCTGAAACCACTTTCTATTAAAAGATCTTAGATATAGCAGCAAGATTGAAAATTCAAGTCTAAGATGTTTATTTGAATCTAGCTTCTGTCAAAAAAGCCTTAGATTTATAAACAAGTTTCAAGAATTCATTTCAACCGGATCACCTTAGTTGATTTATCAGCTTCTATGGACAAACATGTTTTCAGAATTCGTTTGAGCTCAAATACCTTACCAGTATGCTGACCTAAAACCAGCTTCCGTCGAAGGATCCTACATACAAAAATTTGATGATGAAAGTCTAAGATGTTGATTCCAAGCAAAACGTTCGCTGCGTAAACAAGACGGCTGAAAGCCAAAAAGGTACACGAAAATAAGATGGCTAAAACAATCTGGCTGAAAGCCAAAGAGTAACTCGGAAACAAGATGCGCAAGGAAGCAAGATGGCGGAAAGCCAACACGAACACCCGATTGTTAGCTTAGGCTTATTTTCAAGGTGTCAACCCCATGGCAGAAGGACACGACTGACCAAACTGTCATCCCAAGATACCGGTTATACCCAAAATCAACCAAAGTGGACCTTAGATACTGCTGTAGCCCTCAATACAACATGCTGATCGAAACCGGGCAAAAGTTACAGTTTTGAGCACCGTTTCTAGCATCAGGTTAGACAGTTTAAAATTGTTTTAAATTCCATTTACGTCTGAGTTGGTTCTCAACTGATACAGCTTGTTCAAGATGTAGGATTCAATAGATTTTCATTTCCAATTTTGATAATACACTTCATCTTTTATTTTAACTAATACCAGGCCAGCGAAGTAGTTGTTAGTAAGAAAATGTAAGCTTTCGCCATTACTACACATATTAAAATACTTATCTATTTTTGCTTATGTTGCGAAAAACTGCACCTTTGGTTGCATATTTAGTACATTTTTAACTTGTTTAATTTTAACAATGTAAAAAATTTGAGTCCGTTGACTTGAAAAACTTACCCATCCTCAATTATTTGAGTCGATTCGATAAAAAAAGTGAATAAAAATAAAAAATAAAACATTTTTATTGGTTTCATAGATTTAGACTATACTTTTTTACGAGGGTAAGGTGAAAAATTCTCGGCCTAACAATGAAAGGCTGCCACTTTCAGTTAAAAAATGATTTTATTTTTCTACGTAATCTTGACCTTGACTTCAACACACTTGGTCCGGCGTTTTTCCAACATCAGTATTCCTTTCCGGAAGTAAGAATCTGGAACGTTGTAAAAAATTCATCGGCCCTCTCAACTTTTTCATTGGATGCGAAGCGCTTCTGAGAAATAAATTTCTTCCAATTTGGGAACAGATAAGAAGTCTGAGGGTGCCAAATCAGGAGAATTGGAGGGATGACCGAGCAGATCGTACATCAAATCCCGCAGTTTTCCCATCGACAACGCATCCTTGTGTGCAGGTGCGTTGTTCTGGTGAAAACTGATTTTTTTATTGTTCAAGCCAGGCCTCGTCTCACGAATTTTGGCATCCAGCTGCTCAAGAAGGTTGGAGTAATATTTGCTTGTAATAGTTGTGCCTTTTGCAAGGTAATCAATTAATAGGACCCCTTTCGCATACCAAAAAACGCTGGATATGGCCTTTCCGTCATCAATTTCGCTTTCTTTAGCGCTAAACCACCGGCATCCACCCACTGCTAGGACTGCTGTTTCGTTTCTGCCTCAGCCATGGTGATAAATCGCCGCGCAGAATCGGTTGGATCCCTATTGAATCGGTCCAAGGATTGCTCTTGATCGGTATTCAGCAAATGCGGCACTCATCTGCGTAGAGCGTTCGCATCCCTAATTCTTTGTGCAAGATGTTTCTCACACTTTCTTCCGATATCTCCACAGCCTCAGCTATCTCGCTCACCTTTTCTCGCCTATCGTACAACACGATATCACGCACTTTTTGAATGGTTGCTGGTGTGGTTGCGGTTTTTGGCCGTCCTTCACGTGGATTATCTTCAAGGGACTTGCGACCACGTTTAAATTCACCTGCTCACTTTTTAACGGTTAACATGGAAGGAGCAGAGTCCCCGTAAACTTTTATCAACTCCGGACGAATTTCCTTAGGGATTAACCCATCCAAAACGAAGAATTTTATGACAGCACGATATTCAAGTTTATCCATTTTAACGAAAAACACGCAAGGCGTCTACTG
This sequence comes from Vesta saturnalis, assembly GCA_036346205.1. NCBI lineage: Eukaryota > Metazoa > Arthropoda > Insecta > Coleoptera > Lampyridae > Vesta > Vesta saturnalis. The sequence continues at coordinate 1,128,264 of JARFJB010001262.1, forward strand.
AAAAACATCGTGTAAACAAACTACTTGAAAGAACAAGTTGAAACTTGTCATACGAACTAATGATACGTGCACCCAGGCAGGAAACAAATTTTTCCTCAATAGAGCACCATCTCTGTGTCAGGCCGAGAACTATTCACCTTACCCTCGTACATTTGTAGTTTTCTTAAACACGCACATGCTTATTAAATTAAAAAAAGTTTACCTCTTTTCAGAATCGAACCTTTTGTCTGCGCCCTACGGATTATTAGCAAAATACCAAATTTGAATATAATCGCTTTTAAAGTTTTTGAGATATCGCGGCCAAAAGATTCATCGCAGACACAGACGCACGTACGCAAGCACGCATGTACGCATCCGTTGTATTTTTTTCAGTGGAGTTACCTGAAAAAATAAGTGTATGATGAGATTTTGGAAACGAAGAGCAGTTGTTAGTATGGGTTACGTCAGCAGTTAATACAATTTCGCGAGAAATGCTAGACAGTGTTTTAATTTTTTCAGTAAAGAGAGCTTACCTGTGTCTAGAAAATAAAGGCAACCGATTTGAACAGTTATTGAATCACTTAACTTTAATTAAATAGGTTTAAAAGATTGGGAGTTGTTAAATTAGTACATAAAAAAATATTATCAAATACTAATATTATTCCGAATTTTTCTTAAAAGTTAGCTTCAAAACCATAATGGTTAAATTCGTAATAAAAAATACTATCGAATACAGGGTGTTTAGTTAGTTGCCGCGATATAAAAAAATAAAGTTGATGAAAGTTTCTCGGAGACGAAACGTCGAACAAAAAAATTGAAAACGCCATCTACTAGAATTCAAAAAGTGATAATGAAGAAGTAAGTACATTTGGTTTTTAAAAATCTTATAAAATAAATGAAGGAATTACGAAAAAAGAAAAACCCAAAAATCGCATTTTGTTTTAAATCTCGGAAACGACAAACAATAATGAACTTTTGTAAACAACATGTGAACATGCCCTAAATTAGACAACTTTTCTCTAATTTAACCGCCTTCGTAACTCTTACCGTTTTCAAGATCCCCATGTTGTTCATCCTTATCTTGGGCACGTTGTATAGTAAATAAATAATTTCTGAGTAGAGGTGCTAGCTTAACTCAAGAGTGAAGTACATGTAATCAATTTAGTTCTGATTACTTTTTTATGCAAAGAAAGTACTCATATTAATTGCTGAGTTGGGACCTATTTTATCTACACGCAGCTTAAGAATCTACTCCTTCTACAGCCCCAGGTTGTATTAGTACATTAATTTCAGTATATTTCTTACGTTTAAACAGTGTTGTATGTAGACATTTTTTTTTTATTGTAATATTGCGAAAATTATGGGTGTAATGTAATTGTGTGTCGCGTATGGGTTTTTGTAGAAATTCCATCATCAATAGGACTGTGGATGTTGGAGTTTATTAGGAAGGAGTATTGTAGAGGACAATTCTGCAGACAGATCGTCATATATTTGGGTTATAATTACTGGAAAGTGAATATTTGTTTGGGTTTTCTTGGATTATAGAGATGTCCATATTCGGAGAAGGATGTTATAAGGACGGTGAAGATTGCATTAATACTGCCGTCAATCCTAGGGACAAGTCTGTAAGACCTTAAGCATGTCGATAATGGGTAGCAAATTTGTTACGTCCATTGTCAAATTGTTAGAATGTATATGTATATTGCGTAGTGCTATGCGTTTGCAGGAAGGGAGGGATTCTTGTTGTTTGTACAGTGGATCTGGGTTATCTTATATAGGTGTGTTGAAGCGAGTGGTAGCGTCTCATGCTTCCGGGAAAGGCTTTTAACATGTTGGCGTGATTCCGTAGTTTACCTACAATTTTCTGTATGTCTGGAATCCAGTTGAAAGGTTGTGTAAGAGGTCAAATGGTATTTCCTCTTGAAGGTGTACTTGAACTTGTCGAAGGTATAAGATGACGTTGGCAGTAATGTTCTTGGGTTGCTTTTTAAGATTTCAGTGACGGAATAGTACGGCTTGTGGTTTTTTTGGGGTCGATAGTGATTCTCCATTGGGTTGCCCAGTTGAAGAATTGTTATAGCCAATAGAAAAGTGTTCGCTTTGATGCCGGGCTTCTCCGTTTAATCGCTCAAAACGAAGTATCGTTTGCGAATTGAGTAACCGAAACATTAGTGTTGGTTCACATACGGATGTTGTATGAATACATGAGGTATAATATGGGAGCTGCAGAGGAATGACCGCTGACGGTGGAAATGATTGTAGTGTATTTTCATCTGCCTTTGCCTTCACAAACCCATTCCTTAGGTATCAGAGGAGCTGGACAAAGGAAAGCAGTACGCCTAGCGATATAGTCTTATGTATAAGTCTGGTGTGTCAAACTTTCTCAGACTTATTATAAGCTTTTGTTATGGACGAAAAAGTTTAAAAATATATTGCATTTCTACATACATAAAAGCAAAATTTACATCGATTGGGGTTTGAATCTCAATAGCGTAGTTGGTTAGCGCGGTACTCTAGCAAAGTACAGGTCGTAGGTTCAAATCCTACTCGTGGTAAACTTTGTATTTACGTATTTAATAAAATTAATAATAATTTTTAATTACATATTTACTTATGAACTTATTCGTTCATAATAAAAACTTATAATAATTTAATATATTAGTCATTTTACTTTGGTATGTGTCAATCCTTGCGATATTGCAGTTCTACATACATAAAGACAAAATTTACATCGATTGGGGGTTGTATCTCGATAGCGCAGCTGGTTAGAGCGTTACTCTAGAAAAATAAATGTCGTAGGTTCAAATCCTACTCGAAGTAAACTTTTAATTTATATATTTAATAAAATTAATAATAATTTTCTCACTTATTTGCTGTCGAAAAACTACAAGACAACAGTTTCTGCGATTAAGCGCTTTGGGTGTTTCTGTGTATAATTCGATAAGGGGTCAAGTTATGTACGGTTGGATCTGAATTCAAACTGACTGCCAGGTATGAGGTTGATGTCTGAGACCCTCGAGTTTTGCTCTAGATTGGCTTTGAAGTCTGCATCAAAAGATAGACCTTCTGGAGCTGTAACTGTATTTTGTAGGTGAAGGCGGAATAGGCATTTCCCCGCTCAACGGAAATAATGTTAGCCTGAAGATCTATTAAATGAGAGCGGGGGTTGTTTCTGTTTGGTGAGGACTTCAATTTTATTCTACTTTTGAGAGTTTTGAGGTTACTTGTGTAATTCTGTTTTTTTTATAATCTGATGCGGGTGTTTAGTTTGTTAGTTTATGTTGTGTTAGTGTCAGACACTAACACAACTTACGTAAAATTGAAGTCAATTAGTTCTAGAATGTAATGTAATGTAATTGGTGTAATTGCTCTTGGCAATTGTCTTTCCATAAGCCGAATTTTAATTAACAACTTTTATTTTCCTGATGAAGCTAATAATTCATTAGCGAAATATTGAATAATAAATACATTTAATTAACTTGGCTAGGTCTAATGCCCAATAACCTTTAATTCTTATCATATTAGCAAAGACCAAAAATACTCGCATCAACCCTTATATATATATATATATATATATATATATATATATATATATATATATATATATATATATTCCGTAGAAGGGATATTAAGTCTTGGGGGATTATATCAGGAAAATACTGATATTACGGATCAAGGAAGGTTGCTGCCATACACTGAAAGTGTAGGGGTAGACGAAATCGTATGGGTATCGACTGTGAATTAGGAGTGCTATGTTAAACACCTCGAGTGTTTTGTTTCAACAAACGATAAAATACAAATACTTTCAATATAGTATTTGTATTTTATCGTTTGTTAGCAAGTCTTTAACGAGAGCGCGCTCTCGTCTAACGACCTGTTCTATTGTAAGATGCTTTGTACTTGTGGCTACAGTTCAGTATCGATGGAGATGACAAGAAGCACGATGTGTGTTCCAGACCGAGCAGTAAACATTCATTAGTGGAGGAACTTAATTGCTGTTCAATCAGCCATCTACATTATCAGCGTACAATTTTCTTCAAGGAAATGAGCACTCGCAGAAATTTGTCTATGTGGTCTGTTGGGATCGGAGGTAGTCAACTGGTTACCTTGAGAATAGTGGGGAGGTGGTTTTTGACAGTCGAAAGAGAAAATTGTTACACTCTGGCGTGTCGCCATAGGCAAGGCATTTTCAAAATTTGGGCATTCGTCTGTCTTTGTGCAAGTGGAGCAATACATAGGAATGGGCTTTGGATACGTGGAGTTTCAAATGTTTCAGTAGGTATACACTTCGGGAAGGTTTAATGTGGTTATGATCCGCAAAAAAGGATGTTAGTCGATTTCTAGTTCCAGAAATAATTGGTGTCTCGGGGGAGGTTGATGGCTTGAACTATCTCCTTGAATATCTAGGTCAACCTAGCGCGCGACACAAGGAAAACAAATGAGTTTAGGTCGTTCTAAATTCTAGAAGTTATGTTATAGTAATTGTCGGAGTTCCTAAGTGATGTTTTAATTTTGTCTAAGCTTCTCGGGTGGTAATGAGGTAATGGTAACGATGAGGTTGTGGTTAGACTTACACTTTAATCCCCTCCTCTAGGGGAAGGTTTAGACAGCGTAGGAAGTTGTAGAGTTTTTTTTTGGACACGATGGTGATGGGAATACTGCATAAGCAATATCTAGGTTTAGGTATTGTAGCAGAGGAAGTGGAGGTAGATAAAGAAGAGGATGTTTCTAAGGCGATGGGTGAGAGAGTTGCTCATGGAGTTGCGTAGGTGCAGGTTGTGGTATTTAAGGTTGCCTCACACCCCGCTAGATGAAGGCTTGGACGTGTAGAGACTACTAGTGTGCTTTTGTTAGTTATTTCAATAAACAAACAACAGCCATCTGTTATATTTGCTATGTTTCTTATGCTGAGATCTCTGGTGGTGACTTCTACTGCTGGTGTCCTTAATTTCCTTTTTTCTTTAGTGGTGATGTCCTGTGGGTAGTTGTATTCTGCTACGATTTAGTGTACTTGGTCGGTTCGTTGGTGCGGCTTGACTACTGGTCTAAACACTCTTGTCAGAACATGGTTTGACAAGAAGGTACAGTAGACATAACCATAGAACCAAGTTATTGAAAAGCGCAAGCTTCTATCACTTGTGCCGCTTGCACTACGAAGTTTGAAAATCGTCAACATTATTGATACTTAGACGCTCAAATTTAGTAATAACAGCGTTCCCCTTCTTCCAGTATCAGCACCAGGTTTTAAGAAACTTTCTTGCGTTGCTTAGAAGCACATGCAAGGAATTAAAATAATGTATCCTTTTTCTATTTCGATAAATATATTTATCGTAATAAAAAAAAGGATACAATCAATCAATATTAATATCAATTCAAATAATTCTCAAGTCGAGAAATTTTTTCATTGTGCTCATATTTTTTCTGGAATTAATTGCCGTAACAAAAGTGGTTCGGATTAAAAATGTATTTATTCCATAAAAAATGAGAACATATTATGTAAATACATACCCATAAGAAAAGTTACTTATTGGTAGGTAACTTTTGAGTTTTGGTAATACAATAAATGCGTTAAATGTAAAATTGAAATAAAAACGCATTTATGGTAGGATACTATACTATACTATACTAATAACTAATAAATATGTACGCATACCTTTATTATTGAACATTACAGAAAATAATTATATTTTATATCATTTTGTAATGTACTGTAGCGTCCCCCAGGTACCCCATCTTGAAAAGCGTAATTTGAACTTATTTGCAATAATGCAAATCCAAGAACCAATCAATCGCTAAGTGATTTATCTTGACTTGACTGACAATAATGTCACTATTACTCAGATTAAATGCCTGCCTTACATTGACTTTCCGGCCAATAATTAAAACATTAGAATTTATTTACAAGTCTGATATTTAATTACTGGCAAACCTCAAATTAATCAAACGAAGTGGCCGTCTAGTGTTAGGTACGTTATGCTATCTAAATGAGATAGTCTAGATGAGGTACGTGTTGCATCATGAGGGGCAGATAAAAAAAATTGAAACTACTCAAATTAAAATCAACGAACTTTGCGCAGCGATGGTTCAGACCGTTAATCTACTATTGTGAAAAAGAACCACCAAAAAAACCAGTTTATTCATAAATAAGCAATTGCATAAGTACATTAATAAATCAAATAACAAAAAAAAACAATGAAAGGGTTAAATATATAACAAAACACCATTAAATCAGGTTAAAGTGCGTACAAAATTATAAAATTAAGAGAAAATGAATAAAAAGCAGTTTAGTTACACAGAAAGACATAATAAAAAAACACATGTAGTCACACTCACAATTGGGTCATAATAATCAAAATAAAAATCATAATAAAAATCGAAACACCAAACACACCGGTCTTTAAGTAAATAAGCGCATAAAATAGTAAATCAAATCACGGTACATATAAAATACAACAGTAAAATTGCACAGGTAATAAGGTAAATGCGAGAACAAAAGAATACAGGCAAGGGCGTTAAAGGTACCAAATTGTTCAGTGACAACTAAAGCACAAAATATCTAAGTCACTGTAATAATGCACATACAAAAGAGAAATCATCTCGCAGGTAAATAATTCAACTTCAACAAACTGAAATAAAAACGCATTAAAACAAAGCCTTACAAGGGTACGTTATAAATAGATCACTAACATCATGACCGATATATAAGTTTTAGTGCGTTAGAAAAATACCGTGCCCCACTCACCGGTTATACACTCATCTATACAACAAATAAAAACAATAGAAATAAAAATTCGAGGTGTTTAATAGTCTGGCTTGGGAGTGCGTACCAACCGGCAATTGCCTTTTACAATTAATAACCCGCGGCATCCTATACCCATTCACAATCACCTCTACACAATTATAAATATAACCAACAACCAACAATGCTAATTGGCACAAATACCAGCGGTAGAGGGCCCTGTACTATCCTTTTATTTTAGTAGATTTCAGCTTAATGAGTCCGCGTACGAATAAGATACCTATGCAAGACAATGTTTGGTATTTACTATGTTATCTAGGCTGGTAAAACGATTTGCTGCGAGCTTTCAGTTATATAAAAATACATACTTCCACTAGAATAAATATTCCCTTAATTGATTACAGGCACAAATCGTTAACAGACGCGGTTTAACCCCGAAAGAAAAGACAACTTAGTGTTGGCGAATTGAAAAGAAAAATGTACACGCAAGAATTATTTTAAAGACAAACTGTTTACAATGAAGGTATTTAATTAACCCAAAAATCGATCTGGCTCGATTGACAAGCTAACTACAACTGCCCCCCTTCAAAACTAACTATATCTACTCCTGAAAAGCCACCCCCGTCTTTCAAAAGTAACAAAAAAATAAGATACATAACTTATGTCGGAATAGTTTCATAATAATTATTGCAGGACACCTTAATTTTAAAAATATGCATTCGTCTGTAACAACCTTATATTTACGTGTCTCGAGTTTCCCAGTAACAAAGATATCTTTTAATCGCGGCCCTGCCCGCCACAATTAATCATTAGATCAATGACATTTTTACATCAAGAGCGCGCATAAGAAAAATTCCAGTGATTTGTTACGCCCCTTCAGTAAAGCATTTTTAAGCGTGCACTTGCCACTCACCCCCTAGCATGTGTTTACATACATATTATATACAAACAAACCTACATTCCTTAGATAAAAATATATATAAATAAAAATATTTTGAAAACATTAGTAAATTACGACATATTATCAAGATATCAAAAAAATCCACTAATTACCTTGTCCATCGTGGTAACAATGGCGATTTGACAAACGTTTATTACAATAATAAAATTTTCGCGATCCGCTTCCTACAGTAGTAATATTTCATTAACAGAAGTCTGTAATTTAATTAGGTTTACTGAATCAAAAAAGATCTACTTCATGCCAGAGTCAAATCAGTACTTACGGATATCCGTTTTATTATATTTAGGTTTAATTACTGTGCTAATGAAACCATTTGTAAAATTCCTTTCATCATTCGTATTTGATCTCATGCACAAACCGACCATCAAATTGTGTTTAATTTATATGGCGTAGTATAAAAATAATTAAAATAATAATAGAATTTGTTAAACCGAATTATTTAGTACTCCAAACTAACAAATTGTGTACTACCCTGACAAAAGACGCGTTTTACATTTTTCACCTTCGTTTATGGTCCAAAATTTAACATAATTTTCATGTTATTTATATACTCCGGAACATGCATCGATCTCAGACAGGTGTTAAAACATTCGTAAAATTCGAATGTAATCGCTGTTTCAGTTTTTGAGTTGCTACGGCCGTAAAACAAATTAAATCCACTCCTTCTGCTCCTTATTTACACTGCAAAATAAATTTTTGAACTTTTCAGATTCAATTCTGATTGACTGAAGGTTATTAATAGCAAAAATTATAACAATTTGGATATTGAGAAGTTATGAGAATATAACAAGCCTACTACGTATCAAATTTACACATTTATTACTGCACTCAGCATAAAAAGATGCTATGAACAAGAATATCAAATAGGTAATATTATGTACTGCCTTCTTTTTATGGACATGTACACTTATGTTTATTATCAACTTAAGCACATCACGTGTTATTATGTTCTTGGTTTGAACCAAATATGCTTAATAATCATTAAGCGTTTTTATATTTGGTCAAAATTTTATGGCTTTGCAACACGTACATGCTATAAAATTCTCCAGATATGAAGTGACGCTCGTATATTTGTCTTCGGTTTTAGTTACAAGTTTAGCTTTGCCAGCAGTAAAAACTTTCCTATAGGCGTATCGTCAGACAACGTTTATCGATTTGTTTACATTTACAATAGATGCAATTAGTTGATAGAGTTTCGATTAAGTCCTTTGAAATGGTAAAAATAAATCAAATAAAGGGAAAGAAATTGTTACATTTATTCCATTGTTTACTTTAGAGTCAGAATATAAAAAAAACTATTAACACACCAATGCCAGTTATTTATATTTTGCACATGCTAAGGATGAAAATAAATTTTAGTCAATAATTGCAATTACAGCTGATAGAGTCATATATAAGTTGAATAGTAAGATTAAAACAGATGGTACAAATTAGGCACGCCAAATTTGGCATATTGAGTTTTGGTTAATGTAATGTTATTGAATATTTCAAGATAAAATTCAATTTACTCTATGTGTTAAACACATTGCTTATTTTTCACTATTTCATAGTCTTTTGGTATCGTAATCTGGGTAATAGTACCAATGCAGAAAAAGTACCTAATAGCCAACAAATTTATACAATTTGAATAAGTGAAAACGCAAACATTAGTCTATTATTAATATAACAGTTTGATCAACGTATGAATCAACTATCGAATACAATTTTAGTAAAGAGTTAACTAGATCCTTGATAAATTAAATATTGTTAAACTGCCTTGAAGGGAACCAATCAAAACACTCTCTAACGGACGAAGACTAACAGTAGAAAATGTCATAATCAAAGAGCAAATTTAAAAAGATCTAATCAAATTATGACATGTGTTAAGTTATGAAAAACTTGAATTTGAAATAAAGAAAAAGGCATTCACAAATAGAAACTTGGCATCAATTAAAAATCCAGTCGAATTTTATAAAGAAATAGTTGTTTAATACCTTTAAGTGTTACTTTACGGTGAAAACACAATTTTGGCTTTGACTTTGCTACTTTGACTATGTTACTGTTCTTCGGTACATTGACTGTGGTACTTTGACTTTTGCTACGTTGACTTTGATACGTTGACTTTGGTACTTTGATTTTGGTACTTTGACATTGGTACTTTGGCGTTGACACTTTGACTTTGGTACTTTGATTTTGAAACTTTGACTTTGGCACTTTGCCTTTGGTACTTTGACTTTGGTATGTTGACTTTGGTACTTTGACTTTGGTACTTTGGCTTTGATACCTTGACTTTGGTACTTTGACTTTGGAACTTTGACTTTGGCACTTTGACTTCGGTACTTTGACTGCGGTATGTTGATCTTGGTACTTTGCCTTTGGTATTTTGACTTTGGTACTTTAACTCTGGTACATTAACTTTGGTATGTTGACCTTGGTACTTTGACTTTGATACTTTGACTTTGGTACTTTGAGTTTGGTACTTTGGCTTTGGTACATTGACTTTGGTACTTTTGACTTTGGTACTTCGACTCTGGTACTTGACTCTGGTACTTTGGTTTTGATACTTTGACTTTGGTACTTTGACTCTGGTACTTCGACTTTGGTACTACTACTTTGTCTCTTCGACTGTGGTTCTTCGATTTTGGTACTTCGACTCTGGTACTTGAATTTGGTACTTTGGCTTTGATACTTTGACTTTGGTACTTTTATTTTGGAACTTTGACTTTGGCACTCTAAGTTTGGTACTTTGAGTTTGGTATGTTGACTTTGATACTTTGACTTTGATACTTTGACTTTGGTACATTGGCGTTGGTACTTTGACTTTGGTACTTTAACTCTGGTACATTGACTTTGGTATGTTGACCTTGCTACTTTAACCTTGGTGCTTTGACTTTGGTACTTTGAGTTTGGTAATTTGAGTTTGGTACTTTGGCTTTGTTGCTTTGACTTTGGTACTTTGACTTTGATACTTTGACTTTGATATTTTGACTTTGGTACATTGACGTTGGTACTTTGACTTTGGAACTTTAACTTTGGTACATTGACTTTCGTGCTTTGAGTTTGGTGCTTTGAGTTTGGTACTTTGACTTTGGTTTTGACTTTGGTAGTTTGACGAGGGTACTTTTACTTTGGTAGTTTGACGATGGTACCTTGACTTTAGTACTTTAAGCTTAACCCTGACCTCGTCCTCAATTTCGACTGTGACGTCGACTTCAACTTCGCCTTTGACTTTGATTTTGACCTTGACTTGGACTTTGTTTTGATTTCAACTACAAATTATAGTGCTGTGGCAATGGTAAAGCATTTCCCTCAAGGTTCACGAAAAAACTCGACACACCAAACGCTAAAATTAAAATTAAGGCGTACCATTCTTCTTTTTTTTAGTTGTCCATTGGGATATTTAAATATTTCGATAGCTTCAAGTTGTAAACGAACGAACATAATAATGAGTTTGCCTTGACAATATTTCCATATTATCGAATTGCATATTGTCATTTAAATTATTTAAAACATGATCAACTACCGCAGATTTCTCTGGTTGACTTAATCTACAAAATCTCATGTTATTTACGTCCTGTATCAAACCTACGTTTTTTGTTCCAATGTATACTTTTCCACATGAACAAGATAACTTATACACTCCGGAAGATGATTACGGATTTGATGTTAAATGTTTTCTTGTAGGTTTAAAAACAGTCCTAATGTCATGCTGCATTAAGAAAAGCCAGTGTTTAATGTTGGTATTGCTTTCCTCCATTTTATAACTAATGCAAAAATCCTAATTAATTTTAGCTTTTGGTATACCTAGGTTTTTTGCTGTGTTATTTCCTAGATCTTGATGTAAATGCTTTGCCAATTATATGTTAAATTATCACAGCACTATAATTTAACATGTAGTTGAGAAATTAAAATTAAAAATGAAAATTATACAACGTACTACATAGCGTTTTTACTGTAAAATAACACTTACACTTATTAATAAAGCAATTTCTTTGTTGAACTTTTGAATGATGTCACGTCTCTATTTATGAATGCTTTTATCAATTTCAAGTTAAAGTTTTACACAATTTTTCACTTACATCACAATTTGATTAAATTTTGTTAAATTTGCTCTTTGATTATGACATTTTTCACTGTTAGCCTTCGTCCGTTAGTGGGTGTTCTGATTTGTGATCCACAACAGTTTAACAATATTTAGTTTAATGAGGATCTAGTTATTCTTTACTAAAATTGTATTGCATGGTGGGCTTTTTACGTCTACCAAACTGTTATATTAATAGCAGGATTATATTTGGGTTTTCACTTTCTCAATCTCAAACAACTCTGAAAGGTTTTATTACTAGTGAAGACGGTAACTGTAAGTGTTTTCAAAACGTTAAGATTTGTGTAAAATACACCATTTAAAACCAAAAAAGCTAAGTATTTTAAATTAACGTTATAACTCATTTTAAATATTCAATATACAGGGTGGCCCATGAGGTTTTGGCCAGTATATATCTCGAAAACTACGATACTGAAATTTGGTAATTGTAAACAGTGGGTAGTATTGCCCATTTTAAGCAAGCAGCCACTTTGTTGCAACGGGTAACGTGGTATCACTTGCAAAATCTATAATGGGACACCCTGTATATTTTTTCACTTCTGTAAAGGTTAGTCTTGTGCTAATTCGGCGATATATATTTGTCTTTTGTTTGTCAAAAGACAAATAGATATTGCCGAATTAGTATAAGAGTAACTTTTACAGAAGTGAAAAAATATACAAGGTGTGCAGTTAATTTTATTTAAAAGAGAACACGTCAATCTCAAAGATAATATTAACATAATTTATCTAGCGGTTCGTGACTACCGTTAGGTACAGCTGTTAAAGTTTTGATAACCATTGTAGTCCACGTATGTTCTCAATACAAACAAAATGGGAGTAGTAAGGGCCCCGCACAGGACAAATCCTCCGGAGAATAGGACAAAACCTCCGCGCATGCGCCCTGTGTATTTTTGTCGCAGCCCCTGGAGGGTGGCAACCGTAGACACGCATCTTAATTGGCTTTAGTACATTTAATTTAATTTTAATTTTCTGATTTCAATCTATAATTTGTTGCAACGTTACATTTCGGGTAACGTGGTATCATTTTCAAAATTCTTAATGGACACCCTGTATATTTGCTAATTCGGCGATATCTATTTGTCTTTTGTTTTTTAGGTACTTAGCTGTGATAAACAAATTTTATGAAGGTTACATTTATATATATATATATATATATATATATATATATATATATATATATATATATATTATATATATATACACTGCTGGTTTCTTGGGTGTTGATCAGCGTAGCTGTTCTGGTCTTTTGTGAACACAAAAACGCGGTTAATAAAGTTCAAGCAACATCATTCTTGGCCCAACATGTAACCACAACAGGACACAAAATTAAATTTAAGGACGCAAAAACTTTGGCAGTATCGAGCACTTTACAGTTAGAATTCTCACAAAAGCCATAGAGATTGAGAAACACCCACACAATCTCAACGCAAGAGACGATGCTCTGAGACTACCATCAATATGGAAAACATCATTAATCAAACTAAAATCCACAACACCCAAAACAGCATCAACAAAACAAGAAGTGAAAACAGGGAAGCAAAAAGTGAAAGTAGTGTAAGCAGTGAAAGCACATGAGACTGCCGAAACGTCGTTTTGCAACAAACGTTCAAATATATATATATATATATATATATATATATATATATATATATATATATATAGTAATACATAATGTAATTTATTTATAAACTACACAGAGTTTATGGAAGAAAAAAGAAACAAAGACGATCTAAGTATTATACAAAAATGTTTTATTAAAGCTGGGGAGACCTTTTCTCGAGATCTACAACACCACTTTCTAAAATATCGGAAGCAATAGGCGTAGAGGAAAATGGGCTAGTTAAAACAAGCAATGTAATACCGAAGGTTTTAAAAGAAAGAAGCAATATAACAAACAAACTAAAACCCTACTATCTTAAGGAAATAGAACCGTCATCCTAAGCTTATATACTATCTACAAAGAATCGTAAGTTGGAATTGGAAGAAGTAGCTTTAACGAAACGAAAAATAGAATATATAGAACAGACTAACAGCGTAAAAGATGATTACAGTAGTCTATTGGAAAAAGAACAACAAATGTTACAGTTTAGGGACAATATAATTAACTACTTTAAGACATCTTGGAATAATCTGGACACGTTTGGAACTTACAATATTTATGCTTACGTTATTAATAGAAAAGTCAATAACCTATCGTGGGAGTTCTGGCAGAAACGGGTGGTTCCAAAGCTGTTTGCGTTTTAAGAGGTTACATTTATTTGCCTAAACGTAACAGTTTCATACTTATTATCAAAAAAGTCCCAATTTTAAAATTTGTGATAAAAACTAGATACATACTTAAATCTAGTATTCCTTGTTCGTGGTCACCATGGAAACCAAATAATTGAGAATTGAAATAAAGAAAAATATTTGAATAAATTACTGCAAAAAATTATAAAAATTGATAATTTTGTGATTCAAAAGTCATTTTTGACAAATAGAAATTTTCTAAGTCATTTTTTTCAAATTCGATATTCAACATAAGTGTAAAAATTTAATACTTTATGAGTAAATCGAAAAAAACTACTTTTTACTGCGGAGGTAATACATACTTATCAGCGCATCATTACACGATAAAGATGCTTATTTATTTTGTTTTCTTTTGTAGTCAATAATTTAATAAAATTGTTGACAGTTTGTGTTTTTCTTGATGAAATGGCTCGACTTGAATATTCTAATACAGATTATTTGAATTAAATTTTAATTCACAGAGAATGTCATAGAGTTGTGAAACGAACAGTAAGAACATTTATCGAACGCTAACCTGAGCGCCCCCGACCATCCGCAGATACAATAAGACGTGTGGTTCAAAATTTGGAACAGTTTGGCACATTTAAACACTCTGCGCCTCGCAAAAAAAAACTGCTATTGATAACAAACAGAATGAAGTTATAACTTTAGGATATTTCCGTGAAAAATTCTTGTAATTCCATAAACGACGCGAAAACAGATATTGGCTTAACACCAACAACCATCAGAATAATTCTTAAGAAACATAAGTTTAGATCATACTGTTTACAATTACGTATTTTGTGCTATTTGGAATAACGAAATCTTTGACGTGTATTTTTACAACGAAAATTTGAGAGGTTTAAAATAGTTGATTGTTGCGATTTATGACTACAAATTTAATTTCTAGGAGAAAATTAACTTGAGATATCAAACACTCGAATTCAACACCGATTAAATCTAGAAAGGGAAAATTTATGGTACCAACAAGATGGTGCGCACCCTTACAACACCAACGCTGTTTCCATGAAGCTTTATGAAATTTTTGAAGATCGTTGGTTTGCCAATAATGGTCCCTTTTCATGGCCACCTAGGTCACCTGATCTTACGCCAATGGATTTTTATCTTTGGGGTCGAATTAAAATATTGTTTATGCTACACCACTAACGACTAACGAAGATTGCATTGCAAGAGTGCAAAATGCCTTCAATTCTCTTTCTCCACAAGAAATCCCAAGGGCTACAAATGAAGCCGTTATAAGACGAGTTAAACAATGTCTTGCGTCTAACGGGCAACATTTTGAACATTTATTGTAAATTAATTTACATTTGATCACGAGCAAGAAATACTAAATAAGCGACTTTATCGTGTAAGAATGCACTGATAAATATGTAGTTACTACCTCCGCAGTAAAAAGTAGTTTTTTTCGATTTACTCATAAAGTATTAAATTTTTACACTTATGTTGTATATCGAATTTTAAAAAAACGACAGAAAATTTCTATTTGGCAAAAATGACTTGAATCACAAAATTATCAATTTTTATAATTTTTGCAGTAACTTATTCAAATATTTTTCTTTATTTCAATTCTCAATTATTTGGTTTCCATGGTGACCACGAACAAGGAATACCAGATATAAGTATGTAGCTCATTTTTATCACAACTTTTAAAATTGGGACTTTTTTGATAATAAGTATGAAACTGTTACGTTTAGGCAAATAAAGTTTTAAACAAACGTTCCTTAATTTTTCCCGTTAAATCGATCTGAGTAATAAAAAATAGGGGTTTCCATTTGATTTTTTTAGTAACTTGATTTTTTGATAGTCAAGTTTAGACATTCATAATTTTATTTTTATGAAAAATACAAATGTCATTTTTTGCAGACTGTTGCAATAAACCTTTTCCTACAACACCTCAAAGTTTTATTCAAATTGTTTGACAGGAACAGAACAATTAATGAGTTATTACTAAGACCGCATCTGTCAATTTTTTTAGAAAAATGTTTTTTTTAAACGACTGAAATTTTGTATCTAGTTTATTTAACAAACTTACCTTAAAATTCGACATAGAATCCAAAAATGTATTAATATACGGGGTGTTCCATTTAAAATAAGCAACTAAGTACCGACTTCCGTTATAACCGGAAGTGGTATGAAGGTTAAAATACTTTAGATGAGTTAGCCCTAACATCATTACCCTGTCACCAAATTTTCAAAATTATAGTAAGTTTGGTTTAGCAGATACTCATACGATCAGCTCCCAAAGGCGGACCCTGTATATACATACATACATACATACATACATATATATATATATATATATATATATATATATATATATATATATATATATATATATATACCGTCATTGGCTAGAAAGAGAATTGGAAGAACAAAGTATAAATTTAAATTATAAAATTAAAACTAAATTGGGTGTACCAAATCCAATTAAGATACGTGTGCACGGTTGCATACTCTACAGGGGCTGGTATTAAAAACTACACAGGGCACTTGCGCGGAGGATTTGTCCTGTGTGGGGCCCTTACCATTAATGAGTTTCAATTAAAAACTTTTAATATTAAACAATCCAAACAAAATGTTCAATAACTTCTATAACGTATTATAATACAACTTAAAGATAATAGAAATAAAATTTGTTAATCTACCCGCTATTGTGTAAAATACAATGCGTTTACATGTGTTAAAAAGTACGAAGTTCTGTGATTTTGAATTCTAGGTAGACAGAATAAACCGTTATGTAGACAATTATTTGTTTGTGTACAAAGTGGTAATTTTTTATACTAGTTCCTCCGTTGAGAGATGATAAATAATTTTAGCCTAATGATATGATAAAAAAATTCAACTATCCAAATATCTCACCACTACTGTGTACGAGGTTATAATAGTAGGCTACACAAGTAGTCCGCCATCTTATGGCCTTGACATTCACACACGCACGTACGCACCCTTCCGCCAGTTCATCAGCATTCCAATAAATAAAATTGGTTTCCGACGAATATAATTAAAGGAGTCAATAAGCAAAATAATCAAGACTTGTATCATACGTGTGAATTGATTGATTTATATTCTAAAATTGCATTCTACTTAATAGAGATTCAAACTAAAACTTAATGAATTGAAATGTTATAAACACAAGATCTAACCAGGAAACAGATTATATTTACGTTCTCAGACTTCTGTGACTTCCGTCATCAAGTATTGTATTGATTTTTGCCAAATTTCCAATACAAACTAATCAATTTTTGTAAGAACGTTCAATATTAAGTAATCTAATTAAAATTTAGCTTCAATAACGTACTATAATACAATTCCAAAATAGTACAAGTAAAATTTATTCGTTAATCTACCCAATATTGTGTGAAATAAAATGCACTTTAAAAATGGAATTCAAACATGGCATGTGTTACAGTAGGCACTTGACTTCTGTATCTTTGAATTTTAAGTTGCCTGTAATTAGTAATTAAACCGTTCTGTAAGCATTATTTTTATGTACGAAGCAGTAATTTTTTATGCCAATCCCTTCGTTCTGAGATGAGAAATTATTTTAACGTATTTATGTTAGCAAAGTATCATTAATTAATTTTACAGTTGTGGCTGAGGTTATAAGAGCAGGTTGCACCAGCTTTACGCCATCGTTTTGCGTTTATACTTACACATACGTATAGCAACGTGTGTACATTATGAGCTAAACTAATAGTTTAATTGCATATTTAATTTCACTGTAGTAGATAGTTACTAGAACGATTAATTTTTTTAATTTATATTTTGATAGTAGTAAGTTCAGTTGAGTTAAACAGAACTTGTATTTATTAAAAATCATTCATTAGACATCATCATGATTGTCTTTGTAAAGAGAAAAACTCTGACCTTTGTATAGATTCCTAATCGCCCTTCCGTCCAAAATAATTTTACTTTAGTGACATCAGCTTCAACCACCATTTAAACCCTGCAGATATACTCTAATAAGGTTACCTGCAGCAATCCGCTTGGAAAAGCGTAAATGTCCAGTATTGGACAAAAGACAAGATAAACTGTGTTGTATCTTTGAGTGGTGCTCGAGGCAAGTAATACCAATCCGTATCAACTCCTGGAACTGATAAACCGTCGTCCGTATTCCGTTCTAGGAGTTGAGAAGGCCGTGAATTGCATTATAAATTCAAATACCGTAGATATAGTTATATTTTAAAAAAGAAAATAAAATCCTTTCTCAGCTAGTTTTAATTTGTGTATTAGTGAAAGTTGACTGCAAACCTCGCGATGCAACCTACAAGAATGTAGTAAATACGATTAGTTAGCCGTTTTCTTATAGGACAAGACTCAGTGAAAGGCTAAGGACTGAAGTGTCCACAACGCATATCACAAACATTTTTTAAAAATTACAAATTTTATAACTCAATAATCCAAAATATTATGTTTTCTAAGAAACGTTGCGCAATTTGTAACGTAGTTCAATAATTTACATTGTGGTTATATTTTTACATTACAACTCAATTTCTACTAAACCGTTTTGTGGAAAAATAAGTTTTTATTCGTTATTTTAGGAAGTAACTATCTCTCTGAAAAGGTTCTATTAGTGAAAAATTAATGAATTCTGGAAGGCCAACAAAACATTAGCTGGATGTTGTCTTTAAGGAAATGAAACCATTAGAGAGTTTTCAGCATTTAACACAAACATTTCCGAAAGTACTGAGTGTTCTTTTCATAAATTAATATGAATTACATTTAACACAATTGCAGTGTGCCTTTTAACCTGCTTTAAATTGCCCTAACTGCCTTTGTTTAAGCGTCGATTAACTTTCATCCCTACGAAGAAAAAATTACGTCATAAACTATAAAGATAAAAACAAAGAAAATAATTAATATAGTTTGAAACAGCATTTTGCTCCATTTAGCTCTAAATTGATCACATATTTGAAATTTGAATTTTAGCTTTGAGCTAGTCGTTATTGACTACTTCACATTAGCCACTTTCTAAGACTATATATTTGGACCCGTTTTTCACATTAAAAAGAAATTATAAATTTCGGTGGATATAGGAAAACGATTTTTCAGTGATTTTTATTTAAAATTTATTTATTAAATAGACACATGTAAACTTTATGACTTCGCATCACTTTCTCAGCAAAGTTACAGCTTGTATAAATTTATGTCAAATATCTTCTAAACTAGCGTCAGAAAAAAAGTTTATTTTTGGAAATATACTAAATTTGCATATACTAGGCGCGACCTTTCAAGATGAGACATGGGAAAAATATATGAATATACAAGCTTTTTTATAATTCCGTCAGAAGTTGACTGACAGATAATGGTTATTTATGATACAAGTGTGTTATTTTACATATAAGTTACGCTGGGAAATGTTTAGCTCTCAAGGCCCTAGACCGAGAGGGCTAATTTTCCTAAGTGACATATATCACAACATGCGAGTCTCATACAAAATTTTATCCAACCGCAGAACTATGTTATATCAAAAGAATGTTACTTTAGTTGCAGTCTAGAATGTCATTGTTAAGAATGATCAAGGTACCTTCATGTTACTATGGAATACGGATCTGCATTTTTTTTAATAATAAATAATAGTCATTCAGACGTGATTTGTTTATTTCCTCATTGCTGACGATAAATAGTGAATTTTTAAACGAGAAACCAGTTTTTAAACAAAAATGGATCAGGAAGAACTTCCACAAGAAATGATTGATGAGACATTATATTGTATAAATTTATAAATAAAACATTACTGTTTTTAGAAAAAAAGCGTGACATAAGTTATAACACAAAATTAACAATTATCTACATTTTTTATTGTTGTATTTGTATACAAAAGTAGGCATAAGATGATAAAATAAAATTACATTAAAGGTGGAGCAAGAATTAAAGAAAAATATAATTATATGTAGTTTCCTATGTCTCAGCTTGAAAGTCCTCGTCCGGTATGTATGCAAATGAATTCAACCTGTTTTGCCTCTAATAGTTAAAGAACAATTTTGAAATGCACTATGAGAGAAAAGTGTCAACTTTCTGCCAGTTTTTACCCAGTGTCCACATGGTGAATCATACTGTAATAAGCTATACAATTTCAAACTAATATTGAGTACCACTGGTCACCCCTACGATCAATTTCAAAGTTGAACGAAATGGAGGAACTTAATCTACTAAATCTTTATTTGCCCACGTTCTTGCAACGAGGTCTGTTGCATTTTCATTTGTTTCAAGCTTCTGATCCAAAACATTAAGAGATATATTATCGTCGGAACTATTCGAGTATCTACAACATCATCCTCATAGTGATAAGGAAACGAGATTTTCTACGCGTGAGAAACGTGCAGGTTCGTCTTGTTGAATATAAAATTCGTCGTATTTAGCCTCACCTTGAATTGATTCATGATTAGATAGAATTTCTCTAAAATGTTTAAGTGTATTAAGTAGTTTAGACATTTTTTTCTCATATTAAGTGCTTAATCTATCAATCTAATAAATATGAGCAGAAGAAGGGCAGCCCCTCTGCTTCTGATCGATGACGCCACGGGGTTGGAGGGCGTGGCCACACCCATTCCCTACGTGGGCATGCCCACTTTCAACTTCATAAAGGGTAGACCACGCCCCCAGGTTTCTGCTTGGAAGCGGCCAATTTTGTATTGGCGGCTATTGATTGAAGGCCTAAGGCTTAGCATTCTGATTGGTTCCTTCGTGCTTTTGGAGCCATCTAGTGATGTATTTTTAAAACTAACGTATATTTTTACAAGTCTGTACTTGTTATGGCGAGAAAACTTGAAAGTCCACCTCGTAAGCTAGGTATACGGCTCCGGGACTCTCGAGCCCCTTGTTTACTGTGGAGGGAGAAGTTGAAATTTGAAATAGTATTCTAATCATGGGGACTCGCATACTATCTCATAACTATACTATACATAACAGCTATAGGGCTCCGGAACTTGTTTCGGGTCTCGCCCCCCTGTCGGGCCCCCTGATTGTTTGTGATGTCATCTAGTAGCGTATTATTAAAACTAATGAACGTTTTCAGCAATAGAGGTAGATCGTTGCTCCACCTATTTTAAACGTAGATGTATTTTAAAAGTAGGTTTAACTGTTATGTCGGGAATGGGGACCGCATACTATATCATAACATACCGTTAGGACTGTTAAACTTGTTACAGTCTTAGTCGCACTCCCAGTACCCCCTTGTATGTTTGTTTGTGGCGCCATCTGGTTGTGTATTTTGTAAAAAGCTGTAGTGTTTTTCTAAAACGCATTAGAGTTTTTTTGTAGATAATACATTATGAATTATTATAAATTTACATCAGTTCCACATACATACATAAAGACAACATTTACATCGATTGAGGCTAGTATCTCGATAGCTCAGTTGGTTAGAGGGCTACTCTAGCAAAGTAATAGGTTCAGATTCTACTCGAGGTAAACTTTTTATTTGTGTATTTAATAAAATTAAATATTATTATTTAAAATCATTGGCATGGCCAATATTAGATTTTACCTTTATCTGCGTGTCTTAATATAATCACGTGTTTTAGATTGAGATAATATTTATGAAAACATAAACATAACTATGTTTATGTTTTCATTTAAATATTATCTAAATCTAAAACACGTGATTAATCCACGTACGTACTGTGTAGGGACCTAAGCTGTTATTAACACCTTAAAAATAATTATCACCTTTCGTTAAACATATCTTACATATTAAAATTAATTATTCAGTGACATTGATGTTAAATCAATATCTTAGCCTTGAATTTTAAATCTTTTATCTATAACCAAGATACTTTGGTAGAAGTTGGTTGCAGATCAACATCTTAAATTTATTTCTATATTACTTGGCAGTTTAAAATTTGGATGTAATTAAAAATCTGTTTATGGATTTGATTAAGATGCTACACTGGTTTTATAAACTCAATATAATTACAGGGATTTTTTTATACAATAAATAGCTCAATGAACAGGAAAGCAGGGCATATAGAGCATGTAAACATCATAATTGTACTTCAACCACCATTCACCTTTTACATAATTATCTAAATAGTGGGTTTTTCTAAAACGTATTAGAGATTTTTAAGCACTGAATGGTGAAAAGGTATTACTGTGATTACATAACTGGAGATTCCATATTTCATAATTGCACATTCATCTTATATAAACCTAACCATAGCTCTTCATGTAAACATATTAATGGTTTTCTTGCACAATAAAATATTTACTTTTAAATTAATGATTAGGGAAAACCCTTAAGTACTTTATATTAGCTATTTATAAACAAAAAACAGAAAGGTGATTGTAGTATATATATACACACACACACACACACATATATATATATATATATATATATATATATATATATATATATATATATATATAAGAAACAAAAAATAACAGTTATACACTCTCGTGTCGAATTTCCAAGGGGTTCTTTCAACACGATTAACAACAACACTGGTAAGTAATGGTTTTTGGATTTATTCCTTATTTTATTTACTTTATCTGTTTACTTGTGCAGATTTTTAATGTTATATTATAATTATTGATATGGATTTAACTGCTCTAAATGCATCAACATGTTTTAGACCCTTTAAAAACGTTAAGGATTTAGAGACAGCGATATAATAAAAGATATTCAATTTGAACATCATATCAACAAAGTACGGTATAAGGGTTGTAGTGGGGATGGAGGAATTTAAATGTGTGCTACTTCAGCGTTACCGTAAGTTTTTCAAGTCTGAAAACAACCGTATACAGCAATTTAATGAGGGATTGGAGACTAAAGGCCATTAAGCAAAACAACCAATTTAATATCTGTTTAGAAAAAACAATTTTATTATAATTACTATGTTGTGTAATGATAAAATTGTGTGCATAAATAAAAGCATTTTTGCTTCGGTGTAGTAAATTTTAAGCTGTTAATTTATCAACAAAACGTAACTTCGGCCCTGTAGACAAGGCAGCTTACTTAATGTTTGCTTAAAATTTTTAGTAAGGTTCAAACTGGCTGTGGAGCTAAGACTCTGTGACAAGTTTAAGAGTCCTAACGGTGTTTTTGAGATAGTATGCGGTCTCCATGTTTAGAATATTATTTCACGCCATAACACCTAAATCTTCTTTTAAAATAACTACTATGTGGAATCACGAGCAATCACTATTACAGAAAACATTTATTCGTTTTAAAGATACACCACTAGATGGCGTCACAAACCATCAGGGACCAACCCTGAGAACAAGCTCCGGAGCCCTTCAGTTGTCTTATGAGATAGTATGTGAACCCCATTATTAGAATATTATTTCAAATTTCTAGTATTCCCACCACAATAAACAAGGGGGCCTGACGGGGGGCGAAAACCCGACAAAAGTTTCGGAGCCCTATAGCTGTCTTATTAGATAGTATGCGGGCCCACATTATTAGAATACTACTTCAAATTTCAGGTTTTCCCGCCGATAAGGGCGAAGACCTGAAAGCAAGTTCCGGAGTTCAGCTGTCTTACGAGATAGAATCGGGCCCCCATTATTAGAATACTATTTCAAATTTCAACTTTTCCCTCAAAAGTAGGCAAGGGGCCTGAACAGAGGCGAAGACCAGAGAGCAAGTTCCGGAACCGTGTAGCTGTCTTACCAGATGGAATCGGGTCCCGATTATTAGAATACAATTTCAAAATTCATGTTTTCCCGCCATAACAATTACAGGGACCTCTAAAAATATACCGCTAGTTTGAGCCACGATCAACCTCTATTACATAAAACATTCTTTAACTCGATAGCGCCACAAGCAAACAAACAAAACGAGCCAATCAGAATGCAGCGCCTTAGGTCTCCAATCAATGGCCGCCACCAGTCAGATATAAGGAGCGTGGCCTGCCCTTAGTCCCTCCCATCAGAGCGCTCATCCCGAGGCTGTATGCGCACGCAGGACCAATCATCCGGAAGTGGTCCTGATCGCATGGGGAAAGGGGGTTGCCACGCTCACCCCAACCCCTTTAACGTTATCGATTAAAAGTGGCGGCCGGAAACTGCCCTTCTTCTACTAATATGCAAAGTGGTGCCTACGTACATAAGAATTGTAGGGAAACCATACTAAATTATCCTTTTATGTGAAAATTGTTAAATGAAAAGATTAAATTGTTAGTGATTTAAAGTTTCTGCTGTTTTGTTCGTTGCTTATATTTTAATGTAAAGTTTGCAATAATTCTCTAAACAGTGTTCTCTGCTATTGTTGCTATTTTACAGAGAGAAATTCGAATGATTCTGTGGGAAGCTGCTCCAAGGGCAAACAATAGCGTAGCCCATAACAAGACATCAGAAGAGAAGCAATCATCATCTTTACAAAATTTGTTAGCTGTGACTAGGTGATCCTTCACACCAGATCGCAGTTATGAAACAGCAACAATTGGTAGGAAATGAAGCAAATTATTATTTTTAATGAAGCTGGTTCATTGTGACTTCTTACCGGCACTGCATGAACAAATATATCACGAAAGAATAGGATTAGGTAAGTAAATGGTAATTGTAACATTTGTTCATTAAAGTAGTGGTTAGACGATCTGTTAGAACATTTCAATTCTTGAATTTGTTGACCATTATACAAGAGTTAGTTCAATAATTTGGTTAAGTATGATATCTTTATTAACAATACCTGCTGTAATCATTTTAATCAGTTAAGATCATGTATTGGCAATCAATGCCTGTGTTTGTTACCTACTTAAGGTACACGAGAAAAATATTACCCTTTGTAGGGCAGGCTGGGCCAATTGCTTTTAAATTAGCCAAGTGTTATAGAAAATGTTTGGAATTCTCTGATAGGTTCAATGGTTCAAAAGTTGAACATCAACTTGGTCGTGGATTTCTAACCATAATCCCAAACAATGATTTCCCAAATAATTTACCAATTATTGAGTCTCCAAATGATTCACAAAATAATAATTCTCTAGCGTTCACAGACAGATCAAAACGACTCCGATTTTGAATTACCTCGTAAGTATTAGTCCTATTAATCTAGCTCATGAAGTTAATATCAATCTTCCTGCACAAAATAATGGTCCCAACTGCTATCTAAATGAAATGGAAGTAACAACCATACCAGAATTTCACTTTCGGGAAATGTCGTTTAACGAACTACGAAATATTGTCTATAGCATTAAAAATAGTAATTGTAAAGATCCGTTTGATTTAAAAGTAGATATCAAAATGTAATAAATATGATCTATATTCCACTTACAAAAGTTATAAATGATTGTATTCGTGAATCGTTCTTTCCGTCTGAACTGAAAATTTCAAAGATCATCCCTCTTCATAAAAGCGGAAGCAAAGGCAATGTGACTAATTATCGTCCAATAGCGATCCTGCCTGTTTTTTTCAAAAAATTTTGAAAAAGTATTAAAATTACAAATTATGGAATACTTACAAAGATATGAACTGATATCAAGTAGTCAGTTTGGTTTTCGTAATGGAATGTCAAGCAGTAGTGCAATTTTGAAACTT
The DNA here is from genome assembly GCA_036346205.1 of Vesta saturnalis. NCBI lineage: Eukaryota > Metazoa > Arthropoda > Insecta > Coleoptera > Lampyridae > Vesta > Vesta saturnalis. The sequence continues at coordinate 1,153,791 of JARFJB010001262.1, forward strand.
ACGAATATCATAATTCACTGTTTCGCAAATTGGAAGTATTGCGTAGCAATTTTTTTAGATTTGTCTAAAGCCTTTGATTGTGTCAATCGTAAACATATTAATTAATAAATTTCGAAAATATAATTTTAGTAAAGGAAGTATAGGATTGTTGCAATCGTACCTAACTGACCGTCACCAGTATGTTTTTCATAATGATACATTTTCTCAAACTAAAGAGATACAAGTTGGGTGTCCCTCAAGTGTCGGTACTTGGTCCGATACTATTTTTAATCTATTTCAATGATATTGCTTATCAATCAGATATTATTCTGTACGCAGACGACACGATATTATTAAATACTGTTGATGATTTACATGCATTAGAATCAACATGTAACTTAAATAAAATTAATAAATCGCTTATAGATAACAGACTGCATTTAAATATTTCTAAAAGCGAGAAATGTATTTTTTCACTAAAAAATAATGTAAAATCGGATAAAACAAATAAAATTTAATTTTTGGGTGTGACGTTAGACCCGAAATTAAACTGGTCGAAGCATCGTAAAAATTTAAGCACTAAGTACTTTCACTCAATTGTGTTATGCACTTATAGCATTCTTCTTGTATGCCCAAAATCTTTAAAATCCAAAGACGTGCTGTCAGAACAATTAGTAATTTGGAATTTAGAAAGTGTTACAAAACTCAATTTATCAATCTGGGTATATTAACACTTCCCTGTATTTATATTTTAAACTGTATATTATTGATGAAAGATAATTAATTACCAGCACTATAATTCATTTTCTGATACTCATAATTACAACACAAGAAATAAAAGTCACTTAAACCTTGTTCAAGTACGTCTTTCGACTTCCCAAAACAGTAGTAATTATTATGCGATAAAACTCTATAATAAATTGCCCAATAGGTTAAAACAACTTACACATAAACAACTAGAATATTGCATGAGTCAATACTTACATGTGTACATGTACTTATATGGTTTTTATTATGACGTATTTAAAATAGTTATTCTATTAACAAATGAATAAATTATTATTATTATTATTATCGTATTGTTTTGGGAACTCCCTAAAATATCATTATGTTGTTTACGCGTTCTATAAGACCTTGTAGAGCAAGACAAGCTCCATTGCCTGCTACTGTTTATAATTCTGGTAAGATTAGGAATTATACGTATTGTATTGCCTTTGATTAATCAAACGTATTGTGTAATTCAAAGATTGCCTAATATACTCCCATGAGGAGGAGAGTGGCAAAAAGTGTAAAATTATAATTGACGCGAATTAAGATTTTGATGTTTAACGGTTACTACTGTTTGAATGCATGGAAAGTGTCTATTGAAGGTTAATAATTAAAACCCTATTAATAAACTAACTGCCTTTTGAGTTTATGAAAGAATGCATTTATGATAAACGGCACGCCAAGTCTCCTTATCATACAACATTATATTTACGTAATTATAATAAGTTTGTTCATAACAAAACTTATAATAATTTAAAATTAATCAAGTTGCCTTGGTATGTGTGAATCCTGGCGGTATTGCAGGCTCACATTCCATTAATATAAGTAATTTGATTGTAATCTCATTATATTTAGAATTTACATCAGTTCTACATACATAAAGACAAAATTTACATCGATTGGGGCTTGAACCTCGATGGCGCAGTTGGTTAGCGCGGTACTCTAGCAAAGTACAGGTTGTAGGTTCAAATCCTACTCGAGGTAAACTTTTTATTTATATATTTAATAAAATTAATAATAATTTTTAATTACATATTTACTTTTGAACTTATTCGTTCACAACAAAAACTTATAATAATTTAAAATTAGTCAAGTTGCTTTGGTATGTGTGGATCCTTGCGGTATTGCAGGCTCACATTCGATTAATATAAGTAATTTGATTGTAGGTTCAAATCCTACTCGAGGTAAACTTTTTATTTATGTATTTAATAAAATTAATAATAATTTTTAATTATATTTACGCAGTATATAAATTTTTATAGTTATGTACAATGATATTTTAACACCACTAAAACTTCTGTGCGAGAAGTTTCAGAAATGGGTATGAAGTTGAATAATATACTTAACATTTTATCCCTTTTATTTCTTTAGCGATTACCGAAGATTGGGCATATAAATCCTGCACAAGATGTGAAACTGTTATTTTCCCAACTTTACCAGATAATGCCAGAGCGGTGTTAACACGAGTTAATCGAAAAACATAATTGACCACATGTTTCATTTATACCAAAATGCAGTAATAGTAAATAGTCGATTTCCCGTCAAATTTGTGGATGAGGATGGTGTTAATGGGGGTGGACTAACACTTGAATTATTTACAATTTTTGCCTGAAATATTTTCAGCGTACACTTATTTTAAAGGAAATGATGTTTTAGTCCCATATGTCTGCCTCCATAAAATGAGAGAAATGAAAGCAAATTTTCAATAAGGTCGCATTTTGGAACACGCGATTTTCTTAATGGGTACTTTTCCTAGCAAGTTGGCTATATACACTTTCACGGGTTAATCACTTAAGAAGGAAGATTAAAAGAAACACAAAAATATTCTTTTGCAGGACTAAGTGCTTCTAGCAACAATTGCGGAAAGAAAGTGATTGAAAAAGGCATTAGCAAGTTTTAATGCATCTAAAGTAGAAATTGGCCGACTTACTAGTCTGTTTTCAACCAATAACTTATTAGATATACTACGAGAGTCAGAAATTGAAGATCAAATGCTCACGATTGCTAAAAAGGTAATTATAAAGGACACTGCAGAGTTATATGCAGAAATGAGACTGGGTTTGGCAACTAGAATTTTAGAATTTCTCAATTACATTCCATTAGAAGACATTATTTAAATTTGGACACCCAAGCAGCCCACTGCAGAAAAAGTTATGAATCTTTTAAAACTTTCTGTTGAGTGCCCAAACAACTTTTTTTTACCTTTAAAATTCTGTAGGATCACTACCAGTGCCCACTGCAGGAAAAGTTATGAATCTTTTAAAACTTTCTGTTGAGTGCCCAAACAACTTTTTTTTACCTTCAAAATTCTGTAGGATCACTACCAGTGAACCAATTGTCAAAGTTTTTATTATTTGTGACCGCATCGATTCACATGCCCAATGAAATCTAAGTATCATTTCATGATTATGTTAGATTGGCTCGACGCCAACACACATACAGTAAAAGTAATTAGTTAGGTCTCATTTATGAGTCATAGCAGGATCTCGACTCTGAAATGGATTTATACCTTTGTGAAGTTTCATCATACGAGTATCATCAAATTTCAAATAATTTCACAGCTGCTATTGTCTTACTGTACTTGTAGGAAGTCGTTTATCATCCATAACTATTCGTTAATCACTAATTTTTATACATAATTACTCAGCAAGTTTCTAAATTGTATGGACAAACAGCAACAACACATTCTTCAATTAATTTTGAGCAGAAAATGTTCTATAGACACTAATTTCTATCAGATATTCAATACTGAGCAGTTTTAAAAAATTGTACGTGGTGCAATAAAATCTTTTTAAATTGTTCATGTATTTTGTTCTATTTTTAAATAATTTTTATTTGGAGAAATAGTATCAGCATAAACGTAATTAGTAGTAACGGTCAATGCATAGTCTTCCACTGATTATCAATCAATCTTGAAACCATATGCAAACACTACTGTGTTCATATGATGATTTATAATTCAGTGCTGTCCAACAGGAGGCCCGCGGGCCGCATGCTTACTGTTTACGGCCTGCGGAGCAGGCTTCTCAATGTATAAATTACCTTCAAATATGAAATATGCACAATTGTTAAATTAATCATAAAATACAAATAAAATAACGTGTGACGACACTGGCGACGGATAGAAGGTCGCAGCGAAGTTACTGGAAATCGGACCGATCTTACTCGGTCACTCTCGAATATTCGCGAAGCCACGCGCTGTATATAAAGAGGTTGAGTCAAGCGGGACGGGTTTATTAGACGACATCCCAGAGGAGATAGAAGAGACCCTCGATAACATTCCTTATGCACTCCGCATCCCACCGTCAAATGGATAACGACCACGCAAGGATACCGGCTAACGAATCGTCTACACCCCTCACCACACTCAACCACATGCACACCTAAACCTAAATACTCACAACATTAATTAATCAGACCTTCAAACTTTTTTACACCAAATAAACCCTCAAAAATAATTGTCAATTTTTTTTTTTTACCCACCAAAATAATAAACTCATGATTGTAAACCACACAATTACAAAAACATCGCAACACCAACAATAATGGAATGACCAGGGCTGAAGAGGAGGAATCCTGAACAGTCTACGAATAAGCATATAAGCATAAAACATAAGCATACTAACCAAAAGCATGAGCATACTAACCTAAAAAAAAAAAAAAAAAAAAAGCGGGACGGGCAGAGTTAGTTAATAATTGTTTTACTGTGTAGTACGCACCAATTCTAAAGCCTTTTTAAGTGAAATACTCGGTGAAATATGTCTTCGCAGAAAAGAAAAATAACGAACGAACATCGAGTTTATAATGACCGTTGGGAATCAGACTATTTAATCACAAACAATAATAATAAATTTCAGTGCATTATTTGTATGCCAGTACTATCGGTTCCCAAAGAATATAATATGAAAAGACATTACACTACATTACACGAGAAAACATTTCATCAATATACAGGGGAGTCAAGAAAGGCTATCATTACGGATTATAAGAAAAAACTCAAACAAACAACATTTTTTTAAAAATCTGACACTGATAACAAGCGCAGTATTGCCGCTTCTTACGAAGTAGCGTTGGAAATTGTCAGAGCGAAGAAACCTTTTAGTGATGGAGTGCTAATTAAAAATTGTGCAATCAAAATGGCAAAACAATTCAATGAAACAAAAATTGCCGAAAAATTCGAAATGGTCTCAGTGTCGCACCAAACAATTGCAAGACGGGTGGACCATATCAATCAATATGTATACAAAAAACTGTATAACATGGTTGAAGGATGTTAATATTTTTCGCTGTGCCTGGATGAAAGCACTGATCTGTCCGACATTAGCCAGCTTGTAATTTATATCCGAACTATTCAAAACGACTTCAGTGTAGCAAAGGAGTTGCTTGATCTTATTCCTCTCCATGGTACAACCGAGGGTACAGATATTTTTGAAGCTGTAAATAAGGTGGTATCAGACTACGGGGGATTCGATAAATGTTCCTGTATTGTTACTGATGAAGCCAGAGCTATGATAGGAACTGCAATCGAATTTGCAGGACTCTTGAAACAAAATAACATCAACTATCCTGTGATACACTGTATTATTCACCAAGAGGCCCTATGTGGAAAATCCTTACGTCAAATGAATGTCATGAAAGTGGTTGTTAAAATAACTAATATTATTATAATTATAATTATAATAATTATTATAATATTATCGTGCTTTGACCCACAGAAAGTTTCGTGATTTTTTAGCCGAAGTAGATGCTACATATGGGGACTTGTTATTTCACACCGATATTCGTTGGTTAAGCGCCGGAAATTGTTTGCAACGATTCTTCGCTCTACGCAAGGAGATTCCTATTTTTCTTAAAGATGAAGTCAAGTCCAACACTACGGAACTGGAAAATCAAATGGTAGATGCACAATTTTTAGCAGACCTTGCATTTTTAACAGACCTGACATCTCACCTTAACGAATTGAATTTGAAGCTACAAGGAAAACAGCAGAATATTGCCAACTTATTTGGACACATAAATGGATTTAAGAATAAGATTAAGCTTTTCAAGTCTTCATTAGAAAAAAAAAGATTTTTCATTTTTTCCAAGTTGTAAAGAGCATTCTGAAAAAATAAAGGATTTTGAGGAGGTTTCTAATTTACCTCACATAAAATACATTGACACAGTTGCAGAAGAATTTGATAAAGGATTTAGCGATTTTAAACAAATAGAAAGAGAGATTTTAGTTGTCACCCAGCCTCTTACAATTTCAGTTGAGAATGTAAGCAGAGCAGAACTTCAACTGGAATTGTGTGACTTGCAATCAGATCCTTTTTACCAAGGAAAAACTGAAACTGGATTGGACTGTTTCAAGTTGCTGCCAGAAGAACGATATCCCAACTTGTGAAACTTAGGGCTTACACTGGGCTCAATGCTGGGAAGCACGTAATCTTTGCGAAAGCAGCTTTTCCAATATGAAATTTATAAAGTCAAAATATAGGTGTTCCGTCTCTGATAAGTCACTTACTCAGTTGCTTCGTTTATCAACAACAAATATTGAAGTTAATATTGATGCATTAGTTAGTGAAAATCAACATCCTCAAATTTCTCACTAATTTTTTTTGTAAGTAGATATTTTTTTGAATAAATTAAAATAATAATACAAACGCGTTTTTTCTTTATATACCATACCTATTAAAACTAACTGATAAAGTTGCATACGAAGTATTTTCTAATGCGGCCCTCCAAAACGCATTTTTTAAAGCGGCCCTTGGAGCACTTGCAGTTGGACAGCCCTGATTTATATGATGTGCACCTCTAACTAAAATGTTTCTGAATAATTTACATTGTGAATTTAATAGCTTCTTGTACATATGACTTCCAATTGTTAAAAGAAAACAACCATATGTGAATAATACTTAATATCTGCAACTCAATTATGAGTATTCACTCCGTCATTTAACATGAAGGTGCACTCCTCCGAAAAACAGATATTGTAAAGTAAATTTTGATTATTGGTAAGTTGTTCATTAAAAGTTTGCAAATCTGCATCATCATTTTCGCTCACCTATTGTACTAATGCCCTTTTGTATGCATGAAACTTAAGTGTCTTTAAAAATTCATGAACACTAGAGCGTGAAACACCAGCAGCTCGAAATATTTTTTTGATGAACTAAATGTGATCCATAATTGCACATGAACCAAAACTGCAACTTCACATGCTTCATTTCGAACTGGACGATTTACTTCACGCATGATGTTATTGATAGAACCCGTAGTTTGAAACTTATCAATTAAGGGTTGTACGTATTGGTAGCTTACATTTTTGTTTAGAAGAATTTGATTAAAAATTGTTGTAACTTTAGCACAATCATTATTGCGAAACTAAATTGCAACTTTTTTAATTCTTTCTTCTGTGGAATAAACCGTTTTGATTTAGTAGATGAACACGATCTTATACTGTGGTGAATAAGATTATTTTGACATGATCTAATGTTCTGTTGTTCTCACTTTTTATTGTCATTAGTTTACTTCATTTTTTAATTTTGAAACTTTTAAGACGCAACTTCCCAGCAACAAATCACTAGAATTAAAAAAAGAAATATGGCTGCGTTAAGTACTGAAAAACTCTTCCAACGTAGAGGTAACTCTTTAACATATGGGGGGTTGCTATAACCCGCACATTTAAAGCGTTTTGCCATTCTTTTTGCAGTGTATCCTTCGTTAAAAAATATTAAGAGTTGTCGTGTAATGTTGACAGAAGGATGACCTTTACATTAAATCAAAATTTACATGATAGTAACACCGATAATATTTATTTTTGCACCTACGCACCTGTCCGTGTTTTGCTTTAAGCATAATAATTTATACTAGTGAATACTTCTTGTGGAAGTTCCAACAAAGCATTAATAGCTAAATTTAGCGAATTAAATGTCTCATCATTGATTCCACTACGAATTGATTTGTTAATGCAAGATGCAAATAGGACTGTTCAAATTTTCTTGTAGTTTCATATAGTCTAATCGCACTTGCCATTGACCCTCTTAAGCGTTCCAAAACTACAACTAGATCCATAATTACTATGAGTGCACTATCGATATTTCTACGTCTACTCGGGAAATAATATACAAATACTATTTGCTACAATCTGTAATGTACAATCTACTTTTTTTCATTTGCGCCCTAGATTTGGGAGTTATTTTTACAAAGTTGGTATAATATTTTTCACTGTCAAATTTGATGCATTTATTTTAAGTATCAAAAATGAGGATTTCTTTAAATATCCGTTTCCATAGCATGGCATAGTGATCCGTGGTTACTATTCATTTCAATTAAATGTGGCAACTTTAATTAATTTTGACGTATAATCAGATTTGAGGTTAGTGAGAACCGTCTAATACCAGCATACTTTTGGTGTAATAATAAAACACCTCAAACCTAAGGAGGCAAATAAAAAAAAATAAATAGAGTCGCGGCAAACTCTTTTCCAATGTGGGGATAAACGTCAGCGCTTGACATTGTTGCCAAACGTATGAAATTCGACGTCAACATAATACTTAGTACACCATTAAAAAATCCCAAAAAAGATAAGTATTTTACTTAGGTTATATTGTTTACATTTATTTTGAAAATTAGTTTTTGATGGAAATACTCGTTCTCAACTAAGTAACAATACTTTTAACAGTTCTTAGATCATTTTGCGATGATTAAGCAATTGTAACATTTTGAAGTAGTCAAGTATAATTTCGAGGAGCTTATCGAAAATCTCAAAATGTGGAAAACGTCAAAATTAGAAGTTATGTGTAAACAGAAGAGCTGACAACATTGTAATTTATTCGGCAGTTCTAACAATCCAACAACGTGTATTTCACTAACATAGACATATCATTTGTAATTCTCAGGGTTATTATGGAAGTTGGTATGTTAAGTTTGTCTCTCTCGAACAATTTCACCCCCACAACGGAAAATATTTTGCCGTGACTATAACATATTGTATTGGCATTTATGAAATTATACCACCATAAATGAAATAAATTAATGTACTAAAGTTTGTGGATAAAGGTTATAAATATTTCACAACGTTGCCAGACGCATTTCAATGACTTGCAGTGAAACTAATGCTCTCTCTGTACATGGCGGTAATTTCCGAATAACTTAAAGCTTACACATTTGAAAATAAGCAACATTTAAAAATATCTAAGATAATGTAAAATAAGTTTACTTACTTTCATGGTACATGAAATTTTAACAATATTCATATCTAGGATTTTAGTTAACGTTTCTGAAACCTATAATTAGTAAATAATGTAAATAATTTAATTAAATAATTGCAAGATATTTTTAAGTGAATCTTAATTATGTCTTAAATATATGAAATTGTTTTGTATTAATCTCAGAATTAGGTTAATACATGAATCTAAAATATCTAAGATATTTTTAAATTGTAGTTACATACCTTAGATATTTGGAATTCAGGTATTTACCAATTTCAAAGCGATATTAACAAGCAATTTAATCATCTTAGAAGAAATTTAAAATGAACTTACTAGTTGAACACATACATTACCTAGTTCAAGATATCTAGGAAGAAAGTAAATTGCTTTAAAAATATCAAATGATATTTACGAATACCAACTTTGTAAACATCTTAGAGGTATTGTAAAGTATCTAAGATATTTGAAATTAATTTACAATATCCAGGATATGTGTAATTATTTAATATCTCAAGGTTATGTTTATACTTACACTTCCAATTGATTAAATGTTGTTACTATTTAAATCTAAAACAGCGTTTCATACATGCGCAATAAGTTAATTTAAAAGACGCAACATTGCAAATGAAAATGTAACAAGGTAACCAAAATATGTATCAACAAGAGAACTAAGTAAACTTCATTTGAACGCATGGTTATTACGTCTTCGATTTCCTTTTTTGACGTGATAATGTTTAATTAGGTTAAACGTAATACGGTTCTTGTATACTTAACTTACCATTACAGTTAAATTTCAAGCATTCAAGTGTTTTATTTCATTTAAAATTTTTACAAAAAAATGTTGTGTACGAAGATTGTGCGTACTCTATCGTTACACTGTAGTATTTTTTTTTTACCGGAAATAGGACATGGATAACACAAACAGGTTTCATCTCATTAAGAGTTATTCTGGTTTCTCCTATTTAAATTCTATATCCAGCAAAACACGCTAACAATGATAATCAATTATAACTAAACAATGAATATATTAAAATATTTTTTTTATTTACAGACACTTAAGACATAAAACTGTTTATTTTTTTCTGTTTTAATGAACGTAGAAAAATTATGTAGATAACTAACTCGTGTGAAAAAGTGTTCATTGTACTCCACGTGTTCATCAACTTGGCCTATAGGCCAACGCAAACGCACGCGTCCACTAAATACTCACTTTTCGCACTTCTTACATAAATAACTATTAAGGGATCCAATAAATGTTCTAGTAGCAACTATACCACACTGCCAAATACAATTAAACAATATTTCACACTGTTAAAACAAGATTTGTATATGTGCGTGGATCGAGTTCAGGGTTAAACTAGACGAGCAGCACTGCTAAAAACCAGAATACGAAAATGGCACCATTCCTATACGCTATAAAAGACATATCTTTGAATAAGTGTGCAGTATGCCGTAAACACCTGTACCACCAAACCATTAAGTTTAGTTTTGGTGGTAAGGGTGGTGATATATATGTGGTAGAGGGAAAATATTTACTGTAGTTTGTTGTATTTTATTCTTTTTTTTTAGGTACAAAGATACAAAACTGGTACTGGGAATGATTTTGTGCGATGACAATAACCAAACCTTCACGAATAAAATTTAGAATTTTTCCAAAATAATCATCGGGCATAGCCATTCCCGAATCTTTGTGTAATCTTTGTGTAAATTCTTCAACTTTAACTAAATCAAATAAAAGGTACACCTTTGAGATTTACATCAGAGGTGTGGTGTTGAATTTATGAATACTAATAGTAATGCAATATTTATATTTGCGGGTTTTGCGAACCTGTGTCAGTTTCATTAAACTGTCTTAACGAACGTAAGCTTGCTGGAAATAAAAGTGTTTACACGCAAAATGGGACACAATACTAACAAAATATTTAAAAAACTAGTAAAAGTGCTCAAAATGATTGCCTCCTTTGCGAAAGAATAATTCGTACACAGTGCATATTCATCCTAGAGTATTTACAATTCTTATCTAGTTTTATAAGCAGGAACCACGGCAGTCTCTTGGAAGTTCCTTAAAAGATACTTTAAATATTTTTTTTTATATAAGACAACAAAAAAAAGGAATCTAAAACTGAAAAATCAGACGATCTAGCGGGCCTCTCATTGGACTGTGATGAATAAAAACGGCATTATCGTACGAGCGTTGTGAACATGAGCTTAGTCCTGCTAAAAGTATACGTTGTTTAAAATACCAACAGTATGTCATCCAAAAACTGTGGTATAACCTGTCGTAATGTATTTATATATCTGTCAGCTGTCAAACTACCTTGATAAAACAAATCTACCTTGCTGTTGATGCTCCCATATTAAGTATCGATTTTATGAGTACCAATGCATATTATTAGTTCTATTAACAACCCCACTGATACTGATCTAGATATGATCAGATCACATAACTTTATTAACAAAATCAGGGTCAATTCGAATTTTCTCTAGATATCAATTGCAACAAAAAAAAACAGCAGCATATCCGTGTCTCGTGGATGTAACTGTTGAAAAATATTAACTTTGAATGGCTTAAACTTATATTGATGTAGTATTCGCTACGTTCGTTGTTACGGTTCGAAACCGGTTACTTATTTTTGTCCTAAACACATTAAAACATTTAGTGTCCATATGACTTCATGATTAGATTCCATTTCTGTCAATCAATTAATCTATTTCATTAACCAGCATTGAGCATCTACTTTTTAGCGGCAAGGGTTTTCTATATTTTTGACATCTATGGTGAGATAGTTGGGCGGTTTGCCGCGAGTTGGCGGGAGTGATTTTTGCTAAAATGACATGATACACGAGTGAAGAAATTAATTACATTTCTGCTAATTTAAAAAGCATCCAACTTGGTATGGGATTGAAATTGCTTTGTATTTAAAAGATTCACACCCCGTTTACTGGATACATTATTTTTTACTTGGTTAACAAGCTGTCTTTCCAGGAACTTGATTCCCTCCTTTTAAATATAAAAGGCCGTACCTCACTAAGACTATCTTTTTTCTGCTTCTTTAAAACAAAAATTGGAAAAAATTGCAAAATCGATGGAATTGAATTTTGGTTGTCATAAACGATCTGTATTCAAACAGGTCGTTTACGTTTACTTAAATTTTTTGTTTTGATCTTTTGCGACCTTAATTAGTTAATTGGGAACATCTGTTGTTATTTCGAAAGGTTTACATGAGTTGATTGGCTGGGAATCATGTAAAAGAACCTCAGTTAACCAGATGGAGACAGGTTTACCCTAAGATAGCCGCTTTCTCTCCAGTTTTGTATTACTTTATGTATATTTAAATTTGCATGCGTATATATTGTTCCGTTTGTATTTTAATCATTCGGCTGGACTAGATTACTATTTGTGCTTACTATTTTGTGCTCAGTAGTAGATTTAAATTTGATTTCATGCTTTTCTTAAAGACTCCTTAGTCAATCTAATTAACAGTAAATTAATATCGAGTAACCAGTTCTAAGACTACAGTCTGCCTCACCAGTTGAAGGCTAATCGCGCTGAATCTATGTGTCACCATTAATCCTATGCATATTTAATTTTTCAGAGTTACTGAAAAGTACTTTTTAAGTTCCACAATAAATTTATTCATCTTTTTGTAAAATTTAAATGCAAATGCTTGTGAGTAACACATTTTCGTTGTTCTGTATTCAAGGAGCATCTGATTATGTAAGTATATTAATATCTATTTAATGATTATTTAAGACTTGAAGTCTTTTATTTTCTATATGCATTAGACAAAATGTTTTTTTAAACAATGTAATTAATTTAATTAATGGGTATGATTAGCTTGTAACTATCAAATATTTTTTCTTTGAAAGGGGACAAATATTTGGGTTGTGACTCCAGGATGAAGCAAGCGCTTGTTTAATTGACCTAACGGTCAGTTTAAGTATTTAACAAAGTTATTTTTAATGAAACCCTTATTGGAGTGACCACCATCATAAGTGTTATTTTAGTTAGTGCACCAACGATATATATATATATATATATATATATATATATATATATATCCGATGTGAAGTTTACCACTTCCAATTACGTTATTTTTAATACACATGTCTCTACTAAGCTAATAATCAATAATTAACGACTCTGTAGAGCAATACCATTGTTACGTAATTTTGGAAAATGAGTTAAAAACGAAGAAAACACTTTCAAGTTGAAAAAGTGCACTGTGCGCCAATTTGCTTGTAAATGCAGGGTCCCTTTGTAATTTGTAAAGGGAAAGAACTTTGAGTTTTTCGCGATCAGTTATACTTTTTCGTTAAACTTTTAATGCCGCAACACAGCTAACTTGTTTTGTTTCTGACTTTTTGATATATGTCAAGCTTTCGGGACTGTTTAATCTCTTGTTCAAGACAGATGTCGTGAGGCTAATAAAAGAGTAACATTATTTCTCATAAAGAATAATCGTCACTTATATTAACATTCATTGAAGAACACAAACAATTTTTTTCACAAAAAACCACGGTTATCTACCATGCAGACGTTGCAATTGCCATTAAATTAAGTTGCCAACAATTGTTAAAAATTAATACTAAAACCTGATTAACCAACAATATTTAAAATTTTTAAAACCGTGTGTAATCTTGACTGTCTAAAATTAATAATAATAAAATTGTGTTTTGAGTGAGCAGCCAATTTAGTAAAGTCTAATTAGGCCAAACAAAAACCCTGGCCTAATTAGACTTTATTAAATTGATTGCTCCCTCAAAAAAAATATTATTATTATTAATTTTAAACAGTCAAGATTACCTTTCTTCTTCTATATATATATATATATATATATATATATATATATATATATATATATATATATAAAGGAAATTATTGACTTTAATTTTACAACAATGAATATTTATTTTACAGTCTTCCTTTATTTTAGTTTTTTTGTTTAAGTCTGTTAAATCGTTTCCCACGCCTTTGCCCGCGTACAGGAGAGCTAGCCGAAGAGAATTGCGTCCTAAAGGTAGGTTACATTGTGTCTTGTACATCCGTACAGTAGTTTGAATATTCCTGATTGGTAAGATTTACTTCAAAACTTGCTAAAAACTGCTATCTCGCTATTTCTACTATGATCTTTGTTATAAATTTTAGTTCTAGGCTTTAAAAATAATCCATGATTAATCAAATTTAATTTAATTCGTCGAAAATACCCTTATTTAGTTGCGGCCTTTATGGATACCTACAATATTAATAAATTGGATGTAACTGAGGTAGGAAGAATTTGAAATTTATATTAGTTAAACAAAATATCGGTTTAAATGTAGGTAAGATGCTCTGTCACTGTTTTCTTGGCATTCAACATAGTAAACAATTATTCCATATTTTTCAATATTTACTCATTATACGGCGCCATCAAAAATACCCGACCTGTTCTTAAGAAACGAGTCGTTAGTAACCACTTGCCGCAACACATATGATAGTACACCAATATTAAACATAACATAATTGTAGTGTTACCCATAATTGTTAATTGTTGGTGACAATTTGTACAATAAATTAAATCCTGCTTTAATTTGCTTTTTGTTCTTTATATAATTTTGAATAATTTGGGCACCCTTACACATTAAACGTCGAATGTCAGTTTTGAGGTTATATTTAGTATGGGCGCACTATCACATGTTTGAGCAAATGGTGACTAACATCGTATTTCGTAAGAGCGGCTGTACCAATGATTATGGATATCATTGTATAATAATAGTATATTAAAATACTAGTATCATAATGTTAGTATTACCGCACGAGCGCAAGTTTGTAACACGATACACGAAGTTTCGAGTGTTCCAAAGCACGAGCATAGCAACACATTATGAAACATGTGTTTTATAAATTTTTTCTCATTCTGATTGTTATAAAACAATTTTAGAAATTACAATTTGCTAATTTGCATTATTGTCAGAATGAATTTTTAAATGTTGGCTAAACTTACATTTAGAAATTGACAATTTTTCGCACAATCTTTAGAGATTAGTGCTAAGAGGTGTCTGGAAAACCTCCAAATCCGGGGTAGCCAAAATGCCATGAATCGAAATGCGCCAAAAACTGTAAAATGAAGTTGACGTTATGTATTATCATCGTTCTATTTTCACCCCAAAACATTTATCAACTCATGCAGTTAATGTGGCAGCTGGAATGCAGCAACGCATTTTCATTGCTTTTAATTTTTAATCTGCGGTTTTCATGTCAAATAAATTTTTTGATTTATTCTTCCGTTTATTCCCTTTTAGTGCCTACTGTTGTATATCATTTTAATAAGAAAACACCAGATTTAGGTTATATCCTTTAAAATTGTTTTTTCAAATACGAAACTGTACCCTACGCAAACATATCTATCTAGAACAGTTTTTTACTTTTTTTCTAGCTTACGTGGTGTGTGTGACATGGCAGCATTCCGGAAAGTAAAATTTTCGTTTTCACCCTGTATGTCAGAAACAAAACAAGCTAGGTATGTTGCGGCATTAAAAGTTTAACGAAAAAGTATAACTGATCGCGAAAAACCCAAAGATACCCTGCAATTACAAGCAAATTGGCGCACAGTGCACTTTTCCAACTTAGAAGTGTTTTCTTCGTTTTTAACTCATTTTCCAAAATTACGTAACAATGGTATTGCTCAACAGAGTCGTTAATTATTGATTATTAGCTTAGTAGAGACATGTGTATTAAGAATAACGTAATTGGGACTGGTAAACTTCACATCGGATATCGGATATATATATATATATATATATATATATATATATATATATATATATATATATATATATATATATATATATATACAGGGTCCGCCTTTGGGAGCTGATCCTATGAGTATCTGCTAAACCAAACTTACTATAATTTTGAAAATTTGGTGACAGGGTAATCATGTTAGGGCTAACTCATCTAAAATATTTTCACGTTCGTACCACTTCCGGTTATACCGGAAGTCGGTACTTAGTCGCTTATTTTAAATGGAACATCCCGTATATTAATACATTTTTGGATTCTATGTCGAATTTTAAGATAAGTTTGTTAAATAAACTAGATACGAAATTTCAGTCGTTTAAAAAAAAACCATTTTTCTAAAAAAATTGAAAGATGCGGTCTTAGTAATAACTCGTTAATTGTTCTGTTGCTGTCAAACAATTTGAATAAAACTTTGAGATGTTGTAGGCAAAGGTTTATTGCAACAGTCTGCAAAAAATGACATTTGTATTTTTCATACTCAGATCGATTTAACGTCAAAAATTAAGGTAAGTTTGTTTAAAACTTTATTTGCGTAAACGTAACAGTTTCATATTTATTATCGAAAAAGTCCCAATTTTAAAATTTGTGATAAAAATGAGCTACAGACTTAAATCTAGTATTCCTTGTTCGTGATCACCATGGAAACCAAATAATTGAGAATTGAAATAAAGAAAAATATTTAAATAAGTTACTGAAAGAAATTATAAAAATTGATAATTTTGTGATTCAACAATCATTTTTGCCAAATAGAAATTTTCTAAGTCATTTTTTTCAAATTCGATATACAACATAAGTGTAAAAATTTAATACTTTATGAGTAGATCGAAAAAAACTACTTTTTACTGTGGAGGTAGTAACTACATACTTATCAGTGCATTCTTACACGATAAAGTCGCTTATTTAGTATTTCTTGCTCGTGATCAAATGTAAATTAATTTACAATAAATGTTCAAAATGTTGCCCGTTAGACGCAAGACATTGTTGAACCCGTCTTATAACGGCTTCATTTGTAGCCCTTTGAATTTCTTGTGGAGAAAGAGAGTTGAAGGCATTTTGTACTCTTGCAATGCAATCTTCTTTAGTCGTTAGTGGTGTAGCATAAACAATATTTTTAATTCGATCCCAAAGATAAAAATCCATTGGCGTAAGATCAGGTGACCTAGGTGGCCATGGAAAGGGACCATTATTGGTAAACCAACGATCTTCAAAAATTTCATAAAGTTTCATGGAAATAGCGTTGGTGTTGTGATGGGGCGCACCGTCTTGTTGGTACCATAAATTTTCCCTTTCTAGATTTAATAGGGGTTGAATTCGAGTGTTTAATATCTCAAGATAATTTTCTCCTAGAAATTAAATTTGTAATCATAATCGCAACAATCAACTATTTTAAACTTCTCAAATTTTCGTTGTAAAAATACACGCCAAAGATTTCGTTATTCCGAATAGCACAAAACACGATAAAATTCCAAATTTCCTGAAAATGGAATTCGCGAATTGGATTGCTATTTTCGTTATTCCAGTAATGCGAGTTTCGGAGATTAAATATGCCATTTTTCGTAAATTTAGATTCGTCCGTGCATATGATATTATTAAAAAAATTAGGAATTTCTTGTATTTTGAGCAAAATTGTTTCACAAAATTCGATACGTTTCAAGAAATCCGCTTCTTTCAAATGTTGAACTAATTGTACACAGTATGGTCTAAACTTATGTTTCTTAAGAATTCTTCTGATAGTTGTTGGTGTTAAGCCAATATCTGTTTTCGCGTCGTTTATGGAATTACAAGGATAGGCACGGAAATATCCTAAAGTTATAACTTCATTCTGTTCGTTATCAATAGCAGTTTTTTGCGAGGCGCAGAGTATTTAAATGTGCCAAACTGTTCCAAATTTTGAACCACACGTCTTATTGTATCTGCTGATGGTCGGGGGCGCTCAGGATAGCGTTCGATAAATGTTCTTACTGTTCGTTTTACAACTCTTATGACATTATCCGTGAATTAAAATTAAATTCAAATAATCTGTATTAGAATATTCAAGTCGAGCCATTTCATCAAGAAAAACACAAACTCTCAACAATTTTATTAAATTATTGACTACAAAAGAAAAACAAAATAAATAAGCATCTTTATCGTGTAATGATGCGCTGATAAGTATGAATTACCTCCGCAGTAAAAAGTAGTTTTTTTCGATTTACTCATAAAGTATTAAATATTTACATTTAGAAAAAAATGACAGCAAATTTCTAGTTCGCAAAAATGACTTTTGAATCACAAAATTGTCAATTTTTATAATTGTTTGCAGTAACTTATTCAAATATTTTTCTTTATTTCAATTCTCAATTATTTGGTTGCCATGGTGACCACGAACAAGGAATACTTGATTTAAGTATGTAGCTCATTTTTATCACAAATTTTAAAATTGGGACTTTTTTGATAATAAGTATGAAACTGTTACGTTTAGGCAAATAAAGTTTTAAACAAACTTGCCTTAATTTTTGACGTTAAATCGATCTGAGTAATAAAAAATAGGGGTTTCCATTTGATTATTTTGAGTAACTTGCATTTTTTGATAGTCAAGTTTAGACATTCATAATTTTATTTTTATGACAAATACAAATGTCATTTTTTGCAGACTGTTGCAATAAATCTTTGCCTACAACACCTCAAAGTTATATTTAAATTGTTTGACAGAAACAGAACAATTAACGAGTTATTACTAAGACCGCACCTGTCAATTTTTTTAGAAAAATTGTTTTTTTTTAAAACGACTGAAATTTCGTATCTAGTTTATTTAACAAACTTACCTTAAAATTCGACATAGAATCCAAAAATGTATTAATATACGGGGTGTTCCATTTAAAATAAGCGACTAAGCACCGACTTCCGGTATAACCGGAATTGGTACGAACGTGAAAATATTTTAGATGAGTTAGCCCTAACATCATTACCCTGTCACCAAATTTTCAAAATTATAGTAAGTTTGGTTTAGCCGATACTCATAGGATCAGCTCCCAAAGGCGGACCCTGTATATATATATATATATATATATATATATATATATATATATATGTTGTTTGAAGGAGCACGTCATCTAAATGCCTCAAGCTTTTCATCAATAGTTTGCACCAACTGTATAAGTGTTCTTACAGTTTTCAACGAAGAAGTCAAATAACCTTTTTATTGGAGTTAATTTATCTCCTTTGTCTTATTACTAAATCGTCAAATCCAAGGTATGTTAAATGAAAATGGAATAGGTTTCGAGACATCACTAGCCAAAAAAGTTCGACTCCAAGCTCGCCTCTTTGCCACAGCTATTTTGTATTAAGTCTGCTACTTTTGAGAGTCCCCACTAAATATAATAATCCAACAACAGTTTTTAGTTCAATGAGGTCCGTAGGCTTTGCTCTTCTTTCTCTTCCATAGCCTAGTAATTTAATACTTTCTCGTCTAGTTCTTACTGATTTTTACCAATGAAAGTTGGAAATCTTGCTATTTTTGCAATGAGCATATTATCTTCGTCGCTTTCAACGTCACAATCGTCCTCGGATTCACTGTCTGTAGTTCTTGTTTCTAAAAGAGTTTCTTTAGAAGCCAACGTCTTCGTGAACAGGATTTTCATCTGCTTCAACTTCTTCCCATAACCGACGAAACCTCTCCTGTTCTTTCTCATAACTCATTTTCTAAAAATAATAAATCAATAACAATCATTTTTGTAAAATAAGTATTTTAATTATTTGGTCTTCCTTTTATAATAAAATAAAAGAAAATAAATGCAAAATTATCATAACTTACCAGAAAAATTAGAGCCTGGGCGCCGGGTCACACAGAATTAACTGCCGAGTACCAAGTCACAGGATGAACAGGTACTGGAATCGGCAGGCAGCTACGAAGATGTGCCGAAATTTACCGATTAGATTTTGGAGCGTCGAGTCTCGGAGACTTGACGCCCCGCCCACAGAGTTATTCAATAACAATAATCTTGAGACCTGCAACAACAGCGGTCCCGAGGTGTAATCGATAAGGCTATTTCCCAAATAAAGTTTTTCGGAAATGCTAGAATATTAATTTTTCTACAGTGATGTATAAAGTCTAAAAAATATATACAAATATGAGATTTAGTCTAAATATTAGTTACTTTTAAAAATAGAAATATCTGTAAATTTGGTTGTCAATATTTTTGCAAGTAACTGGCCTAGGGATTTTATCACAATAATCAGAACGTGGTCGATACTTGAAATTTTGGATGACGTGATTAGTGCAATTTGAATGCGGGACAGTCGTAACAAAACCATTCATGTACTCATCACTAATCACACAAACACATAAACAACAAACCTTCCCTTAGAACTGTTTAGCTGAACTAAGAGCATATTTTGGTTAGAATTTGTTTTTATATGTTTACATGGGTTAGGTTAGGTCTCTTCAAAAACAATGTAAACAATGTAAACTTTAGAAACACATTTTACGTGGATCTTTTAGAAAACGCTCTACCTATTTCGCTTGAATTGCGTGCGCATTTCGGGAAACTTCTTATTTTCACTTTTCATGGTCTCCCAAATCAGCAACGGTCCAATTGTCGAAATATTCAAATCAAACTGAAAGAAGTTGTTTGTTAGACTAAGAACTCTGTCAAGTTCGTTATAGGCAAATTGGCCAAGGGGATCGGGCGAAGGGAGATGGTTGACAGTTATTAATATTAATAATAAATAATAGTAATTTACAATGTATATAAATCTTGTGTGGTCATGATTTAATTCCTATACGTTTGTAACAATGAGTTGAAAAATTCGAAGTTTACGTATCTATCAAATGAGACATTAAAACTATATACAATTATAATACTCAGATAAAAAAAATCGGTTCTAAGAGTTACACTTATACCAACCATTAGGGCATAAAAACATTAAAAAAATTGTATAGGTGTAATTCTGCTTAGCCGTAATATTTTAAATTGACCGGTTTAGACGAGATTTAATTTATGTGAATAAATTGAATAATGATCCCTGATAAGTTTTTGTTTGATGTTGATCAAAACATAAGCACTTTTAATTAATAAATTATTAGTTAAAAAAAAAGAATTTTCCTGTAGAGCGTACCGCGTATTGAAATGTCTAATTCAAAGCTTTTTATTTTGCGCATTTAATTTAAGAACTAATTTCGAACTAATTTTGTTTCTTTGGAAAAATAGATTGTGAAATATGCGACGAAAATTTTAATATAAATCGCTGCTTCTTTTTACGTTTTATGAAACAAACTTCGAAATCTACCTCAACTTTTAGGCCTTTTTAAATCATAATTAAACTAATTAAACTAATAAACTAATCAAGTGAAGTTGCGTTTTTGTAGATTTTTCATTATTACTAGAATTGATTTATATAAAGCTGATTTTTGAGTAAATATGATTTCATAATTTTTAACACCGTAGTGAAAATTACAGATAATGGGAATTTCGTGAACAGGTGTGAATTTAATCATACTATTGCTAACACAAGTGATATATTATGTTTTTTCTATTATTTGCGCTTATTAAGTTATGGTTTGCTTAATTTTTAGAGTTCATAAATCACAGTAACCGTTACATAACATTCGGTGTATAAACACAAAATTGTTATTACTAAACGATCTCTAACAACTTTTTATAGGTAATTGACGTGTTAATTGTTGCTACTATCAAAGTAAAAGGTTTTGTCACTTCACGTTGAAGGCTTATTTTACAAAATTGGTGATGCCGATTTGTTTAAAATTTTAGCTATTTAACAATAGATATATTGTTGTTAAAATATCTAAATTATAAGTGTTTAATTGGTGTAGTTTTAAAACTGTTGAATTTAATTTACAAAAAGGTACTATAAATCGTATCATTTTTCAGCGCGGTCGACTTTATGCCTACAAAAATATTTTATTTTCCAATGCAAATCAATAAAATTCGAGAATTAGGTAGTTCGATTCTTTCTGAACCTATTACCCAAAAGGAATTGTAACCAATTGTTTTCATTTGCTTGTAAATAAATAAGGCAAACCTGGCCAATTCTCACTACGTGAAGTAAGTAAACTTTTTTTGCCATAACATTAAGGAATTTAATAAATAACATAAACGTAAAAATATTTTCTTCAAATATACTCGTGATTATCGATTATGCGGTTTTGAAAAATGTGCTGTTATTGAATAAGGATGGCAAACCGCAACCGTTTTTAATCTAAGAGAGGCGGCACACATGTAGTATAGCGCGTGAATGTAATATTTGTACACAAGTTTGTACCTTCAATTTAAGTGAATATATTATTTATTAGTGAGCCAAAATATTATGTTAAGTGAGCACATATAAATGTTCGAACCCAAAGCGGTGTTACTGTAGTGTATATATTGGACACCTTGTCCAAGATAAGGATGCCCACTATGGGGATCTCGGAAACGGCAAGAGATGGAAGGTCGGTTAAATGGAACAAAAGTTACGCATTTGAGAAGATGTATTTATGGTCTTTGTAGAACTCGAATATCTCTTTTAGTTTTTGAGATATTTGAAAAAAATTTAATTTTCTGATTTTCGTTTTTATTTTTTTCTGATCTTATTTGAAGAGCTATCAAGAAAAGAAGAGCACATTTTCATTCCCACTTTTCTAGCTCTACTTAATGCTGTTGTTCAATTTTTGATACAACGTTTCGTTTGTTAGCAACCATCATCAACTTTATTTTTTTAAATACACGAAAAAATTATTTTTGCATATTTAAATTCTCTCCTTGATTCTGAATTCAACGATATATCACACTTTATATTTTTGATACGTTTCGGATGAGAAAATTCATATTCAATGTAAAACATCGAAAACGTACAGTTAAAACTAATACTAGAAACATTAGAAAACTGTAAAATTATTATAAAATAATGTTTTCTCATTTTCTAATGCCTGTTGCGAATAAAATAATGCACAAGTATGTATTTAGTGAATATACTATTAATTAAACAGTTAAAATACATCTTCCGTCGTACATTTGATAAAAATAAGTTGGCTTTGCATTTTGTTTATCTACCCGTCATAATTGATTGTTGTCCGTATTAAGTTTGTTTGGTGGTCTTTGAGTTAATTACATTTTGTGTTTACCTAAAAACAATATGGTAGGAGTACATTTTTCAAATAATGAAAAATTCGATATACTGGCGTGTTACATTTTGTGTCAACGTAATTGTTCTTTAATATGTATTTAAACAAATATCCAGAAAGGCGTCAACCTCACAAAAGAACTTTTCGCACATTAGCAGTTAATCTAAAAGAATATGGTGCGTTCAAAAAACCTGTAAAATCTCGCAAAAAACCTTGCAATGAAGAAAAAGCCAATACTGTTTTATTAGCTGTAACGGAAAATCCAGAGGTTTTTACTAGGAAAATTGAAGCGGCAACTGGCATAGCCCATTCCACAGCTCATTATGTTCTAAAAAAGGAGAAAGTACATCCATATAAATTTAGAATTTGTCAAGGACTTCGACGTGGTGACCCAGAAAGACAGAATATTTTGCGAATGGTATACACGTCAATCTCAAGACAATGAATATTTTCCGAATAAAATAATATGGTCCGATGAAAGTATGGTTAATAATAATGGAATCTTAATCGTAGAAATGCTCATTATTGGGCAAGAGTAAATCCACGTCTATACAAAACGGCCAAACACCAACACCGTTTCGGATTTAATATGTGGGCTGCTATATTCTGAACTCGAATTATAGGTCCTTTCATTTACCACGAGTCCTTAAATTCTGAACGGAACCAAATTTTACTCCAAAATGAATTAGAGATAGCTTTGAATGATTTGCCTTTCCAAGAAGTTGAAGGTTGTTGGTTTATGCAGGACGGTGCACCAGCACATAATTCCAGAGTTGTCAGAGAATACCAGTCAGTTAGATTTCCAGAAATAGCACTCTTGTAAATGTACTGTGGCCAGCCCGTTCTTCAGATATAACACCTTTGGATTTTTTTCTTTGGGGATACATTAAAAATTACTCTTATGGAAACGACATTGAAAACGAAGAAATTTTACAAAAATTAGTTCTCGAAGCGTTTGCTAGTATTACTCCTCAAATGCTGAAGAATGTTTTAGATGCTATAGTTAGAAGATGCTATTTATGTTTAGAGAATAACGGGAATCTTTTTGAACATCTTTTGTGAGTTTATTAACATTTAAAATAAATTTGTTTTTATTTGTCTATCATTTAAAATTACAAAACATAATTTTATAATAATTTTACGGTTTTCTAATGTTTCTAGTATTAGTTTTAACTGTACGTTTTCGATGTTTTACATTGAATATGAATTTTCTCATCCGAACCGTATCAAAAATATAAAGTGTGATATATCGTTGAATTCAGAATCAATGAGAGCATTTAAATATGGCAAAAATAATTTTTTCGTGTATTTAAAAAAATAAAGTTGATGATGGTTGCTAACAAACGAAACGTTGTATCAAAAATTGAATAACAGTATTAAGTAGAGCTAGAAAAGTGGCAATGAAAATGTGCTCTTGTTTTCTTGATAGCTCTTCAAATATCTCAAAAACTAAGTGATATTCGAGTTCTACAAAGACCATAAATACATCCTCTCAAATGCGTAACTTTGTTCCATTTAACCGACCTTCCATCTCTTACCGTTTCCGAGATCCCCATAGTGGGCATCCTTATGTTGGACATATATATATATATATATATATATATATATATATATATATATATATATATATATATATATATAGTAGTCCCTCTGTAATCCGGCATCTCAGCTTTCCGGCACTCCCAGTAATCCGGCATTTTTGAAAGAGACACTCAACAGAGGATCGACACTCCGGCGGTCAACGTCACTCGGTTTCGGTCGCGCCGCGCTTCGTGCTCAGTCTGTGCTGTTTGTTCCGTGAAGTTATTTAAACAGTATGATTCCCACATCAATATACAAATTGTGTGTTGTGAGCTGTGCAGGTTAAACGGAAGTATAAAACGTTATCCTTGAAAAGTTGGATAAGATAACTAATGTTTCTAACGAATATGGTGTTGGTCGAGCTATGATACACGGTATGAAGAAGAATAGCGATAAAATAAAGTCGTTCATTAAGAAGAATGAACATTTGAAAAGTAAACGGCAGACATTAAAAAGTGGCGAGTTTCCTGAAGTTGACGATAGCCTCTATTCTTGGTTTTTACAAGAACGTATTAGGCATACACCGATTTGTTGAGAAAAGGCCAGGTATTTTTACCAGAAAATTGTTAAAAAAGATGATTTTCAAGCTAGCGAAGGCTGGTTGAAAACATTCAAACAGAGTTATGGTATCATGTTGTTGAGTACGGCAGGTGAAAAACTGTCATGTGACCTAAGCGTTGTCGAGCCGTACAAAGAAAGGTTTCAACGGGTTATCCAGAAAACGGGCTTAACTCCTCACCAAATGTACAACGCTGACGAGAGTGTGTTGTTCACCGTGAAGAAACTAGTGCTCCTGAACGTGAATTAGCTAACGATAGGGTAACATTCATGCTTTGTTCAAATGCAAGTGGTACACATAAGATTACCATCTTAGTCGTAGGTAAGGCTAAGAAGGGCATTTAAAAATGTTAAACTTCCGGTTGACTACAAAAACAAGAGCAAAGGGTGGATGAATAAGTCCGTATTCGCTGAATGGTTTCATGAACTATTTGTACCCTCATTTAAACAATTTCTCAAGAAAGAGAAACTGGCATCAAAAGCCTTCGTTATTTTAGATAACTGTCCTGGCCACCCCGATGAATATGAGTTGAACACATCAGACAGTTTGATGTTCTTGCCATCGAATGTAACGCCGTTCTTACAGCCGATGAACCAAAATGTGATCCAATCGATTAAAATTATCACAAAAGAACCTTTTATACAATGTTTGTAACGAAAGTGTGATAAAATCACTAAAAGCAATTTGAAAGATGTGGTGTATTCACTTGCCAACGCTTGGGAAATAATTAGCGAGAAAGTAATCATTTGCTCTTGGAAAAGCTTATGGCCGAACATGGCACTACTAGACTAATACAAAAAAGATGGTCGAAACACGGCAGCCCCTGAAAAGAGAGAAGTTAACCTACTGCGAGAAATGGTCAACCAACAACTCGTAGATTCACCGGATGACAACTTGACAACAGATGATGTAGGCGTGTTGCGTACCGACGAAGAAGAAAACCACCAGTTAACGACAGACGATGATATAATAGAGGAAGTGACAAGAGAGGAAGAGGACGAGTACGAAGGTGGGGCAGAAGTGACAGCTATTAAAACCACTCCTCACAATGCGACCATAGCTTCGTTTGCAACGTCGATTTCCTGGGCGGAAGAAAATTGTGTTCAAAGATTCTTTCAAAATTAAAAAGCAGAAGACAGTAGACAACTATTTTAAACCTTCTACTTTAATTGAATAACGTGAGTTATACGTATTATACACTTATTTTTGTACTGTTTTGTATTTTTTGTAATTACAACTAAATTTTCAATGTTTACATGCCTTTTTTTCGAGATTTTCCAGTAATCCGGCGTTTTCGGTAATCGGGCAGTGCTCCGGTCCGATATCTGTCGGATTACCGACAGACTACTATATATATATATATATATATATATATATATATATATATATATACAAGGTGTTCTTTAATGATATGCCAATACTGAAGGAGTTGATTCTAAATAAAAAAACAAGACTTTTTTTCTTATAAACGCACGGTTTTTGAGAAACAGGGTGTCAAAGTTTAATTTTTTTTCGTTTTTTGGCAATACCTCGAAAACAAGTTTGAGATACAGCGCCAAGCTTTCACCCACGTTTTTTACTTGGAAATAACCATATTTTGATTACCATTTAAAACTATTGGAACTATAGGTACATTGTGAGTTTTAATCCCCCTAACATTTACTAATTAGTGAATGTCTTGTCACAATTGACAATTTTGTCACTGCATTTTATATATTTCATACAGTTAACGTGTCTTTTTGTTTCTAGTTTCATATAGTATTTCATGTTATTAGTCTTGATAAAGAAAATAAACATTTTCGAAAGGTTCACATAAAAACGAAGAAATTTAATTAACTAGTCACCTTCGACTGGTTTCCACAAATATTTCAATATATATATATATATATATATATATATATATATATATATATATATATATATATATAAATATAGACACACACACGTGTAATATACGTGTATCGTCGTTCATACCAAAAAGAAAAATGACTAAGCTTATGTGGTAAAAGCTTTCTTCGAAGCGGAAAAAAGGAGTAAACGCAATTATTCTTAATCAAGTTACAAAGTGTACTGCGGAATGCTTGAGGATTAATGAAATAAGTGTTGTAAGAGTATCAATTGAAGAAGGGACAAGTAGTGCCGGTACAGGGGCGAGGCCAAGAAGTGGTAGACCGAAAGCAGATATCGATGATTTTCTAAAGGGTGTTTGCTATACAAAGACAAATATTAAATTTTTATATGGAAAAAAGATTTCCAACCATAGTCAAGCTGCATCAACGATTGACAGACGAATGTCTGGATTTTGCACATACCACCACATTAAAAAGATGGGTAACAGAAATGAATGTTACATATAAAAAATTAGAGAACAGGCCAGCCTTGATGGAAGCTACTACAATGGCTGCTAAAATAGCGGAATATTTATATTCGATTAAAAATTTGATTGGGTGGAATTTGTCACACCACAAAACGCGCGAGTTTTGATCAATATCGAGAAATAAACGGGTTCAGAGGGAGAATCAAGCGACCTTCTGAATCTGGAGTAAGAGTGATTATATTGGATATTGGCAACGAAAACGCCTTTTTACCATGTTATACCAAATGCTTCGTAAAAAAAAAAGGTTGGGAGTGATTATGATAAATCGGTGATTGTGCTAGATCAAGCATTGTACCACACAATGATAGATCCTACTTTTAAAAATCCAACAACTGCCTGTGGAAAACAAAATATAATTGAATGGTTGAACAAACGAAAAGTTCCGTTACCAGAGCAATTCAATTTTGGAATTATCTTGTATATACAATTATAAAAATCAATATTTGCTTGAAAAAGTGATCAAAGAATTACGAGGAGGCAGTGTTAAAATATTATGGCTTCCATTAGCCGACTGTGAATTTAATCCAATTGAATTGATATGGGCTCATGCCAAAAACAGAGTTGCAAAGGAAAACGCAACGTTCAAAATAAAGGACGTTTTGGAATTTTGTAAGTTAACATTACAAACTGCCACATATCGTTTGGAGTAATTGTGTCGATCATTCCAAGAAAGTCGAAGATATGTACAGAGAAAAAGAAAATTTGGTAGACGTCGGCATAGAATCGTTAGTTATAAATTTAGACGATGAGAATAATGAAGATGATAACGATTTTCAGGACATTGAGCAGGATTGCAAAGAAGATAGCGATGATTGTATATAAATGTATTTATTATGTAATTTGAAATTAATATTACATTCCTACTTAAAAATACACGCATTAATGTATGAAACCATTTTGCTGCACCATATAAACTGAGATTTCTCTCCCCCTGTTACCTCTGCCTGCAGTTAGACGTACTTGTTCAACGAAATATTTAATTCTACCCCTTGTGAGTAATTATATAAATTAAGAAAAAGTCGATCTTTCCGTATTTATTGGTTTTAATGTACAGGGTGTCCCAAATTGGATAGTTTTGCAAGGTATCTCGAAAACTAGAAGAATTAAAAAAAAGTAGTTAAGATGTCATAACTTATTTTTTGATTAAACTAACCATGGTTCAATCAGATCTTCAGTAGGTTATTGCATTTTCAAGCTACAGGGCGATTTTAGAAAATTGTCAAAAACTGTCTCTTCAAATATCTTTTTTATTTTAATAAATATCAAAAAAATGTAGAGGGACTTTTGATAGACACACCAAAAGAGAGTCCAGTGCAGTGCACTATATTTTTTTAAAGGGTCCAGGTAAGTAGATATGACATAAACTTATGTTTTTTTTAATGGGACACCCTGTATATTTTGGGTCAGTTTGTTTCCATTTTTAATCCTCTTCACCTAATATAACATATGACAGATATATTTCTTATAGTTTATGTTACAGGGTAAATTATGTGTCGCATATATCAATAATGTCGTTTATAAATAGAACACTCTGTAAGTTTTATTATAATGTTGTTTATAATTTATTTTATATAGTAAATAAATGAAATATGAATAATTGTATGATTTTATCTCTCAAAGATAGGTAGGTATATGTTAAAATAATGAACATAAAGGAAGTTAGTAACAATTTTGAAGTAAATAAGGAAATAATAACTGTCTCGGTTAAACTAACGTACGTTAACAAATAATTGTAAAAATAAGACTAATTGCTAAAATAAAAATAATCTTATTACTTATTTAGTAAAAAAATATTAATGTAATCATCATTTCTGCATACAAGCGTTGGTCAACATTTAAATATGAAATGAATTTTATAACAATCATAATAAATAATAATAATAAGTATATGTTATATGCTTTAAATTATTTATTTAAAAAGCAATTTTATAGTTAATAATGTTATTCTAGCCATGTAATCATCTTATACTTATATATATAGTCATTTATTGATCTAATGAACTTTCAATAAATTATACCTAAAATAATTCATTATTATAAGGTCTTCTAAATAAATGTAATACGTATAAGTACCTGGACATGTCTACCATAAATTTTAACATAATGAAGCAATATGAATAATTTTTAAGTTCAAAATTTGATAATCGCAATAAGTCGCTATCTATAACATTAAATTGAATTTTGATGAATTTCGAAAAATACGACTATATGTTCGTAGCTAATCGAGAGCAAAAATGCAAATGCTACTTCATGATTGTATTCAAATTGATAACTAAAAAATACATAAGAAGTAAGAACTATTGAAATAATTTTATTTATTTAGTAAACAATATTACATGAACATGTATCGTTGTCAATAAAATTGATGAATTTTATACATTCATAATAATAAAATAATAAGTAAGATATATTAATATTTTATGGTTACATTTTAACAGTTAATGAATATTTTATGGTAAACTGTAATCTTTAATTATAATTATATTTTGTTGAATCCCTAATATACGTATTCAATAAATAACCTAAAATAAGTATATTTAGGGTCTGCCATAAATAAATGTAATACGTATCAAGTAGCCCTGGACACTGTCACCATCAAATCTTAACAAAGAAGACAAATGAATAATTTTTAAGTGTCAAAATTTGATAATCGCAATAAGTCGCTATCTATAACATTAAATATGAATTTTGAGAATTTCGAAAAATACGACATGTTCGTAGCCTACATCGAGAGCGGAAAAAATGCAAATGCTACGTCTGAATTGTATTTCCAAAGATACCCTGAAAGAAGACAGCCGGAAGTAAGAACTTTGAAAAGGCTTAATGACAATCTACGAGAACATGGATGTTTCAATAAACCTCGGAATAATTATAACAGAAACAACGAAGAGAAAGAGATAAATACTTTGGGGTACGTACATGCTAAACATAAGACATCTTTAAGGGAAATTGAAAAGGAAATAGGTGTTGCAAGAACTACGACAGGAAGGATTTTAAAAAAGCATAAGTTTAAACCTTACCGGACATCAGCCAGACAATTATTGCGTCCAACCGATAACCAACGAAGAATTCAGTTCGCTGAGTGGTATATTGGTAAATGCAACGTAAATCCCAATTTTTATTGCAACATAATAGGGAGTGATGAAGCCCGCATTACTAGTGCGGGAATATTTAATAGACATAACGAATTATATTGGAACGATATAAATCCCCATTTAGTGCGGGGTATAAGGAGGCAGGGAAGATTTGGGTTTAATGTTAGTTGTTTTCTTAACCACAACAAACTGGTATATTGTATATTTGAAGACACACTTACGGCTGTTGGGTATGTGGATATTTTGGACACAAATTTAACTGAAATACTTGAGGACGAGGTGTTAGCTGAGAGGGACACGTTCTGGTTTCAACAAGTTGGAGCTCCTAGCCACAATTCTTTAATTGTAAGAGATTATTTAAATGAGAAATTTCCTAATCAATGGATTGGAACCAATGGACCGGCAAGGTGGCCTCCACGTTCGCCAGAGGTTAACCCTCTTGATTTTTTCGTGTGGGGATTTTTAAAAAATAAAATTCATAAGAATGATATTAATAACAAAGAAGATTTATTACATTGTGTTCAAGAGGCATTTAGAAAAATAAAACCTATTCAAATACTGAATACTGTAAGATCTGTACGTAAAAGATGCCAACTGATCATCCGAGAAAATAGAGGACATTTTGAACATTTATTGTAGTTTTTATATTTGGGCAAGGAAATTTAATTTTTAATTTTTTTTTATTTTTGTGTTATTTTTAATGTATTTGTAAGTCTTTGTTTAACCGAGATTATGTATTTCCTTATTTACTTCAAAATTGTTACTAACTTCCTTTATGTTCATTATTTTAACATATACCTACCTATCTTTGAGAGATAAAATCATACAGTTTTTCATATTTCATTTATTTACTATATAAAATAAATTATAAACAACATTATAATAAAACTTACAGAGTGTTCTATTTATAAACGACATTATTGATATATGCGACACATAATTTACCCTGTAGCATAAACTATAAGAAATATATCTGTCATACGTTATATTAGGTGAAAGAGGATTAAAAATGGAAACGAACTGACCCAAAATATACAGGGTGTCCCATTAAAAAAAACATAAGTTTATGTCATATCTACTTACCTGGACCTTTTAAAAAAATATAGTGTACTGCACTGGACTCTCTTTTGATTTGTCTATTAAAAGTCCCTCTACATTTTTTTGATATTTATTAAAATAAAAAAGATATTTGAAGAGACAGTTTTTGGCAATTTTCGAAAATCGCCCTGTAGCTTGAACATGCAACAACCTACTGAAGATCTGATTGAACCATGGTTAGTTTAATCAAAAAATAAGTCATGACATCTTTTTTTCTAAGTCTTCTAGTTTTCGAGATACCTTGCAAAACTATCCAATTTGGGACATCCTGTAAAAATATTGCGTATAATGTTTAGAATAAGGGAGTTAACAAGCGTGGAATTTTTCCTTTGTTACACGGTTTTTAAATACTAGAAAGTGATGAAATCAGCATCAACTTCTAAGCAAAGGTGTACCTTGGCGTATACCTCAAAAGGAAGACAATCCATTAATTAATGTTTTAATTATTAATTCATAAAGATTGTTTTTGCAGCAAGAGTGGTGAAAAATGGTTTTTTCTCGAATATATTTCGCTCTAGTACTTAGCTAA
The DNA here is from genome assembly GCA_036346205.1 of Vesta saturnalis. NCBI lineage: Eukaryota > Metazoa > Arthropoda > Insecta > Coleoptera > Lampyridae > Vesta > Vesta saturnalis. The sequence goes on from JARFJB010001262.1 coordinate 1,185,852, forward strand.
ATATAACAAAAAGTATCAAATTACGTTCACATACACAGAAATAGGTATTGATTGCGATGAAAGTTGTTTAATTAAAATCGCTCTAACAGTTTTCGAAGTATAAACGTTTAAAACCAGGAGACTAAAGTTTTTACTTTGATAGTATAAATGTTTAATGTTGGGTACCAAATACTTACATATATCGTAATTTATATAGCTTGCCATTAAGAAAATGCGTTTGATGAATGATTAGATTGATGTCTAGATATTTAAGTTGCGTTTTCCAACAAATTAAAACAATATCGTGATGATAATCCGACGTAACGTCAAGAAGACTGAAAAATAAATTTATGCTCTGGCTAATTCTACTAAATACCCTTAATAATCCTTTCAGATAAGGTTCGTACGTTTACGTGTTTTACGTTTACTAACTATTTCACATCGTTTATTTTTTCATTAGTGTGTTGTTTGCTCTTACATTTATAGTTGTTATAAAATAAATTTGACTAAATAGTTTACGTAAGTGTTGTATTATGGAAAAGGTGAATTATGTTAATTGGTTCGAATTCTAATATAGCTATACATGTACTAGATATTTTCCGATTAGTATAATACGATTTTCTAACAAATGTCACTTTAAAATGACCGAAAGATTATCTTCCAATCATCACATCAATTCAGTACAGTAAAAAAACTTTCACCGAGATGATGAATCAGTGGTTACACGATCTACTTAGCGTTCGCTAGATTGTAGGTTCGATATGTAGCGGCATAATCTCTGCGTAGATGCGCATCATATTTAATCGATTGTTGGGGTGGTAACTTCCTTCCGATCCTATTCTGACCGCATCCATCCTTAATCCCACCATGCACACATAAGTAATGTATATCAGGGTTGCTCATGTGTACACTGGAAAAAAATGTTTTATACAAAAAGTTGTTTGAATTCAAGCACGCTATAACCTAAAAATATTTTGGTATATACAAAGTGTTCCATAACAGCGGGACATAACCTATCTTTCTTATTTTAAATGAAATGGTCTAGTTTTTACTGCGGAAAATCACCACTTTCTATTAAACATGTCGTATAGCTAAACTTGACCGTTTTTGAAATATTTGTACTTTTAGATAAAAAATTATCATTTTTCGTGGTAGTTCAAAAATTTATTTTGAGGTTACTACCAAATCTATGAATTTGCAACTCTTCATGTAATTAGTGCAGACATTGATCTTTTAAGAAAAATTATGACTAATTTAATTTTTATACAGGATATACCAGAAATATGAATTTATAGTTTTTTTGTTTTAAATGTCTATTATTACATTATTCGAAAGAATAATTTTCTTTCGAATAATGTAATGCTAATAATATACAGGGGGTTGTATTTAAGATAAGATAGTTATTTACATTTAAAACAAAAAAACTAAAAATTCATATTTCTGGTACACCCTGTACAAAAATGAAATAAGTCATAATCTTTCTTAAAATATCAATGTCTGCACTAATTACATGTGGAGTTACAAATTCATAGATTTAGTAGTAACCTCAAAATAAATTTTTAAACTACGATGAAAAATGATAATTTTTTATGTAAAAGTACAAATATTTCAAAAATGGTTAAGTTGAAGTATAGGACATGTTTAATAGAAAGTGGTTCTTTTTCAAAGTAGAGTCGAAATCCGCAGGAAAAACTATACTATTCCATTCAAAATTAGAAAGAAAGGTTAAGTACCGTCGTTATGGAACACTCTGTTAATGCAAGGTTTAGCTTATATCGTGCTTGAATTCAATCAACTTTTGTATACAACATTTTTTTCTACTGTGCATAGTTTAGCCGCAAATTCACTTCAACGCATTAATGAGCAACCCTGTATGTTGGGAATCCATCAATGTGGTTGTAGGATCTTGGAAAGTTCAGACAGTCCGCCTTCTCCGACTTTTCGTTTAGAAAAAATTTTCTCATTGATAAATAAGATACACATTTATTTTGACTTATTTGTTCTTATTTTTAATTTATTATCACCACAATCAACAAATCAAACATTATTTACAAATCCCAGTATTTGAGCATTTTCACCTTTGCTCACAGGGAGGCGGCTGCAAATTCGAACATTGCAAACCTTTATCCACTACAAAGTGTAACAACGTTCAGAATCAATTCCGTATCAGATTCAACAGAAAAATTCAGATAATATATAAATATAGAAAAACTTCAAAACTCAATGACCGCAAAACTCCACATTCCAATTTTTACGATCTATTCGGCCCTTGCCTGCAGAATATATCTACCGCTCCAGAAGTTCCGTAGTTCGATAATGACTTCAAATCGCGGCTAGAGCAAAACCTTTAAGATCTCATATAACAACATAGTCCAACGCACGAACTAATCCAAGCCGACGATTTCCTAAACTCCATAGCCGTAACGGGGGAAACTCAGCTCTACCAAAACCGCTTTAACCGACTAATCCCACACAACTTACGTCCAAATGCCATCAATTAACTGAAACACTTAACCAATGTATCAGTATCCTCTTCCCCAAGGGAACGAAAGTCTGCTACCATAGTTATGAAATCTAAACCTCATCAGATCTTACATAACCTACCTCTTACAAGGGAAACTCCGTTTCAAGTTGTATGGGCAAATTCATAAGAACCAAGCTATCGCTCCTCAAGTAATGGTATCCAGAATAAAAGACGGCCATCCAAATAATGGAGACCAATGGTGTGAAGGATATTATAAATGCGCCACAGAAAGAAGCCCAGGCAAAGACGGTACAGTCAGAATCCCAGTCAAAGAGGACCCAAAGAACATCGAAGCGCCTATTAGCAGTAACACGGTTGGCGCGACTATAAAACAAGCTATCAAAAATACAGAATGCGGAATCAATATAACATATTCTTGTAAGATTATCTGGACTTAGGGCATATGGAAATGGTTCATGACAGAGAGAAGCAAGAAACACCTTACTATATCCCTCAACAACAAGTGATGAAAGAATCCAGCACCACAACAAAGCTAAGAGTGGTGTTCGACGCATCATCCAACACAACACCAAGAAAACGCTTAAATGATGTCATTTACGGAATTCGACCACGATCTAGCGGATATGTTACTATGATGGAAGAATCACCAATTTTGATTCAAAGCGGACATCCAAAAAATGTGTCGCCAGATAAAAGTCCATAAAGAAGACAAATAATACCAAAACAGCTTATTGATACTTAAACAACAGCATCCCATAAGCAAGTATCAATCAACAACAGTGTCATATGTTACAATAGCAGTACCATCTAGCTGTAAGAACAACAGCAGCTAGCAGAGGATGAAAAATCCAGTATCCATGTGCATCAAAATCGATAAGAAATGCATTATACGTGGATCTTATACTGTACGGACCTAATTCTATAAATGAAGGTACCGAGCTTCAAAAATAATATTAAACCTGTTGGCAAAAGGAAAATTTATACAACACAAATGGTCAGCAAACAATGAAGAATTGCTAAGCAATATCCCTAGTGATCTAACGGACACCTCCATTATGAACTTCGGCATAAACGAAATAACAAACCAACGAAGATATTCGATTCATAGGGATGGTTGGCACCAATAACAATAACAGCCAAACTATACCAAACAGTAAAAGAAGATTGGATCAAGTTAGTAGTATTTCTAGTAAAGTTGCTCAAGAGAACTGAAGACGAATCACAAATTCAAAATACCAAAATCCATACCAGGTCCGACTTCATGATCACATCGGTTTGCATTAAAGGGCATTCAACCTATGGAAAAAATGTGTATTCAATCGAGCAAGAGAGTTAAACAATACAGGGTGTCCCACCGGGAAGGGTCGCGATCGATATATGGAAAAGTACGTATAGGGCGATTTTGAAAATTTGGTTGTTTACAAAATATTTTCATGTTTCTGGCACTTCCGGTATAACCGCAAGTTGACACCACCATGCTTATTTTAAATGGAACACCCTGTGTGTTTTTGCAGTTTTGCATTCATGTTGAATTTTAAGTCACCTTTGTGTAAAGTTGTCTATATCTAAATTCAATTATCTTCGAGATATCTCCATTTTTAAGAAAAAAGTGACAGTTACAGCACCATATTCAAACTAATGGTAATGGTTTAGACATCGCTACATCTGAAAATGATTGCATAACGTCAAAGAAACATACAGGGCCCTCAAAATTGATAAGCCAATTTAAAAAGTTAAGAAGTTACAAAACTTGACTTTTTCAAATGGAACACCTAGTATATTATTTTACGGGCAAAAGAAGAATTAAATTCTGAATCGAATGATATAAATTTGTCTGCACCTATCTTTTAAGGTTTACCAGTCACATCGAATTTTGTTTATAAAAACTGAAGTATTTGATTTTGCCAAGTAGTAAATAAAACAATGCAGCATATCGTCATTACTGAAATAGTTAAAATAGGTAACACACATAAAGACTATTTAAATTTATTTTTAATTTATTTACAATGTGAAAGTAGGCATTAAAAGGAGAAAACAGATTTTTTGATGATGAAAATAATACTAATAAATACTGATTCTGTGATATTAGCGAGTGATACCAATAATTGTATGAAATGAGATAGTAATTTAAAATAACTAAGTTTTCAATAACTAAATACAAGAAACACAGGTAGTTACAACAGGAAAATAATTTGATAAACAAAAATTAAAAAAATATTAATTCAATAAATGTTCAAAATTTTGACCTGCGACCTCTAAACGTTCTTCGCATCTACGAATTAACTCAGTATCAGTAGCAAGTTTAATGGAGTCTTGGGACAGATTCCAGAATGCATTCCCTACTCTCTGCATGTATTCATCCATTGTTGTTTATGGCGTTTCGTAGACTTTATATTTTATAGCTCCCCCAATGAAAAAATCTAAAGATCGTGGAGACCAAAAAAGGCCCGTCATTAGCAATCCATTGGTCTTAGAAAGTGTTTGGAGACGGTTATTGATTAACTGGCCCCTATGTGGAGGTGCACCATCGTGCTGGTAAAAAATATTTCTATGTTCCGCCAGGCGTAAATTATTCAGATAAGTGTTATTGAAATTTTGCAGGTACATAAATCACACCAAAGATATTTACTTACTATTTAAATCGTCTTGATAAAATTCTTGGGCGACCACTGCATTATTTCTAACGGCGCAGTAAACATTGAACTGCCAACTGTCTTGGAAATTACGTTCCCGGGTGTTGTGTGGATTGGAGTCACACCAGAAATGAGAGTTATGACGATTTCGAAGACCATTTTTAGTAGACTTCGATTCATATGTCCATCTAATGTTATCTAGAAACAAATTGTTCTCCTTATACTTGGTCAAAATAAATTCGAAAAATCTTTGTCTTTTAATGAAATCGATTTCTTTGTTGTACCATGCATACCGAAAATGGGTGGAAATTGTGTTTCCTTAAAATTCTATGTATTGAGTTTTATACAAACCAGGCTCCTGAGCAACTTGTCTTAATGACATCATTGGAAAAGCTCGAAAGTACCCTAGAATCACTATTTGTATATTTTCGTCATCAACAATACGTTTTCTTCTTTGGATACCTCTTTTCATATAACCAGACTTTTTAAAATTAGCGTTTATGAGGATATCGATCAGCAAATTTATCGAAAGTTCTTGTTATAACTTTCTCACATCGTCCATAAATTACAAATAAACTTAAAAAATCTTCGTATGTATAATTTAATCGTAATGGCATCTTTATTAACACGTTTGTGGACACAAACAATACTGACGTACCTTCTAACAACAAATTTGACATTCGAGACAAACTACATTGTTTTATTTTTTCAGCCTACTTCGCAAAATGTACACGTTTTTAAAACAAAATTCGCTGTAACTGGGAAATTCTAAAAGATAAGTACATACAAAATTATGTTATTCGATTCAGAATTTAATTTAATTTTGAATGCGAAAAATGTTTAGAGGTAGCAGGTCAAAAATTTGAACATTTATTGAATTAATATTTTTTTTAATTTTTGTTTACCTGTTATGACTACTTGTGTTTCTAGTATTTAGTTCCTGAAAACTTAGCTATTTTAAATTACCTTAAAAGATAGGTACATACAAATTTATATCACTCGATTCTTCTTAAAAATAATATACTGGGTGTTCCGTTTGAAAAAAATCAAGTATTGTAAGTCCTTACCTTTTTAAATTGGCTTATCAATTTTGAGGGCCCTGTATGTTCCTCAGACATTATGCAATCAGTTACAGATGTAGCGATGTCTAAACCATTTCTGTTGCAAATACTGTAATTAAAAGTCATCAACTGTTCAATGTTCAATATTTTTAGTATGGTGCTGTAACTGTCATTTTTTTCTTAAAAATGGAGATATCTCGAAAATAACTGAATTTAGGTATATACAACTTACACAAAGTTCAACGTAAATTCCAAAACAGCAAAAATATACAGGGTGTTCCATTTAAAATAAGCAAGTTGGTGTCGACTTCCGGTTATACTGGAAGTGCCAAAAACGTGAAAAAAGATAGGCCCCACTGACCTTTGTAAATAACCAAATTTTCAAAATCAACCTACACGTATTTTCCCATATACCAACCGCGGCCCTTCCTGGTGGGACACACTGTATAACATCCCGAAAAACACAACCCCAACAGCAGTCCACTTGGAATCGTCGGCACAATGTATAATATTAAATATTAAACAAGAATATTAACCACATATTGTGTAAATGGGAAAACTAATAAATTAAAAGATAAGCTCCGCGTTCATAAAATAATGAAATCGTGCACACATAAACGACTTGGCTCAACAAACAATGTTACATGAGAATAGCTTATGAATGTATGTGTATACAAAAATTACACAAAAAGACAGACACAAAAACATATATTTTTATAAATAAATTGCTTTTGAATCAAATATTATGTATCAATATACAGGGTGTTCATTTCAAAGCTTTTTAGCAAAAATCACTTTATCCCCTTTTACCTTCCGCCCCCAGGAGTAACCCCCTTAAAAATCTGAAATGGAAAGAGGTATCGAGTGGTAGCTCGTTTCAAATGTCCTTTTGATCCCTTTATTCTGGCGTTTATTTTTTTTAATCGGTCCATTCGTTTGCGAGAAAAGTAAGAAAAACTTATTACCTTTATTAAGAAGAAAACTGTCATAGACACAGCAAAAAAAAATATTTGTTCAACAAACAATAACACTTCAAGTAAGGCAAAAACCATTTTGATTGAACATACATGGTATATTAATATCAATTAATAAATAGTAAAATAAATTTGAATGTCCGTCGTTATTTGGTCTTTTAGATCTAAATTAATGTCTTCATTATTTCTTCGTAATGAAGAATTTGGGACTTAAGGAATAACTTCCATAGAGCAAAAAAAAGTTTTCCTTACTTTTCTCGCAAACAAGTGAACAGGTTTAAAAAATGTAAACGTCAAGATAAAAAAATCAACAGGACCACTCGACCTCTTACGATTTAAGATTTTAAAAGTGGTATCTCCTAGGCGCGCGCGGTAAAAGGGGGAGAAGCAATTTTTAATTAAAAAGTTGTCCCCTTGACAATACTTTTTCATTGGAAGTTTCGAAATGAACACCTTGTATGTATGCTAAGAAACGTACGGTTACTTAGCTGATCCAAATTTTCAATCTGTATTGCGTCCTTTATTAAGTTGGTTTCAACAATTTCCATTACAAGATTACACTCATTTATTGAATACTGATACAAAACCTTCCAAGTTATTTTTTTTTATTAGAAAATGCAAACAATTAATACTGTTGTTTGAGTTTCGCGGATTTCTTTGTTCAATTATTTAGGGTAATATTTGTCTAAATGTCTGTATCAGCGAATCTGTTCTTTGTACCTAATGTCAATATTTCTGATTGTTTGACGTATGCATACTGAGTTACACACTAAACAATTTAATTTATCAAGACTATATTTCAAAACGTTTTATTTTGCCTTTAGCGTAAAAAAAAATGATTAAATTATGATTTTCAAATGCTACTTTGTATTGTGCATCTCTGTTTATATACACTTTCTGAATAGCCACCTATACTTCTTTGGTTCTATTAAAGTATCAATTATGTATATATTATAACTATTAACCTATACTAAGCGTTGGTGATCAAAATTTCCTTGCCGTAATTAACCTTATTTAATGGTGCACTTAACCTCTGTGAACAAGAGATCTATAAATGGCTAGTTTATGTGCTTTATTAAGATATGCATCACTGGAAATGATAATGTCAGTACGAGTTGCTTTGTTATGTTATGATCACCTTTTTTAAAATTTTTTTAAATAACATGAATACATTACAGCGTAAATGAAAAATTTACTTTAGAAACTAAACAAGATACATTAATTAACTACGTTTTAACCATTACAATTAATACATACAACAAATGCGAATTTTCGATCCGTTTGATTTCTGGTATTTTACGTTTTTCTTAATATTTTTATTCTATTTTATAAAACCAGAGCGAACGAACTTTTTTCGCTCCTAACTGACGCAACAAAAATTATATTTCGTAGACTGGTCGGTAAGTGGCAGTTGTCAAGAATGTAAAAACTTCTTTGTGTTTGCTATTATCGTGGAAACAAAAAATGCACTGCTATATGTATTTATAAAACTAAGCTAATATTTTAATGTGAAGCTCATTCGGAAAAATGGGCCAATAAAAAATATACAGTTTCAGAGAAAATTGAATAGACGTTTAATGCACAAATTGGAGGTAATAGAAGCAGGATTATAACACAAAAATTGAAACTATATCTCTGGAATTATCTTCGATTAAACGTAAAATGTGCCTACGGCCCCAGTTGTGGTATTGGGATACATGTCATGGTCGAACTCCGTGCAATACAGCAACTTAAGTTAAACCTTAAATTTCAAAGTACTATTAAACTGTTGCAATTGGTTTCCAGAAATCTGAATCCCAAATCCAATATTATAGAACAAAATAGACAACAAGAAAAAAAACCCCCAGCTTGTATTATTTTGAATTAATAGAGAGCGTTTTGGAGAGAGGTTGTATTTATTAAACATGTTTAATGTGTTTTTTTGTTTTGTATTAAGAATATGAACGTTTAAATTTCAAGACGTCCCATTTTATGTAATTAAACAGTGTAACAATACAAGAGCAAGCCCAAATGGTATAGAGCTTGTAGCAATTAGTCGCTTAATTGTAGATATGTACTATGAGATGTTCCGGCAATATCATCGCAAACGACAGGTGAACTAAATTCTCTGTGACAAATTATGGTGATCACCGCTTAAATGAGTTTGTTGTATTATGTTAATTCAAGCAATGGACCGCATGAAACTTGTTTTAACTGATGTATTGCCCTACAGTATGTAAATATTAAGCCATAACGCTATATACGACAAAACAATAATTTTTTGGAATGATTGAAAAATATCACGTAATAGTTATTACTTACGGAATACCATTATTTAAAATGTTATGTATATGTGGGGCGAGCAGGGGACAGCATCAGTTTAAGTATTACTTTTCCTACTTTTTTGCTTATATCTCCGTAACCACCACTCTTACAGAAGGTTGATTAATTTATAAAATACTAATATACAAAATTTTGTACAAAAAGACTATATTGATTTTTTTATTACGAGTGATACTTTGTAAGTTAGACGTCAGACAAATCGAAGGCCAATTTAATAAAAAGTCTTTATTGGCATTTCTTAGGTAATATAACTAATAAATGTATTTAGAAGCGAACAGTTATAATTTCAATAAAATCACATGACGAAACTGAGTACAGTACAACCCAACCATATTTACTTTTGAAGGAAGATCTTATGAGTGCATATCATCTGTGACTGAATGTTTAGCACTGTCTTAGAATGGATGAAGTGGTATAGCACCCACTGAATCCATGAATGAATGGGATGCTTTTGACTAATTTCAGCTTTTCTAGCTCCAAGGAGGAATGTATTTTTATCTCAACCTTCCTCGCCTAGTTTTACAAAAGGTATATCAGTTTAAGGTGGGCTTAGTGTGACCAGCAATACTAGCAAGACGATACCCTCTACTATGATCTCACACAATGCTTTTCTAACTCCACATTAGACAATGATAGGATCCGCATCCCGCTCATCAGTATCAGTATCAGTATCAGTATCTTCCCTATTCAGTAAGCGATACAGCATGATGTTAAGTGTTCCTTGTCATATATTTCCTAAAATTCATGTGACTTTACGTATTTGCTCAGTTCCCTTCATATTGTTCACGGTGTATATACATGCATCAAAAACAATCTTGCAGTTATTACTATAGTGTGTTTTAACAATTGAAGATCTGCTGCTTTTTCATCAACAGGGAGAACATAAAACGCCTTTTTAGCCTTTCTCATTCCATATTTATTAACCAGAGCCAGTGGGAAAGGTGCCAACTCGTAATCCAGAAAGTTCTGCAAATAATTCTCATTTTTTTGCAATTGGTATTCTTTGGAATATCATGAGAGTACCAACTACTTCAATGATGTTATTAGTGAGGTGTTACCCATCCATGCCTTTCGGGTCTGTTTTACCTCTCCAAAATGTTGTTCCGCCATATTTGCAATTGTTCTAAGACTTGGTGGCAATTCACGTTGCTGTTTCCAACAATACCAGTAGCAAGAGATACCAGTTTGGGAAGTTGGGAAGTGTTAATTACTTTTGCGCTTCTTGTTTTCTGAAATATTCTGTAGTCTTCATGCTGCAGTCCTGTTTAAAAGTGGAGGCTTGCAAAATCCAATTATGGGTAGATTGTAATGGATACGGTTGCTGTACCAATCCCTATCACATTTGCGCTATTGCCAGCTTCCTGACCCAGGAAAATCTAAGCTGGCAATAAGAAAGTAACTGTTGGTAAATTTGTGGACATGACAGAGATAGGTCGTTTGAAGAGCGTGCATATCTTGCAGATATAAATGGACACATTACTGTGTGGTACCGTTACTTTGTAACCATTTCAATTCTTTATGAAATTTCTGTTAAATATGGGCAAGTTCAATATTTAACTTTGTTTTATTTGACGAAACCTGTGGCAGCTTTGCTGAAAGTGTGGCCAGTTTACATTTTAATGGCTGAATTTACGGCAAATACAGCGCTCAAAAAGTTTTAAGATCACTACAACCAATGACGGTAGTACACTAAATCCAGCCAATCTAACAATTACGAATCTCAGAAAAGTCGTTTTAGCATGAAACCGCATTTGTTTTTGCATTTTACGTATAGCGGCTGGTAAAACGTTAGATTGCATGTCTTCATTCCCTACTTCTAGCACTCTATGACTGCATGCTTTAAGACTTAATACATTGAACTCTAATGGCTAGGAGAAGCATTCATGAAAGCTAATTGCACAACAGCACTCCTTTTGTAAAGAAGCTACCTTACATACCTCGCACATGGAATCCTTCCATTCTCACCCTTGCGACCATGAACCATCCATAAAACATCATGTACCGTGGGTAAAGGAACATCTGGAAAGGGGTAGAAATTGTTCAAGTATTCGACTTTTATAGGTTTCAGCCCTACGTCTCTAAAGCTTTCATATCTCCAGTTTAAGAGCTCCTAATGTTCGTACACGTTCGGCTAAGGGTGCTTTTGTATTACGAGAATATTTTTCAGATCTAGTATATTTAATATAATTAAGTAATCAATATCTTTCTAATTAGAAAAATATTTTTTAATTACTAATATTTCGAATACAAAATTGATTCTTCCCCAGAGATTAAAATTTGGTTATATGAAAACTAGTGTTGGCTGGGCTGGAGGAGGTTTTCGTACTGGTGTTATGCACGCAAAACCCCCCATGCTATATTAATTTTGTAAGCCTTTCAATGTAGCTACATTGAAATCTGCATTATCGAACACGTACAGTGCCAATATTCTTAATGTTTTGGGTTGTGGAGGCTAATAGGTGTCCGATATGGCCAACAAATGTGCGTCACTATAAGAACAATGTATATTAAAATTTGGTATAAAGTGTACCCAGTTTTTACCAGCATATTTGCTATGAACAAAGAACGCAAGGTCATGTAGGACTGAGGAAATCAACGTAAAAAACAAATGTGTATGATGGCACGACAAACAACAATTTTTTATTCTTTGTTTTCTATTCATCTTGATACTTTGAACCGAAAAGTTCTTCCAAGAAAAGAGAGAGTATTTCTGGGATCCTCTCCTCTGCTCCACTTGCGGGGTACTGTTCAATGTCGTACACCTGAGGTTGTATATATTTTTGTATTATAACAGCAGTAGTGAGAACCAATCTCAATTTATCAATGTCGCTATCAACCTTTAACTCATTCCATACCGTATCAAGCCACACTTGCAGTTACCGTGCAACTGCCATGTAGATTGATGACCATGTGCAGAGTTTTCTATTAAATATTCTGTGGTGGTACCTGGTCTGGAGTGTTGACATGACACATAGGCTACTGTAATACTACTATCCTTGAAGCGGTCCTGTATTCCAACCTTTATTGTAATGTTCTCTTTGAGTTAGCCCTGCAATCATTTTTACCTTGCTACCTACATATACACATTTAGGTATAGAAGATTATGCAATCGACTTTTTTTCACTATCGCTAAATCGACTTATTTTGACAACATTTACAACATTTGACAAAGTTTCGCCATGATCGGACATGTGCGGGTAGGTGGTTGTGTGTGTGTGGGTGTGTGTGTGCGTGTGCCTCTGTGTGTGTGTGTGTGTGTGTGTGTGTGTTCGTACGTGCATGTGTGTGCATGCGTGCGAGTGTGGGTGTGTGCGTGAGTGAGTGGCTGTGGGTATGGGTGTGCGAGCGTGCGTACATGTGGGGTGTGTGTATAGTGTGTGTGCAAGGTCTATGTGCGGCGTGTGTGTATGCGGTGTGCATGCGTGCGTGAGTACTTGAAGCGAGGGTGTGTACGTGAATGCGTGTATGCGTGCGTGCGTGTGTATGTGAATGTATGTTAGTATCCACGATAACATCAAAACCATAATACGTACGTACTTGAAATTTTGTATTTAAGTTTTATTTCATTGCTCCTGGAGCTGGTTAGGTTTTAGGAGAAATCCAGCAGGGAACAGGGGGGCTTTATTAGGAGCAGTTTTTAGTTTTTATCAAATATTTCTCAAACAGCTGCATATTTCAAAGATACAACTACACCTAGATATAGACCTTAATCATATCGATTAATTATGTTCCATGCAATTTTTTAATACGACGCGTAATTTAGCGGCAAAAAATTCCTAGGGAAGAATTTAAGTGTTCAAATTGTTTTAATATCTGAACAAAGATTAATTTTATAAAAAATAGTACAGACATATTTTTTAAAGAAAATTTAATTTTACATAACTTTTGTTTATAACGTTTCTTAAGTAAGTCTAAAAATTAATTAAATGTGAATGAAAATGGTTCAACTGTATTATTGATATTTTATACAAGCGGGCGGCTTTGGAATTTTTTGTCTTAAACGTCATTCTGACAAAGATTATTGTTTTTGTTTTTACAATGTTGCCTGTTTTCGTTGTGAACGTATAAAAAGAGGATGCATAGTTATCCCAAAAAAATTATAATTAAAATTATTTCATTTCTTTTAATTTCCACTTTGTAGGTTAGAAGATCGTGTGTTGTTTCACATCAGATATTTTCTTTTGTATTTGTGGGCGAAAATATAGACACAAACGGAAATGTCAGCACTACCCGTCACTAGAATTTTGACCTACTAATGGAATTCCACCATTAGTGAGGGATCTTTAACATGTGAAACATGGTATTTCCACGGGACCTACAGTTTTATCTATCTGAGGAGTAGTGCATTAGTTTTTCTCCGTTTTTTAGAAAAACAACTACCTCGGTCAGGTTTGAACACGCGCCGCTTTGTTGAAAGGCAAGTACTCTAACCATTCCACTACCGAGACAGCTACAGAGCTATTGTTATTGTTTTCACAATGTTGTCTATTTTCGTTATGAACGTATTACAAAAGATGTTGCATAATTATCCCAAAAAAATCTATTATTAAAATCATTTCGTTTCGTTTAGTTTCCACTTTGTAGTTTGGTTGTTCCACACCAGATATTTTATGAACTATACGCCTCTCAACATCCTCATCACATACTAGATACTTCACAGTCAGTAGCTAGGCCATAGTGGCTTAACAGTGTTCAATTATTGCTATCCCCAATCACTTAAAAATAGGTATAAAATGTTACATGCATAAAATGTATAAAATTAACTATCGTACCTCATTAAGGGGAAATTTTTTACAAGAGATAAGAGCGCAACAGACCCCCCTAGTATGTCGAATTTGACGTATAAAGGAACAACCACACCAATTTTTAAAACCGCAATTATATCCATAGATTGGCATTTTTTTTTATTAATTTCACTGGTCTATAATGTAAAAATGCAATTAGAATCCTAACATTATGTCTTTTTTAATTATACGAATACCCCTGGAGAAAATTCTAATATAATGTACTGCAGTAAATATATTTTAATCTAAACAAACTGTTTTCTGAATATAAACGTACAATTTTAAAAGGTCACCACACGAAACATAAACTTTATTGAACTACAACAGTTTGAAAGTTAAACATAAATCTGACCACACACAATTTTCCACTTATTTATATAACCCGTGCAATACAAGTACAAATCTGTATCACGCACAAAATTTACATACGTAGGTTTAATTCTAACACATATTCTGTTAAAAATATTATGTAGTCCTTCATAAAGGTTATAAATATTTCAAAATGAATAGATTAGTATCGGAATTATTTACTATTTATTAATCGTACAAAAATGCAAATTGCAAATCACTGTCAATTCTGAATAATTACTTGTATGATAATCAGTTAAGGTTATAATAAACCTAGGATAATGATTCAACATTGTACAAAAATGTTAATTCCTATGAATACTTGGATTTTAACGTTCGACATGTTTTGATTCAAACCAGTAAATTAGTATTAATCTTTAGTACGTGCTTCATAGCATCATAACTATACACCTGGAATATTTTTTATCCCTAAAGCTGAACGTTTCTAAAAGCTTTTAACGTTTATTGCCGAATGTAATATTAGGTACAGCTATAAAAAAATTAAGTTGCATCAGAGTAAAAATATTAATGGATAACTGCAATTTCAATTGCATAACAGATGTATATATTTTATTACTTCAACACACAATATAAATGTGTATAAATTGTACAAAGCTAATATAAAATAGCAACCTTTAATGCACAACATTAATTTCGTCATTGACTATAACGGCAAAGCTTACAAAATATGACAGTTTCTTAATATTCAGATACAATTTATGTTTGTCAGGAGGTGAAAAACTGTTAGTGTAATTAATTTTCTAGTCTCTTTTTAGTTTATTGCACTTTTACCAACGCTTATCCACTGAATGGTTTCCAACCCAGAAGTGTGATTTTGGAAATTGTGCAAAGCATCTCTCACCTTAATTCATCAAAAACGGTTTCCTTGCACAATGATAGAGAGTCAAATCTGGTGAATAAAGTCACCCAGTGTTCCCATTGCCAACCACGTGCGGCTATTTAGGAGAAATCTGGGGAAATATTTTCCCCCTCAGAACCCTAACTCCGTTCCTTCCGATCCTATCCGTACGACACGCATCCTTAATCCCCCCATCCATATATACGTATGTATGTATGCTGGGAAACAATAATTGTGGCTGAAGGAGCTTGAAAGCGCAAGCAGCCCGCTCTCCCCCTTGGAAAGGGAATAAAATATGTGGCCTTTTCCTTTTTCCTATCTCATCGCCGATGGCACAAACCAAATTGTGCACATTCCTATTTTTTCATTCGTGGTTGTTGTTTGCAATCCTTCACGTGGATCGTCTTCATTGTTACAAAGGGGACCTGTGCCAACTAACTAACTAAATTATCATAGGCTATTAATAACATAAAACCAAAGAACTTATAATCGGATCATATTTTCATCAATTACAACGAAAAATACACACTACGCCTCCTTTAAATTGTAGAAGAAAAACTAATCAAGATAATGTATAATATTATCACGTGTGCCAACATAAGAAAACAAAATTTTGTAGCTATAATCGGTAAAATTGATGTTTCAAAGAGCGCTTAGATTAATACTGCTCGTAAGGTTATACATCTTTGTCGTTTTATAACACCGTATATCGATTAGAAAAGTGTATTTTCAGTTGGTTTGAATGCGGGCGGTACTCTGCGTTATAGGCGTTTTAAATTGCCATACCTGCGCTAAAAGAATAACAACAGGGTAAAGCATGTTTGGAGTAGGATGGAAAACTTCCACTTAAAAACGTAAGATAGTGGTGCTCTAAACGTTTTACTTATTTTTACGTGCGTACATAATTGCACGTTACATGCATTGTTAAACCGAAGGCGTTAATTTATACAAACCCATATGAAATAGTGATTAGAAAGAAATGCTTTAATAATGTGATTGTGATTATCTATTTGAAAAATAGTAATTAATAATTATAATTAACGTCATCCTGTCGTTTATGAACGTCTACTTTCTATCGCAATTAGTTTTCTATTATATACGAGTACACATATGATAGTTTCATGGATCACTAGAGAAAGTAATTAGAGAATCTTACGAAATTAGTTTCTTATTATGAACTTATATTTTCCAAAGAATAATAGTGTCTCCCGTTGTTTGTAATAATTCGGTAATTTCTGAATTATGCGAAAATGCTTTAGGTAACTGCAAATGTAAGTGTGATTAGTATAGAAAGGATTTACAGTTATTTCAAAAAGTAATTAAGATATAGTTGATAGGTATATTTAATTTCTAATGATAGAGAACTGAGTTCTGATTTAGTGGCAGATACACGTTTGCGCTTTCACTTAATAAATATCTTTATTTAATGTTAGTTGTTCTATTTGTAAATGTTTGTATAGCATTATTTTTTAATAACGTTCTTAATTGGTTTATGATCAGTTTTTTTACTTAAGTACAATAAACAGAAAAAGTACACTTATAGAAAAAAATAAAATAATTACACTTTCTACTTTTTTTATCACTATTCCGTCACTAAATCAGAATTCAATTCCTCTAGCATTCATTAAGGATTAGGTATAACTGCTAATTTATCTTTATTTTTGTATTATATTTGAATTAATTACTAATACCACGTTAAACCCTTTATCTATTAATCACATTTACATTTGAAGTTAGGTATAATATTTTCGCTTAATTAAGAAATTACTGAATTATTACGAAGGAAGACTATGGTTCTTTCCCCGATAAGAAAACATGTCGTAATTAGTTTCTGGAGCGGTACATGAGAGTTTCATATATGTACTAGTATACAATAGAAAACCAAATACGATACATAAAGTCGTCCATAAGAGACAGGAAAACGTTAATCATAATAATTATTAATTACTTATTTTTACATAAATGATTAAATCACAGTAAAGCCTTTCTTTATTAATGAGTATTATTACAACTGCATTTGTATAAATTAACGCTTTCCTTTTAATGATACAAAACATTTAGAGTATCATTGCGCTACGCTTTTAAGTAAATGTTTTTCATACCGTATTATTATCTCTTCTAGGCGCAGGTACCACAGTTTAAAACACGTATAATGTAGAACGTTCTTTTTAGTTTACCACCCGTGGTCAAAAACACTGAATACACACTTACCTTCTAACTGAAACGATAAAGGTACATACTTCACGAGTATTATTATACGCCCTAATCCGTTGTTGTGACATCCATTTTACCGACTATAGTAACACATTTCTGTACTGGGCAACGTGTTTCAGTCCCTCTTCACAGAAGAAGGCGAGTTACCAGAGTTTTCCAAGCTCCTTCAGCCAGTCACAGATTCTCAACGTACATATATTAAGTACGCATGATGGGAGTAAGGATAGGTGCGGTCAGCATAGTATTGGAGGGAAATGAGTTTTAGGGTTCTTAGGAGGAAGTTACTACCCCGACATTCGCCTAAACAACGGCACATGATGTGCGAATACACAGTGATCGCTATATGTGTATGAGGAAACCACCCTGAAAAACCGCACCTCTACGAAGACGTTCAAATTAAACGCAAATTGACTGACAAGCATCCAATCGCTAATTTATTGCTAATTAATTAACCCTATTTGCTTCTGCCATTTGAAATGGGCCAATTGTCTTAAAACTGACTGCGGTTCAAGATCTGATAATTACGAACTAAATAAAATATAACTGCACTACCATAATTTCACACCCATAAATTCAATATATGTTAAATTAAGGAATTTCGGCGAAAACTAAGGTTGTAAAGCACTTGCCACATTAATTTTCATTTATAATTTGCGATTTTAAATTTATTGATCAACAATTTACGAAATAAATAATTTTCTGGTGGAGGTGGCGTCTTAACACTAGAATAAAGTAATCATAGTCAATTTATTGCCGAGGAGTTCTGTTAATTTACATCCCATATAAGGCTTTTAGAACGTATATTATTAGATTTATTGCTCAACTATTTACCACATAAATAAATAATTTTCTAATGGGGCTCCAGGTTAACATAATAGTAATGTATGTATAATCAATTTATTCCTTTTGTGTGTTAAATTCCCATTACCTTCTTTTTAAATTTGAATTACAAAGTTCATTGCTCACTTAATAAACAAAAAATATCTGTCCAAGGTGTTTTCGTGCGTCTAATCGGTTTATTACGAGAAAATGTGAAACATGAAATTGCTTTTCGCAGTTTTGTTATTTTCCATTTATTTCTCTTTGTTTGAGTTTTGCGATTTACTTATGAGTCATCGATACTATGCAGTATAAACCATTTTTCACTGTACACGATTAGAATTTGTAGGAAATCACTAAACCATGTAGCCAAACATGACACTGGGATTAATGATACGAGGGTAGACAAAAATGTTTCTAGAATGGATCACAAGATGACGTTATGCGCGCGTGCTGATCACTTGTTTTGAGAGCGCCATCGTTCGTACAACAATGGATTTCCTTAATCATGAATAAAAACGAGTTCGGTGCAGTGACAAAACATTTCTTTTTATTCTTAAATACTAAACAAATAAAAACTGAGCTAGATGAAGTTCATGGTGAGTCTTCACCTCCGTATGCAGCAGTTGCAAACCGGGTGGCTGAATTTAAACACGGTAGAATAAGTATAGAGGATGCACCACGTTCTGGCAGACCAAAAACAGCTACCGATGAAGAAACAATTGAATAGGTCCATGAAATTGTGATGAAGGATCACCGAATAAAGTTGAACGAGATATCGGAGAAAGTAAGCATTTTATACGATCGTGCATATTGCATCTTACATCAGTATTTGGACATGAGAAAGCTTAGTGCTATATGGGTCTGCTAACAATCGTCCAAAAGCGCGTTCGAAACGTAATGAAAAAGGTTTTTACGACGTTTTATAACTGTTGACGAAACGTGGATTCACCACTACACTTCGGAGACCAAGAAGCAGTCAAAGCAATGACCCAAAATGTGGAGAGCCAAATCCAAAGAAGGCAAATACGATTCCGTCTGCTTGTAAAGACATGGCTACCATATTTTGGGATTCCCGAGGAACAATTTTCATTGGTTAATTGTAACACGAGAAGCCAACAACGGGCGAGTATTATGCGTCATTGTTAGACAGACTGGAAAAAGAAATCAAAACTAAAAGGCCTCATTTAGCAAATAAAAAGATCTTGTATCACCAGGATAACGCCCCATCCCACAAGTCGGCAATTGCGATGGCGAAACTGCACGAACTACGATTCCAGTTAATTGAACCTGTACACTATTCGCCAGACTTGGCTCTGTAGGGTTTCTTCTTATTCTCAAATCTCAAGAAATTGTTGATTGGAAAGACATTTTCATCGAAGCAGTAAATGGATATTTTGAAGGTTTGGATAGTTCTTATTTTTGTGAAGGGTTGAAGGGCCTTGAAAAGCGTTGGACTAAATGTGTACAGAAAATGCTGGAAAAGAAATACGATTTTCCCGAAAAATTTGTTTTTTGCCGTCAATTTTTTGATCTATCCTCGTGTATCACAATTTAGTAATAATATGGTACTAGTTTGCTACCCCAAGAATAAATTTCGCGCTGGGAATTTTTAAACTATTGGTCTTGAACATTATGAAAATTACCAAAAACGTGAAGTGTTGAAAATTTTTACAAGTATCCTAATTGAATTTATAAATTAATCATTTTCTTTCATTATTAGAGTCATTATTACGAAAAACCGTTTCAATACATTTATCATTATTAAGATAATGATACTAGTACTATAGAAACTAGTAGAGAAATAAATATAATTATTTAAAATAAATCGTGGAATTATATTGTGTTTAAAACATTAGTGCTTTTAAATATGGAATTCCACCAAGTAAGGCTAAAGAATACAAAAAGCGGCGGCACGCTGCGTAAAGGGCGTCGGAGATATTACCACTCTAGTCTATGCACGAAACTTCGAACTGACAGGACCAAGTGCGTTAACTGCGCTGGAGATCACCCCGCTAGTTGCAGGGACGCCTGAACTTCCCTCGACCTCCACAATGGAAGAAGACGGAAGCACCACAGCGGCTGTCGATACCCCACCTGTCCAGCCCGTCTTAGGGTTCAACTCCATATTGGACATCGTCGGAGTTTTCAATATGGAAAAGGCCCCATCTGTGTTCCGCAAGGTGGCAGCGGCCTAGCTCAGGCTAGAACTGCGACTGAGCTGTGGAGAGTAGTGCTCACGCACGATCAGGAGGTGGTTGCCCATTTCAGGTAATCACAAAAAGTTCCGACGCGAAGATTGGTGCCCAAGGATAAGCATACAGTTTTCATATGTTCTGTTTAACAATACCATTTCTCCAACAACGATTCACGCTTGGGAATACTAACTCGACAACCGTTCTGTAGCAACCTAGTTACTACAGCACGACTTTATTGTGTCTAACTAACACTTGTTTCTTTCTTTTAGAGATACACTTGGGCATCAACAGCCAACATCCGACTACAGGACATATCAACCCAACCAACAAGAATCCGCAATATCAATATTATCATCTACAACCGCAACAAGAACATGAACAACAGTGGTGTCAACTGGCTAAACATCCAAGTGCTGAAGGAGCTGCACATGTTAAATTATATTTATTGCATTATGATATACAGGGACCGCCATAAAGTTGGACACATATGGGAAAAATTGTTATTATTGAAATTTCTGTCGGTTCGCTTCTGCATGTCTGACAACCAACAAATCCATTGTGACATTTGTCACGTGCCCATAGATTTGGCGGAAATTTTGAAAAATGTTAACTAGGATGCCGAAAAATGGGCCAAATTGACAAGATATCGAAAAATTGTATTAAAAAAATGTATTTAGAATGCAACAAAGACCCCATATACCAATTTTCGACTAAAACAGAAAAAAAAATAAAAAATACCATTTATTCCCCTCTGCTTTTATTACGAAACATCATAAAATCTTGTTTTACCTGGAAATAGTTTTAATAATATAAATTACATAATTTTAGGTCAAAATTAATCAAATATTTGTAAAATAGACAATTTGTGAGAGGAAAATTTAAAAAAATACGTTTTAACCTTGTCGCTGGTTGTGTTCATGCCCTGTATATTGAAGCGCATGAGCTAATCTAATATTTTTAACCGGTAAATAAAATGTAAACGAGCTAATATTGTAATTAAAACTTAACAACACATTATTTATCCTTATTAAATTTAATATTGGTTAGTACATTTGAAATTAGCGATTTTTTTAATTTAATAAGTTGGCTTTGAAAAATCAAATATTTCGGCTTATAAGTATGAAAATTATTGCGCTTTAAAGTGCACCTCATAGTTTAAGATACCTAAAATTATGTAATTTGTGTTATTAAAACTATTTCCAGGTAGAGCAAGATTTTATGATGTTTCGTAATAAAAGCAGAGGGGAATAAATGGTATTTTTATTTTATTTTTCTGATTTGGTTGAAAATTGGTATATGGGGTCTTTGCTGCATTCTAAATACATTTACTTAACACAATTTTTCGATATCATGTCAATTTGGCCCATTTATCGCATCATAATTAACATTTTTCAAAATTCACCACAAATCTATGGTCACGTGACAAATGTCACAATGGATTTTTTGGTTTTCAGACATGCAGAAACGAATCGCCAATAGAGTTTTTCAGAAATTTCAATAATAAAATGTTTGCCATATGTGTCCAACTTTATGGCGGTCCTATATATATATATATATATATATATATATATATATATATATATATATATATATATAGCAAGTCATAATGCAATAAATATAATTTAACATGCTATTATGTTATCACCTATTTATGACCCAATTGTGCGTGACTACATGTGTTTTTTTATTGTTTCTGTGTAATTAAACTACTTTTTATTCATTTTCTCTTAATGTTATAATTTTGTACGAATTTTAACCTGGTTTAATGGTGTTTTGTTATATATTTAACCCTTTCTTTGTTTTTTTGTGTTATTTCATTTATTCATGTACTTTTGCAATTACTTATTTATGAATAAAGTGAGTTTTATTGGTGGTTCTTTCCCGAAATACTATATTAACGAGCTGAACCACTGCTGCGCAAAGCTGGTTGATTTTAATTTGAGTAGTTTCATTTTCTTTTACCTGCCCCTCATGATGTAACACTTACCTCATCCAGCCTATCTAATTTAGATAGCACAACGTACCTATCGGACTTGTAAATTGTAAATTCTAAGGTTTTAATTATTGCCCGGAAAGTCAAAGTAAAGCAGGCAATTAATTTGAGTAATAGTGACATTATTGTCAGTCAAGTCAAGATAAATCACTTAGTGATTGTTCTTGAATTTGCATTCTTGCAAATAAGTTCAAATTACACTTTTCAAGATAGGGTACCTGAGGACGCTAAATATATATATATATATATATATATATATATATATATATATATATATATATATATATATATATATATATATATATATAGGAGGCTATTAGGACAGTAGCCCAACGTCGCATTTTTTCTCCACCAGCCGACGGTAAACGCGAAGCAGTAGCCTAGTGATACAGTATTCTAACATCCGTATTAAGGTATATTGCAAGACAACCGTCCAATGATCGCGTTGGTCTTCTTTCGACTAGACTGGAAATCTCCTAGTCTACTGACACCAGACTCTCTTAAAAAGTGATCGGGAAGGCGCCCTTGTCCACTAGGAAAGCTGATACAAATTACAGACAATCTTACACCTTTTAGTGTGGGCTTATCCGCCAGTGTAACAAAAAAGTAGCAAATTATTTAAACGAACCACCCCGTCTCCGCTTTCCCGTCTCAGTATACGAATCTATTGCACCAATTAAGAATAGTGGTGAGTAGATGTTCAAACATTACTAAACCTTGTAACCAAACATGTTACTATGATGCTAATTTGGTGTTTTCAAAATAAAATTTTCTTTAATTTTAAAACAATACTTTAGCTTAAGCATTGTGGAAATAACTAAATCCTTATAAGCAAACAGGATACAATGATTAATACTATATCATAATTTATTAATCTGTCTTTTAGGATCTTTGTAAAAGTGATCAAGCTATAGATCTTAGTTGTGGTATGTGTATGTTTATTTCAGTAGTGTTCTTATATACAACCTATAATTTATGTTAGTAAAACGAAGATATACAGAAAAAAACATTTCTCTAGGTCGGGAATTGAACCCTAGCCACTCAAATTCCCGTTCCAGTAGTTCTGCATTTAAACCACTAGACAAATTAAGCGTAAGCCGAATAGCAACGAATTTTTATTAGAGAAAACTTCTGAAGATAATCCATGATGTATTTTTTTTTAAATTATGGTTAAACCTGCGTTTTTATTGTTTATTATTACTATTGTCTTTCTATGTGGGCTGGGTACAATTTCCAAGGCTATTGAATAATAATAAAACTTAACACAATTTTACTAAATACTAAATTGTCCAAATATATGTTAAAGGTATATTCAAATATAAAGCGTGGGAAGATACACAAGTTTCTAAAAGTTAAAATTTCCTACATATTTTTAGAGTTGAAAATAAACAAGATCGAGTTACTGTTAATTATAGTAAACATAGCAGGTTGTCTCCCACAGGTTTAGTTCCAGATGTCGTAATGTACAACCGTATTAATTTAGTATATATGTAAACGTATGCAGTTTGGAAAAGGCTGAATTCTGTTTGCGAACAATTTTAAATTGTATGCACAACTGAAATATATTTCCGCTATTACACGAGTATCGAGTACACGAGTAAAAGCTAAGTATTTCTAATATCGAAAGTTTGAACTTATGTGATATATTTATTCATTTATATCAAAGTTAAGTTTGGAAAAGGCCTTTACAATAATTTTAATTTCCAACATTAATATTCTTAAGTTACCATTAACTAATAGAAATTTTTTTCTTAATTTACAAATAAACTACATTCTAACGTAAAGCTTAAATAAATGCAGCAGTTTTTACAAAAATTCTCAAAACATTAACTTTTTCTGAATGGTTTTAAAATGTACAAAACTAAATTAATTCTTTGATATATTATGAAAGAGGCATTTATGGAAGGGATTTGCATACTGAACAACTGATATATTTACCGAATATTTAAATATAACTCAAAAGAAATCAAAAGCAGTGTTTTTAAATACCTTCTTAAAACATTTTTCCGTTTAAGCAAATAAAATGATTGTTGAGTTTTATTCTTATTAAATTTATATTATTTACCCTTATTTCGAGAAATTACATATTTAATGCTGAAAATGCAATATAATTCCACAATTCATTTTATGTAATTTGCTTCCATTTTGATTCTTTAATAGACATATTAAGAAACGCTATGTCATCAACCCCGCTGTCTTTCTAGCATTTAAATAAAACAAAAAGGGACTAGATCAAATTTTCAGTTTTATAATTAAGACATCACCAACCGCCACAAAAATCCTTAAATCCACTAAAGCAAAACTTTTTGTTTGAAAACGGTATAAAACGTATTTCACAAGACCTTGAAGTCACCATTCTTTAAAACACTCGGGGCGACACCACTCGTTTTTTGAAATTTGAATTCGTGCTTCAAGACTGATCTTATGAAACTTGTTTTTTAGTAAACTATCATATAACTATTTATTTCAATAGAACATGTATGGGGATATCTGGAACGGTAAGAGATAGAAGATCGGTTAAATGGTACAAAAGTTATCTAATAATGAGTTCACATTTATGGCGTTTGCAAATTCCAAACATACTTAACAGTTTTGAACATATTTGAAAAAAATAAAGTTTTTGAGTTTTTTTTCTTATAGTCATTAGAAATGTTACTATATAAGTTTCAGGTTGGTAGTAAGAATAAACTGCAGGACGTTTGAACGCTAGTTATTGTTCAATGTGGTAATAGTTAGAAAAAAAAATTTAAATTGTTTTAATGTTTTAATGTTTAGGTCTTTCGAATTATTAATCTGGACCAAAAAGAATTTTAATGTTTTTTTTTTAAATAGTGACTTACAGTATTTTAACCTCACAATCTGTAAGGGAGTATGCATTTTTGTAGAACTTTCACTAACGGTACTCTTGTAGAAGCCCTGACGTTGAAATAAAGAATTTCGAACGCTTAGCAAAGAATACAGTGTTCTTATTAACTAAATTATATATATATATATATATATATATATATATATATATATATATATATATATATATATATATATAACAGTACGCTCCCAAGCCCGAAAAAATGTTATGGAGCCCGGCTGCGGGCTTCCTAAGGTACCCATGTGTATATCATCAAAATATGATTGTACATACGACAAAACGTGTAAAGACGAATTTCAGGTTGGGCTCCAGAATATACAGTTTATATGTGCAGTATATACAGTTTGGTTCTTATCATCACACTGCAGAAGTCGCTTTTATATACAGCTTGTCTGAATATACTAACGTGACTTTGTGTAGCCCAAGTAGTGGTAGCTATGTTCGGGCCCTTTAGGGGCTACTTCGTATATTCCATCAATGTAACGTATAATAAGCGCTTGTATATAACATATTATTTGTTACCTACTTTTGATTTACTTGTGGTTTCAGAAAAATAATGGATTAATGGGATTCATTTCAATATGTTGAAATGTATTTTTTTTACCAAAATATTATTTTATTCTGTATGTGTTATAAACATATGCTTTAATTACAACCCAAGTTCTACCCTCAAAATTGGGGTCATGCTGTCGAATAAATTTTCTACTTCTTTCTTCGGGCGAACTTTTCTTCTTTATATGGTGATGAAAATATTTTAATGTTAGCTTTTTTTTTTAAACTACTGATAGAAGACATCGTTTTACTTTTACTTGATTCTTCACCAACACCTGCAACACATACTTTTAATACAACAGTACTTCAAAATAATCGCGCAGTTTTACCGTTTGAATAATCCGACCGTACAAATTAGACATTCTGTAAATTGAATACCTAAAACTAGAGGATATGGGATAGAAATTCCAACTGCTGCACTGTTTTTGTGTTTATGCGCAAAAGTCTAAAAACATTCACCCAATAAATAACTTTTACCGCAAACGTCTCCATATTTTTTAACTTTCCTACCTAAGGGAAGTTATTGTGATCGGACAAAACTTATGGATTAAGCTGACATCTGCGCTTTGAGGATCTTTAGGTCCAACTACTGGTTTTTCAAAAATGTGTATTTCTGTGCGTGTGTACGTGTATACCGGGTGGTGAGAAAATGTAGCATAGAGATTACAATACAAAATACTCGATATGGAATTATTGGCTTCTATAAATTTTAGAACTGTGACGTTACAATTACACATGATTTATGTAATATGATTGTAAGCTTTGGCTTTCTTTTCGTTAGACCCGATTTCGTTTAAAAGTAAGTAAATGTATCATTTAGTAATTTTTTATCTACTATTAGTACTCAAAAACGCCCTAAGAAATTGAGTGAAATTTCCTCCAACAGCAAAAGTATGCAAAAATAAATTGAGTTTAAAAGGACCGGAAATGTACCAATACGCAAATATACAAAATTTTATGCAAGTACATACACAAAAAATAATCGTTTTACATATGTTCACAACTGTAATTATTAACATTTTTGTTGAAAAGGAATGAAAAACCCCATTATAAGAGATAAAAAGCATTTTCTAATTGCCTAATAGCACAAACGATTTATTAAGATATTATTAGTATTAATGTACTAAAACGTGACAAAATTTTGTTATATTTAAGGAGCAACATTATATTTGGTAAATTGACAATTAAACTGATCTAAAAGGGTCTGTAAACATCCCGCGGTACATTACGTTAACAGAAAGGAAAGTATACGATGTCAATAGAGCTTAGTAAGTGAATTTTAAGTGTTGATAGGTAATTCCACCAACTTTCTTCCTCGCAAACTCATTTTTTCCACTAACACTCACATTATTTTTACTTTGGCTTCAATTACCAAATGAGTCCGAATTTGAAACATCGGTTTATTCTATTTGTCTAATATGAAGTCTCCACACGTAGTAGAACAGATAATATTGGATGTCACTGATAACCAACCCGACCCTATATATTTATTATCCCTACAAATACTGCAATTATAAAAAATATGGACTACATATTTTTAAAAGAAATTCCAAGCTCGCATGGTTAAAAACGGCAAATAAGTTCCATTACCCTCCACTTCACTTTAACCCTTAATTTCACCCCTATACAAAAATGTTAAAACCGCTCAGTGGTATCCACTCCTGTTCAATACGGAACTTATCCAAATTTTAATCTTCTAATGGAATTAACCAGGAAAATGATACCGACCTTCAACTCCATGTTTCGCCCTCGTAAGGAGAGCATCTTTTTAAATCTTTTCTTATTCTACACCTCCACCATGTAGGCTTTGATACCTGAAAGTTTGATGTATCTAAGTTAAATAGTTTGGACTATGGGTTGATGGGTGAATCAGTCAGTCAATCAACTTTGTGATTCATATATAAAAATTATGAAAATCGTGATAGCCTTAGTTTTCATAATAATATTACGAAATTCTGAAAAACAAGACGAATACTCATTTTTCGGTTCCTTTTCTAAAATAGTACATTAAAAGATAAGTTTCATAAAACCAGTTATGAAGCACGAATTGGAGTTTAAAAAAATGAGTTGCGTAGCAACGAGTTTTTTAAAGAATGAGTGCTTCAAGGTCTTACTAAACACGTTTTTTGTAATTCGCCCTTTTTATGCCGTTTCTAAACAAACATTTTTACTTTAGTTAATTTAGGGATTTTGGTGGTAGTTGATAATGTCTTAATTTTAAAAATGACACTTTGATTTAGTCGCATTTTGTTTTACCCAAATTCTGTCACAAAACACGAAAATGGAAGATAATCAAGATGACGTTGCAAGTACGCCCTCTGAAAACGTGTGAAATTGCCAAAAACTCGGTCGTGAATTTGCTCACATCAAAGTTTTCCACTGGACGGGTGCTGGTTTTGTCCAATTTTGTAAGAGTGACACTAACATATTTCCAGATCAAGGTTTGTCAACCTAAAAATTTTCGTAAAATGTTCCGTGAATTAATTACTATCATGACATCGGAGATGATGACGTCGCGTTTCTTGATAGGTCTATAAGAGTATCAAAATGGAAGCAAATTACAAAAATATAATTCATCCATCTAAACAACTTTTAAAGTATTAAAAGTAGAAGGTAATGTACAAGTCACTTATAAGCTACAGCTGTGAGCTAAACTTTAGTTCGGGTCGCTACTGACTTATAGTTTTACTTGAACACTTAATGTTGTTTTTTCATTTTTTTAATTCCTTTCACTTAACTTTTCTTTAAAGACTACCTTACAAACTTTTTTATTGATATTTACATTATACTGAATGTGAAATCACATTTATTTTGTAGAACGCTGTACAGCGCCAGACTGCAGCTGTTCCTTTTAAGAGATTTAATTTTTCACATATCCCATGGGTAATTTTCACTCACCGTGATATTTAAATGTGTTAATATGATTTCCGGCGGTCGCCAGAAGTGTTGTCGAAGTACAGATCATACTAGGGCCAGTACATAAATCTTCATCTGTCAGACACATGTTGTAACTAAATCAAACGGATTTACCAACGTTTTATTTTTGTAAAACTATGAAGCTCTCTACTTGCTATCGAGTATCAATATATGTATATAATAATTGCATTTGTATTAGTATTTATAATGTTGCAATAGGTCAATTCATCGTAAAGGTAAGCGCCGGTAATTTCTAGTATCAGCACACTCTACGAGACCCCAAATAAATAACTAAAAGCAGGAATATTAAGTTAAATTGCTGCCCTTGACAATTAGAATTTTTTAGTCTTCTTGGGTTTGAACGTTCCAATTTTCAAACCCTTGAAATTAATTTTTATACTATATTTGCAACTTCTCTGGAACTAACTTAAAATCACCTTTTTTGATATCAACTAAATCTTCCATTTTGCTATAAATTATTATTAAATAAATCAACTAATGCATAAATTTCATAACTTTTTATTATTTTGCTAGAAATCGATGATAGGAAACGGTTGGATAAAAACTTTAAACTATACGTGATTTATTATATTAAATTCGCGTATAAAAATTAGCCTGTTCAAAATGTTCACAAGCTAATTTTTTACGTAAAATATTTATAACACTTCATTTATATTATAAGCTTTATTACCTTTTACTTCATAAATTTCTAAAAAAAACTGAATTGGTATTCAATTGGTTCATTTTTTTGTGAAATCACCATTACAATAAAAAATATAAGTTTATATTGTTGTTTTATTCAATAGTATTAATCCAAAAATAAAATATAAAATATAAAAAAATCCTATTTAATATAGCTTTTTGTCCTTGTTTATTAGGTAGAAAAAATTAACTATTACAAATGATCCGGTTTATTTTTAAATTACCATTATTTTATACTTAATTAGCGCAAAATAACAAATACCGTAGCACAGCACATATAACGTTTAATACCTCTTAAATTTAACGACTAAATGATATACCATTTAAAAACTACTGACAATGCATTTTATTTATTACAACGAATAATGGGTTTAAGTGAAAAAAATGAATGGGTCCATTGTGTTAAAACAATGTGTTCATTGCAAATACTCTATACTTATAGCAAGAACTAAGTTTTAGAGATGACAACGATTTATTTATAGCACCTATAGAAAATTAGTTATAACATAACGAACAAGCATACAGTAAGTGTATTGCTTCAAATATAGTACAATCATGGATAAATTTATTACTGTTAAAAGTACTAATAAAATATTGAAGATGATAAGCATTACTAAATTACGATAATCGATAGGGGGTATCACTTTGATTTTAATAACCAAAGAAGTATTATTTTTTTGCAAATGTTTAAAGCTCTCAAATTTATTATGTCAACGTAGTTAGCCATTTTTTGATGTGTCATATAACATAATTGGTCTTTGATATCTTGCTGCAGATGGCTTTTACTGCGGCAACGTTGTCGGGCCTCACAAGTACCTAAGAGTATACTTTGTATAAAAAAACGAGTGTCAGCAACCCCAACCTCGGGATTCATTATATATATATATATATATATATATATATATATATATATATATATATATATATATATATATATATATTCTCACTATAGGGATCTCGGAAATGGCAATATACAGCGTGTTCAGCGAGGAATGGGACAGTGCAATATCTCGAGAGCGGATGAAGATTTTTAAATTATGAAATTATTTTTGTAAATATCTTCCAAGGGCGCACATTTGTTGGCACAAAGATTTGAATCAACGCCCATCACCGCCAGGTGGCGCTATCTCACTTCAATTTTTTAAATGCAATGCCCTATTTTTTATTTCATTTTTGGATTCTATGACATATTTATGATGACTTTTATTAAGACTCCTACCAACCTATCTTTTGTAGTTTCTGAGAAAAAAAATAATTTTTGGAATTTTATTAATTGAAAGCATACAAATTAAATTGAATGTTCAAATGTTTCTCCATCATTTTCTACACACGTTTGATAACGCCTAATTAATGTAACACTAGTTGTCGCTCTTAAAGTTTCTCGTGGTATGTTTGCACAAGCAATTATAATTTTGTTTTGTAACTCCTCCACATCTCTAGAAGGTGTTTCATACACTACTCTTTAAATATCCCCAAAGAAAGTAGTCTAAGGGACTAAGGTCAGGAGAACGAGCTGGCCACATAATGGGACCATTTGTACCTATCCATCGTTGCGGAAACACTCTATTTAGATAATTTCTCACTATTGCGCTATTGTGCGCCGGGGTGCCATCCTGTTGAAAGTACGTCACTTGCCGCAGATTTACATTTACATCTTCAAGCAAAGGAGGCAGTTGATTTTCAGGAAAATCCAAATAGCGTTGGCCTGTTAAGGTACCATTAAAAAAATATGGGCCAATCAATTTGTCATCTATCATTCCGCACCATACATTTATGTTCCATCTCACTTGGAAATTGGTTGCTCTTACCCAATGAGGATTTTCTGACGACCAGTAATGGGAATTGTGGCGATTAACGATTCCATTGTTTGAAAAATCACTTTCATCAGACCACACGATACGACCTAGAAAATTTATGGACAGAACCAACGGATACGGCACACTCTTCAGAAATAGATCTCACGGACACATGAGGATTATAAGCTACGCATGATAATACACCGACGGTGTGTGCTTCATCTGTTGCTGTGTTTGTGCGATTCTCGCACTTACGGTGAGGGAAATGACCGGTTCCCCTCAAAATATTTGCTACACGAACAAATGTATTTTTTCCGGGATGGCGTCGATCGGGAAACCTGGCAGCATACAATACTTGTGCAGCCCTTGCATTTTTTCTACATTCACCATAAATTATTACCATATCAAAATATTCTTCGTTAGAAAACGTAAACATAATTATGGAATTTGAAGATGCACAGACGATTTTCAAAATTGAAACTGTAAAATGACAGACACTTCATTACGCGTTTGTTTTCATGGCATGATAAATGTTTCACATGATTCTTAATCAACGACTGTGATAAGGTGGTCCCCCTTACAATTTAATGTACAGCGTATCGCATGATTTCGGCGTTATCTGCATTATTTTTGTGGAAGAACAATCTTTTATCTTTCATTTGGTATAAAATTTGCTATTTTGTCTGTATCACTCAAATGTTATGAGCACTTCCTGAAATTACGTTTTTGTGCTAAAATTAAAAGCTAAGGATTATTTTTTTCTCAGAAACTACAAAAGATAGGTTGGTAGGAGTCTTAATAAAAATCATCACAAATATGTCATAGAATCCAAAAATGAAATAAAAAATAGGGCATTGCATTTAAAAAATTGAAGTGAGATAGCGCCACCTGGCGGTGATGGGCGTTGATTCAAATCTTTGTGCCAACAAATGTGCGCCCTTGGAAGATATTTAGAAAAATATTTTCATAATTTAAAATTCTTCATCCGCTCTCGAGATATTGCACTGTCCCATTCCTCGCTGAACACGCTGTATACAACTCCGGTTATTTTGAAACAAACATTTCTTCATGGAAACTTGTTACGGGCTTTAACATGATATAGTCAGTTTTTCAATGGGACGTTTCCTAATTTTATAGCCATTATCAAATTATTTATTTAAATACGGTCCAGATATTTTGAAAAGTTTTTTATTACAAATTCGGCAATGTATCACATTTGATGGTCTGATCGCGTTTTGAACCTTTTATGGACCATCATCACGAAATTTCCTAGTACAGACCTATATTTTCAAAAAAAATTATTTAGTTAACTTTCCTTTGTGTTGGGTATTTTATAAAATACGCGAAAGTACTAAAATAAAGTATTGTTAATTATGAAACTTAACATAAAAAACTAAATGCTTGTAAAATTAACATTAAAGTTATCTATTTAAATTATAATTATCAAACACTGCCAAAATACATAGGGGTACAATTTAAAAAAAAAAAAAATTTCCAAGCTGATAAAAGAGTTTTTCATAAATCTCCAAAGATAAAAAATATCTTACAGTTCCATCTGCGACATCATAACAACGACATGATGTTCTAAAAAAGAATAAATGAAACAGGCGGCTAAAAAAAATAAAAATCAACGGCTTTCAAGTAATTTAGTATCTGTTATAATTTTGTATTATACAATTTTGTATTTAGCTGGTACTAGTATTTAACTCTGAATTAGTTAATTTGTGGTAGTTATTATCAAAAAAGTATGGCGCGATTTTCAAATGTAGAAAAATATGATATGCTATCGTGTTACATACTACATTCCAAAGAATCGGAACGCATGTATTTAAACAAATATCCACAAAGACAGCAGTCTCATAAAACCACATTTAGGAACTTTGTCGGTCAATGTCACGGCGTTTTTAAAAAGCTTGTAAATTCCCGTAAAAAAACTTGCAATGAAGAAAAAGCAAATAATGTTTTACTAGCTGTTACGGAAAATTCAGCAATTTCTGCACAACACATTAAACAAACAATGGAGTAGCCCGTTCTACTGCTCATTTTATTTTACAAAAAGAAAAAATACGTCCATTTAAATTTAGAATTTCTCAGGGGATTCAGCGAGACGCCGAGAGTTCTGTGAATGGTATACCAGGCAATGTGTAGATAATGAGCAATTTCCATATAAAATCGTTTGGTCGGATGAAAGTCAGGTGACCAATAATGGAATTTTCAACAGAAGAAATACTCAATATTGGGCGAAAGAAAATCCTAGAGTTTGTACAGTGCGCAGATGCCACATCGTTGCGATTTTAATATGTGGGCAATATTCGAGATGCGAATAATAGGTCCATTTCTCTATAACCGATCTTTAAATTCTGAATGCTACACTTATGAGAAAATGAAGTAGAAGCAGCTTTAGCTGATTTACCTCAAGCTGATATTGAAGATTCTTAGCTTTCACAAGACGGTGCTCCGGTACATAATTCCAGAGCCGTCCAGGAATATTTATCGGCCAGTTTTCCAGCAAGATGGATTGGAACATATTCGAGAGTAAGATGGCCAGCGCGATCCCGCAATATAACACCTCTTGACTTGTTTCTCTGGGCATATGACAAAAATTATATTTACCGACACAATACTAAAATGATAATCATACAGGAAAGTTACTGCATCAAATTCTTAAAAA
This sequence comes from Vesta saturnalis, assembly GCA_036346205.1. Taxonomy (NCBI): domain Eukaryota; kingdom Metazoa; phylum Arthropoda; class Insecta; order Coleoptera; family Lampyridae; genus Vesta; species Vesta saturnalis. The sequence goes on from JARFJB010001262.1 coordinate 1,220,024, forward strand.
AGTAGGTCTGTATTCAAAAATTTCGTGATGATGGTCCATAAAAAGTTTAAAACGCGATCAGACCATCAAATGTGATACATTGCTGAAGTTGTAATAAAAAAAACCTTTCAAAATCAGTTTTCAAAATATCAGGACCGTGTATATATATATATATATATATATATATATATATATATATATATATATATATATATATATATATATATATATATATATATATATATATATATATAAGGGTGGCGCACCGTATACGTCACGGAGTTTCTATAGGGCCTATAGTAATTTTAGATTCTTTTTCTTAGTGAATATACAGGGTGTTTAGGAGCATACTTAAAAATTTCAACTATATAGGGTTATACAAAAAACCTTTCAAAATCAGTTTTCAAAATATCAGGACCGTATATATATATATATATATATATATATATATATATATATATATATATATATATATATATACAGGGTGGCGCACCGTATACGTCACGGAGTTTCTATAGGGGCCTATAGTAATTTTTAGATTATTTTTTCTTAGAGCATATACAGGGTGTTTAGGAGCATACTTAAAAAATTTCAACTATATAGGGTTATACAAAAAAAGATCCATATCAAAGGTTTTTTTTAATGGAACACCCTGTATATTATATGTTTTTGGAATCTACGAATAAAATAAAGGCAGGTTGCAATAGAATTCCCTATACCTAAAACCCACCGTTTCAAAGATATTTAATGATCTTTGAAATTACAGGCGTGAATTCAAAATTTATTTTTGCTACGTTCATTATTATTAAAATAGCATAGCCTCTGTCAGTACTTTGAAAAAGGTTTGTTGTGTAAGACAGAATAAAATTTTTGTTAAGAAAATATACAGGGCACTCAAAAATCATATGTCAACTTCAGGTACCTAATATTGTAAATAACTGCCTTGTTTTCAATAGCACACACTGTATTTAATAAAAACATTTGTTGTAAAATTTCATAACCTTTCAAATTATACCTTAGGTTTACTTGAAGATGCAAGGTGGGATTGACAATATTTAATTATTATTTGACATTTGTTAAATAATATAACGTCTTAGTATTGTATTTCTAAGGTAGTCACTTTGTAATAATAAGTGAATTTGTCCTACGAAAATTGTGTAAAAATGAAAACATACTCTGTACACAAAAGAATTGATATGATTTTTAGCGATTGGAGAATGGAGCAGAAAGAGTTTATACTCAAAAATATCCCACTCGCAATCATCCAAACAAAAGAGTACTGCAAGGATTGTTGGAGGTAGCTTTCAGCAAGACGAAGAAGAGGACTTGATTTTTGCCTATGGTCTCTCGACAAAGTGGGTGAAAATAATAATTTTTGCGACTCTGTGCTATTTTCAAACCAATCTACGTTCCATAACAACGGATTGGTCAACAGACACAATTTACATTACTGAAAATCCCCATTTAGTTCGCACCCTTGATCATCAGCACCGATGGTCTGTTAACGTGTGAGGCGGAATTTTGGGATCGCATATAATAAGAGTCTCGATTTTTTAATGGAAATTTAAACGGTCGAAGGTTTAAATTAAGATATTCCAATAGATATCAGAAGACAGATGTGGCTTCATTTAGATGGTGTTCCGGCACATTTTGAAGTCCGAGAATATTGCAATACTCTTTTGTTTGGATGATTGCGAGTGGGATATTTTTGAGTACAAACTCTTTCTGCTCCATTCTCCAATTGTTAAAATCATATCAATTCTTTTGTGTACAGAGTATGTTTTCATTTTTACACAATTTTCGTAGGACAAATTCGCTTATTATTACAAAGTGACTACCTTAGAAATACAATATTATGACGTTATATTATTTAACAAATGTCAAATAGTAATTAAATATTGCCAATGCCACCTTGCATCTTTAAGTAAACCTAAGAGTATCGGAATTATTATAACTTAGTTAAAAATTTCAAAATAACTCAAAATCTGTTAGAGTTAGGTATAGGGAACCCTAGTATAATTTGAACGGTTATGAAATTTTACAACAATTTTTTTTATTAAATACAGGGCAGTTAGTTGCAATATTAGGTACCTGCAGTTGACATTTGATTTTTGAGTGCCCTGTATATTTTCTTAACAAAAATTTTATGCTGTTTTACACAACAAGTAACAACCCTTTTGCAAAGTACTGACAGAGGCTACGCTGTTTCAATAATAATAAACGTAACAAACATAAATTTTGAATTCAAGCCTGTAATTTCAAAAATCATAAAATATCTTTGAAACAGTAGGTTTTAGGTATAGAGAATTTTATTACAACTTACCTTTATTTTATTCGTAGATTCCAAAAAACATATAATATACAGGGCGTTCCATTAAAAAAAGTATAACTTTGATATGGATCTTTTTTTGTAAACACCCTATATAGTTAAAATTATTTTTAAATTGTGCTCCTAAACACCCTGTATATGCTCTAAGAATAAAGAATTAAAAAATTCTAATAGGTTCCTATAGAAACTCCGTGGCGTAACGGTGCGCCACCCTGTATATATATATATATATATATATATATATATATATATATATATATATATATATATATATATTACACAGTATCTTAAACATTAGTGCTATTTTATTCTCATTTGCTTATAACATAACCAATAAACATAGAGTGTAACAGAAATCAAGCATACTTTAAATACTGCGTAAAAACGAATTATCATCAAGGTAAAACAGGAATGTAATGCAACAAAAGAAATCCATTCGATTTGCGTAATAACACAGTGGTTCTTTCTATTTACAAACAGTACAGCGTTTTTAAAAGATTCACTGTTTTTCCTGAGCCTGTATAGCAAAGTATTTACCAATGCTTATCCATTTGTTTTATGTGATAATTTCATAAATATGCATAGAAAAACTATTCCTGCCGCAATTATTTACGCCAATAAAAATATATATAGTGTTTTTGGTTTTGGATATAAAAATAGTACTGCTGTTTCATAACAGAGTAATAAATATGTACATAACTTGTTGTAGTCACATTATTGCTTATTACAAAAACTTTAAAAAGAAGTTGAATTCCATGTTTACCATTCAGAATGAAATGTACTTTATCGACTAAAAGAATTTAAAGCATTTTAAATTTTATCAAGTGCCTGACATAATAATAAAACCAAATGTTATGCCTGGGTTAAGGGTTAGATAAAATTCTTTTATTCACATAACGTAGAATTTTTGATCAAAAATAAACAACTAAATGAACTTGAAGAACCATAAAAAAAGAAATTTTAGAGTATAATCCTTTCTGAAAGAAATAAAGTAGTTTCTAAGCAACAATTTAAATGGTAACTGAAGTTTACCCTTTTAAATTATGTTTTGATTCCGTTCTTTTTTGCGAGTTGAATCATTTTTTGGTTATTTTCAACAGAAATTTTAAGACGAAGACGCCTGTATGAATCAAAATTGCGGTCAGTTTGAACATACACTATTACAAACTACTTTTTCTAAAATCCCAGTAAAAAATTATGTTCCACTTCTTCCGGTATTACACTGTAAAAGATTTCATAAAAGATCTGTTATAAAATGTCCTTGTCAAAGAAATTTTACAATGTAATGGGCTATATTTTATAAAAGATTTCTTTTACAAAATTTCTTTTATTAAAGTTAGCTACATTCGACCATATTTGATAAAAGATTTCACAACCATTTTACAAAATGGCGTCAACCAAGTACACCTGGTCACTTGATGTTACTAAAACTTTAATTTAAGAATATGAAAGTTATGAATTTTTATATAATGTTCAACACGAAGATTACAAAAATATAAATAAAAGATTAGAGGCGTATCAAGATATTTCCAATGTGATTAGCAGTGGATGTACACATGTGGATGTAAAAAAAAGTTAAATGGGCTGAGAAGCCAATATTTGGCAGAAAAAATGAAGGCGAGTACATACTCCAAATAATTTATTTAATGTGGATATCAGATTAGGCCCTTGAATAGACATCAACATATACGGTATTACCCATGTAAGCAAGTACTGCTCTGAAAATAGTTCGTTAACTTTTAACCACAGCCAAATTGATAAGTAAATTATTCAACTTATTAGGTGCCTGTTTCATAATTTAACGACGAGGTTCGAGGTAAAATAAACAGCAACAAAATTAAATTAATAGATAAACATAGGAACGACATAATTAATATGATCAGCTTGTTCACTTTTCACTCTACGTATTTATTCTACGATGCCTACCTATATTTGTTTATCTTGACATTAAGTTTTGAAGCAGAAAGGTTGTAGGATATAAATAAATAACATTATTTTTCTACTCAAGTGTTGAAAGACACGTTTTCTGGCATAAACTTTAACCTTGGAAGTAAGCATTCACTTTCCGCACTCTAAATAGACATGTGAAATACGAGTGCAATTTTAATACGTAACAAAAAACTTCAAAAAACGCATAACTTATTTATTAATATAAATATTAATTGTACATCCTGAAAAATTGTTTACATTAACCTGGAATTACAGATTTAGTAACTGAATTAACTGCAACACTCAATGTAGGAGAATCTGGAACACCTAAAATTTTAATGGATATGTATTTCCTCGTGCTCTTGGACTGGTATTATAGATGTGCGTCCAATATGCTACATTGAAGATGAAGTCGACGTGCACGGATCCTCAGAAACATGACCAATTATTTTTTTTGACATTTCAACCTTATCTCGAACCGAATCGTCTATATAACCCTCTGCTACCATTGAAGATTTCCAGCCCCCGTGACGTTTAAGGCTTAATAGATCTGCACCAGCATTTGCAAGCAGTGTTGCAGAGGTGCGGCGAAAACAATGTCCTGTGAACTCAGGGGAATTGGGTATTATAAGGAAAATTGCAATATTTTTTGGAATTGCCCCAATCGTATTTACACCTACTGATCGTTTTGTGCATTTTCCAATTTATAATTTAGTAATAATCTGTTAGTCAACGTTATTATGGCGAAGAATTATATACTTTTTATAAATAGTTATCCAATTTGCAGGACCTCCGGTAACGGAAAATGTTCTACGAAGATGTGTTTTAGCATCAGGAATTGTAACGAATAAAATTGTATCTTGTTCTTCAATATCGTTCACCATCATTTTGGTTAACTCATCCCTACGGCAGGCTCCTGCTACTCCTAGTATTAATGCGACCAAGAATATAGTTGATAGGTATTCCCTACAAATTTAATAAGTTCCTACTTACTTTCATCATTAAATAATGTTCATCAGGTGATTCATCCAAAAATGTAGTGATTTTCTCCCTTGTTAGAACTCGCGATTTCTTCAATTTGAAACCTACAGATTTTGCGTTTTAAGAACGACTGCAGCCTAACGAATTTGGAAATATCCACGTTATCTTGCAAAATCAATGTACTTCTTAGCATAGAGTACATTGACTACAGTGTGGAACTCTTAAGTCTTTCTGATTTTTCCTTAAAGAAGCGAGTAACACGTTTTCAGTGTACTGCTTAACATTTCTGTTTTTGCACCACTCCGAAACGTTTTCTCTCTTTTTCGATTTTTGAGGCAGAAAATCGGACGTAAGTGCGGATGCAATGGCTGCAAGTTCCGGTGAGGTGTTCATCAACTCTTCACTATCGGACTCCATCATTATAATTAAGCTATTTCACTTATTTATTTATAAACTGTGAAATACTCGTGACAAGCTATACTTAATGTTTTGACCTTTCAACTAATGACTGACATTTATTTTAAATCAATGAACAATTTACACCAATTAAAAATTATTAGAGCGCTACTCTAGCAAAATAGATGTCGTAGGTTCAAATCCTACTCGAGGTAAACTTTTTATTTATTTAATAAAATTAATAATAATTTTTAATTACATATTTACTTTTGAATTTATTCGTTCATAACAAAATACAAAATATAATTATTTACACCAATCTTTGATTTTAAACTTTCGTAGAAAAAATAGTATGTAACACACGTGCGGAAATGCCCATTGCAAAATTCGTATAATTGGAGCACTCGCTGCGGTCGTGTTTCAACTTTTATACTCATTTTGCAATAAAGCCCTTTCCGCACTGGTATTACAATATACTATTTCAACTCATTTTGTTTAAATAATTACCCTCAATGAATATTGTTTACATGCATAAGTATGTTATTTTTTTTGAGATTGCTAACAGTATAAAGAGTGGGGCTGATGCAGACACAATGTATAAACCAACTGTGTATTGATTTAGAGTGCTGAAGTTTTTGGATGCATCAATAAGTGGCAATAAATCGGAAAAGCACTTTAGAGGTCCATCACACAACTAAGATTCTACTCCTGAAGTAACATATTAACTGTACTTGTTCTGCTATGGAACTTTACCCACTCCATTGTAAAATGTTTTAAATATTTATATATTTTAATATATAAATCGCGACCGTGACGATGACCATAATCTACCTGTCTTGATGAAGGAGTCATTTCAGGAGTATTTTCCAGAGCTCTTTTCTTTTCTCTAAAAAGTTATGAATTCCTTCTGTCATTGAAACAACTTCTTTCTGGGTGTAACAATGCTTTCTCTGCTCAACTTACAGGTTATGCAGGGTGCAAGCAGCTAAAGCAATTTTTGTAACTTTATCAGGAGAAAGTTAAATTGACGTCAAAAGAACACGAAATCGGCTCGCTAAAATACCAAAGCTGCTCTCCTCCATTCGTCGCCCTCTAGATGTTCTATAATTACAGGTATTTTCCTTTTCTGGTATGTTCCTTAGTGGATAGGGTGTCGACGTGGTGGTACCTAGCAATATTTTCTCTTTTGGTATATTTAAGATAGACCTATAAATAAAGCATATCCTAAGAGAACTCTTGACAAAAACTCCAGCGTCGCTCATTTTTCCGTTTGTCCATACGTCTACGAATATAAATTTGTGGTTTACGTCTGTAAGAGCCAACAGTACAACACTGTTATAGTGTTTATAGTTGAAAAAATATCAGCCACTAAATTTTGGGCAAGTAATTGTAATATAGCTCCGATTTTGTTGTCCGCATTCCAGTTTTTTTCATATCCATACGCAATGTCTTCTTATTCCTTTTCAGTTTTAGGCACCTGTAAAAAAATACACATTTTTATTTTTTCTTGCATCAACTATCTCATTAGTAGAAGTACAACAACATTAAATTCTACCGCAAATAAAGATCCAAAAGGTAAACACAAAAGGCTGAAACCAGATATTCGTAATATGGATTCGTTGTTACAAGAAGCCAAAAGTACCGTGTCGAAAATGGCAAAACTTGCAACACTGCCAGAAGTAGCACTAAGTGAGGATGATGCAGACATATTTGGCAAATTGGTTTCATTGGAATTTAAAAATATTGGAAAAGCTAGCAATGACCGGTTTCTTAGATAAATCAGATCTTTGAAAAAAGGCCCGCCCTCTCCAAGGGGAAGGGCGCGCTGCTAGAGCTTTCCGAGCTCCTTCAGTCACAATCATGGATTCCCAGCGTACATACATACATTACGTATATGTGCATGGTGGGATTAAGGATGGGTGTGGTCAGGATAGGATCGGAAGGAATGGAGTTAGGGTTCTGAGGGGGGAAATACTACCCCAGCATTCGCCTAAGCAGCCGCATATACGCAGTGACCATGCCGCTACATGTGCATGAGGAAACCCCCTGAAAAAAACTCATACAAGGTAAACGGTAACGGTAATCGAACCCATTACCTCCCGAATGCTAATCAGGTTGTGTCTCCACTACGCTACCAGCATGGTATCAGATCTTTGATGATAATGTAGTTCAACATCAAACTCGAACCAGTCAAGTCTTTGGAAAAGTACTACTTCTAATGATCCTATTAATAAGGCTATGCATATAGCGAACGTCTACGAGGACTACTAATTAAATATTTAGTTTTATGTTATTTTTTCTTGTTTAAATTTTTTTTATTACATGTACCTATGTATTCAATTTAAATAAAACTTTACTCACCTTTAAAAAATCTTCTTTAAGTACTTTATAAATGGCATCACAGGTTTCGGGTATTACAGAGCTTAATGTACATTGTAGTATTCGTGGAGAATACGGTAACCTTCTTCAGTGGCCAAAAACGGAAGTCACGAGAACGCGATCTTCTACACTAATGCAATTTCTTAAATAGGTATTCTTTAGCGCAAGAAAAGGAGTAACTTTTGATACAACCAGCTGAAATTTAGCATAATCCGTTCTTAAATAATTTTTATAACATGACATACCTTCAACTTTTGGTGAATACGCAGATCGTCACGTCTCGAAACCCATGGTTTAATCCAACCACGTCTTTTTTGCTTTTTACTTTCATTCTTTTGTCCTGTTAATATTACACAAATTATGACAATTAAACTAATTGAAGCCACACGAGCACAGAACTGCTGTTTATCTATAACCTTATGATATGACCACAACTGTGATAAAATATTTTATGTAGTGTAATACTAGTTTTCAAATTATTTTTTTAAGTTTTTGATCAAAGAATATTTTGTAAAATCTTTTATAAAATATCTTTTATCAAATCTTTGATAGTGTAATACCGGCCTTAAGACAGCAAAAAATTGACGCTATTCGAACCTTTTTTTATGTAATATACACTTATATTAATCAATTAAAGTGGATATCACTATAAGATTAACTCATTTATTTATTAATATTAATTGTAAACGTGCAATCTGTACAATTGTTTATACATAAATGTCTGGTGTGGAACACCACATTAAAAGAATAAATTTAATAACATTTTTTTAGGATAATCACGCTACCTCTTTTATAATAAGTTCAGTACGAAAATAGGCCACATTGTAAGCTGCTTTTGCTTACTTTAGTTAAGGTTTACTTTAATTTTCATCGGTCTATCTCAACCGGTTTTTAATCACATAAAAAGTGAAGTTATCCGTTGTTATTGGGGTTGATCACTATTACCAGGTTCGTCGTGAGCAATATACTTGCAAGGGTTTTAGACGTATATTATTCCTATTTGGTTTATAAAATCTAAATATTTACACCTAATACTATTACAACTAACATAAAACGATAAGTAAAAAAAATGACAAAGTACTTCAGGTAAACTTAACACAGACATAAGGAAGTACCAATGATCGGGACTTCGAGCCTCCTTCGGGATGTCGGAGGTTGGTCCAGAATTCTCTGGGTGGTTGCCTTTTGTACACGGATTGGAGCTTCTGTTCTTACGTTTTCTGTGAAAATACGGTTAGCGAGATATTTATACACTCAGAAAAGAACTGATCCTAATTTATATTACGATATAACGAGATTTTATTTATTTTATAAATTAAATTAAATTCTAAAAACCGGACCTGTTGGGTAGCTGCCGGCAGCAAAATTTTATACAGTTATTATAACTGTGTTTATACTAGTGGGCTAGGTCATGTGGTGATAAGACAAGATTCTTTATCTGCTTTTAAGGTGAACAGAAAATCAACACGTTTAAAGGGAGATTTTCGCTTTACGCGTCTTAGTTTTACAAAGAATACGAGTTTAAATTGTATGAATGCAACTTTTATACCTCTAACTGTTAGGAAAGTGAATTTTAAAGAAACTAAAGTGGAAATTAAAAGAAATGAAATAACGAAAACAGGCAACATTAGAAAAAACAATAATCAATGTCAGAATGACGCTTAAAACTTCATGTCAGATAAACATTATTGGACATAAATACGTTAACTTAAAAACAAATTCCAAAGCCGCCCACTTCTACCAGATATCAATAATATAGTTTAACCATTTTCATTTGTATTTAATTAACATTTAGACATACCGTGCGTTATATTAACTTGATAAAGAAAAGTTATGTAAAATAAAATTTTCTTTAAAAAATATATCTACACTCGGTCTGCACTTTTCCTTATAAAATTTGAAATTAACACTTAAATTCTTCATAATTAATAGATATGTTTATGGGCTATATCTAGGTATCTTTATATCTTTGAAATATGCAGCTCTTAAAGACATATTTGATAAACACAAAAAACTGACCATAATAAACCCCCCTCCTCCTCCCCGATGGATTTCTCCCAAAATCGAATCGGCACCAAGCGAAATGATAGCAAGCTTAAATACAAAATTTTAAGTATGTAGGTGTTTTCCTTCTGGAGAATACTAACACATGCACATGCGCACACGCACGCGCGCTCACGCAAGCACACCCACAACCACAAACACACACACACACACACACACACACACATACACACACACACACATACACACACACACACACACACACACACACAACACACACACACACAACACACACACAACACCACACACACACACACACACACACACACACAAACACACAAACACACAAACACACACACACACACACACACACGCACACACGCACACACGCACACACGGACACACGCACACACGCACACACGCACACACGCACGCACGCGCGCACGCACGCACGCACGCACGCACGGACGCACACACACACATACGCACACACGCGCGCACACACACACACACACACATACACACACACGTTCACACACAGATCACGCAGACGCACGCACACACGCACGCACACGCACGCGCTCGCACGCATACATACGCACATGCAGGTCCGCGCACGCACGCACGTGGACAAGCGCGAACGTGCGCACACGGGCACGAACGGACAGCCCCCATCTGTAAAATAATTTTAAATGGGATCATATGGCACGCACACACGTATACACGCACACATGCACACACGCACGAATGCACAGTCACCATTTTGTAAAATAATTAATATATGGCAAGTAATACCTCATTTGAAAGCTCGTTCCAAGTCCTTTTCAACGACATCTACAACATTAAAATATTACTACTGATTCATGAGCTTCAACTCAAAAAAACATTAAACAAAAACGAATTAATGTCTTCAGGTTTTTGGTTTGATACTCATCAATCAGTAATAATATTTTAATATTGTTGATGTCGTTGAAAAGGACTTTAAACGAGCTTTCAAATGAGTTATTACTTGTCATATGATCCCATTTAAAATTATTTTACAAAATGGCGACTGTTCGCCATTTTTAAATCTTACGTCACTGAATGTCATAAAAACGTTGTATATGTACCATAGTTTGGTTTTCCAAACTTTTATTAATGTCAGTTTTATGGTTCACATAATAGGTTGGGGGCGAGACTTTAGACGGGCACTGTATATAGAAAGCCCACTATTACTGATCATGCTATTTCTTATAGTTCTTGTTATTCACTACATCATAAATTTTCGTTTTTATTTCAATAGACTTTTCTATTTACCTTTAAATGAGAATTTAAATAAATAACTGAACTTAATATTGTCACGTGTGTTCAGAATTTACCGAATATCCGTTGTTTTACCAAACTTTAGGATCTTCGTTAGTATCCAACATCAGGAGTGTAGTTTGTTAAAAATTGAACCTTTTAGAGTATAAATTTTGAGAAATTTTTACCTTGTTGGATTGTTATTACAAATTAAAGTGTATAATTCCAATTCTGTGAGAGTCAGATACGTATTTTTTTTCGGTTTCATTATCTTTAATAAATTCAAGTCTGTTGTAAAATTACGATTCATTCCCACACGTAATATTTGCGTTTCAGTGAAGGAGGTTTTAGATTAGTTTTTTTGTAAAGATTGGATGTTCCTATTATTTGTTCAATCACTAATTGTCATTGAAAAATGGTTACTTTGCATTGAAATTATTTGCGGAAAATATGAGTTGAAAGTTTTAAAAGCATACAGTGACGATAGGTTGCAAAAAAAGGATAAATTTTTAGGCTGCAGACAAAGGGTTTGGATTCCATACACGATATTTTAAGGGTCATTTTCGATGGGTTTATTTGTCGAAAATAGATCATGTTACAGTGATATTGATCTCGACAGTGTACAGTTGATATGGCGTAATTCTTTTCGGATTCATTTCTGAAATACTTTTCGTTTTTAGCGCTTATGATAATTTAAAGTCATGAGTTGTGTAATTGGCTAATTGAGATATAAGGGAGATGAAATTGAAGACGGCTGAAACTGAAAGCATGATTGATCAGTCTTGGCTGAAACGCAGAAGAAGACTCAATTTTGTTTGTTTGAGGGGTGGAATTTAATTACGCTATACTGGAAGTAATCGAACACTACAGTATTTAGGGAAGTGTTTTTCGTTACCCTTTTATTGGGAATATTATGAAGATTCACGCACCACCCGAAATTTGTTATCGTATATCGTTGTTAATGATTGACATTTCTATCATATCGAGTTCATAGAATAGGATTAGGTGTTTATTGCTAGTGCCGATCCTTAGTTCTTTTGAATGGATTATCGCATTTCTTGCGGATTAATTGTAAAAGGTTCCGTTATATGTTAGTTCCGAGTACACAGCTGAAATATACCGCTTAAAAAGTTTTGTGTAAATATAACTTTCGTTTCGATAAACTTGTATAAATAGCTAAAGATTAAAGTAATATTTATGTATTACCGTTAACCAGATGAAGAAGTGATCGTAGCGTATTTTTTTGGTTTAAAAATTTGTCGTTAATGAAGTTTGTGTTAATATAATTAAAAAAATTGAGGAAATTAAGAAGCCGTGAGAAAAAAGAGAAAAGGTTCGTTTGACCATCTTGTTGCGCTAGTAAAAGTAACTATTTTTTTGAGTTTATGTTTATGGGTTTTTTATAGTGTTTATTTCTATTATTCATACGGATGAATATGCTTCTTGTTTAATTGTCTTTCAGGCGTTTTAGTTCATTTTCCGGAGTGTATTTACCTGCAAATGAATCACATTACATATGTTTTGCTTTAACCTGCTCACGAAATACCAAAATTACATATTACAAAATTAGTTAAATGCAGATATTCGACGTTATCTTTATTCTTTGGATGTTAATAAAAATTAAGGTAGATAAATTTGGGTTATCTGAACGTGCAAGACCCATTTGAAGTCAGCTTTATTAGAAATTTTACATAATAAAGTTATGTTTCAAGTATTGCTTGTTTATCCTAACTCTTATTTTTTATTTTAACGTATGTATAGTGTTTATGAATTATGTATTATTTCTTTATGTGTAAATATTTTTGTAATCTTATACTTTTCTCACAACGTTAGTATTTCTACGTCTATCCAAAAATAAAAGTTTATATATTTGGTTTAGATTCAAGTTATTTAGCGATTTAGTGGATTTGCAGAAATTGTTGTTTTACACAATTTTACATTGGCAACTTTTTAATTGTTTTATCATTTGATTAAGGCTTTAACGTAATGATCAATGAGAATTTCTATTAATGTATTTTCTATTTTAATTTTGGTGATAAGTTCATTTTAAAAGATGTTCTGAATTATAACTCCACGTAATTATAAAGCAGACTAGTTCAATAATCGATCAGATGGTTTATTTGCACGCCAGTGTTTGTAAGAATTACCGTATCGACCAGTTGTTTTTGGTTAGTTACATGAATAATTTTACGTTGAAGTTTGTCGAATTGTCGAGTGAGTTTTGAGTTTTATTATCACCATTTGGCGGATTTTAAATGAATCTTATGATTTTATTGAAGTTTAGGTGAACTTTGCGTAGAATTTTTGGAGTAGAACTTTGGTTGAGGAGAGTGTTTTAATTGAATTGAACATTTTCTGTTAAGTCATTATTAAGATCGTTCATGACGCTTTCCCGCTATAAATGTATCTAACAGGTGGAGCGGTTGTGACCTTTTTTCCCAATTTTGACCTTATAGATTTGTGACGAATACCCTTGGAGCATTAAATAAGAACTCCACCTATACTACTGAGCTGCACATTACGTTTACGGGTTGAGTGTTTGGCCCTTAACAATATTAAAGTTGGCTGACCTTAACGGTTACTATGGACATCTCATTTACAGGTTGTAAAATAAGTTCCTTAGGTGTGAGTCATCATACTTACAAACACACTACTCTTCGTCCTATTGAGGACCACGAGGTTCTTCATTACTTCTCATTATCGTTCATAGGACCACCACCATATGTTTTTAAGAATCTGCTTAAACAACACAATATTAACATTTCTTTTTCCGCCAAACACAATTTGAAAACCATGTTAGTTCATACAAAAGACAAAATTAATACGTTAGATAAATCTGGAGTTGACAAACTTTGTTGTAGCACGTGTAATGCCTTTAACTTTGGCGGAACAAGTCGCAAATTTAAAACTAGGTTCTCAGAACATTTCTCCTGAATCAAAAATAATAATATTTGCTCCAAATCGTCGTTTGCCAACCACATTTTAGAAACTGGCCATTCAAAGCACAATTCTGAAATACTTCACGTTTGCAATAAGGGTATTAAACATGACCATAGAAAGAGTATAACATTACGGCCAAAACCTGGCTTACTCCTTAAATGGAATCTTTTACTGTTGAACAACTGATTACAGTTCACCCTGTATGTTTCAATTTACGTTTAAGTTGGTAACACAATAACCGATATCAAATCCTTTTATTTCAGACGTCCGTATAGACCTTTTTCGTGTAAGTAATTTTGTTTAATTTTACTATTCAGAACAATTTTTCCTTCACGACCTTGTTCTGTTTCTATATTAATAATGTAATTATTAAATTTAAATATTTTCTTCTCATATTTTATCGTCGTTATACTTAACCTCACTTTTTAGTTTTTAGTGCGGAACTTTTTAACATTTGGAACCTTTCTGCTTTAATATATTAAATAACATCACGTGGTAGTGCTGATTAAATCAACATTTATGTGTTTAGATTTACGATGTTAAATTTGTCCAATCTAACTTTAAATCTTAACTCCACAATAATTAATTACAAAAAATTTTAAGTAAGTTGATTTATAGGTCAGTGGATGTTTACTAATTAGTATATTTATATATTTTTAGCTTGCGTCATTAATTATGGTTTATTAATTATTAGTTCTTAAATTTAAATTTTAAAGAAACTTGATACATCACGACTTACGTCAAGTTCCCATTGGGGTAACCAGCTAGTCCTTTAATGACCTGCAGCAATTAAGGTCTTGTTTATGGTGATAGGAGAGTACTGCCGGTTTAATTTTCTAATGTTAGAGTTACGACTTTCAACTTGTCTAAATGCATCACGACTTAGGTCGAGTTCCAATTACGGTAGCCAGCCATCTCTTAATTGCCTTCAGCAATTATGATCTGATCTGTGGTGATAAGAGAGATCACAAATTGGAACTTTATTGAAACTTATCTTCTTCCATCTGGTGTTGTTCTGTTCACAAGTTCTGCAGAAGTTGCCGGTCTTTAATTGTTGAACCCTCTGCGCAAAGTTCTTGTGTCGTGGTAGGAGGGAAGGATACACGTTTTCCTTTTCAACTAATTTTATTAAATATTATTTTTCAAAATGACCCCTTTCTTGATTCATTAAGTTTTTTCTGTATTTTTATAAATTGTTAATTTTAATGATTTTAGAACTGAACGTCTTGTCGAATGTTTCATTATTTATATTATTTTTCCCGTATTGCTATGGTTTTCCATTGCATTATTGTTATGTAAGTACTTTAGTTGTCAGTTAAATGTAATTTTAGTAGCCTGAGGCTGACAATATAATTGTCGAAACATGTCGCTTTAAGGTCAGTTACGTTTATAGTTATCTCAATAAAGAATTGCATGGGGAAGGTTTTGTGTAATTAATTCATACATTAAAATACAAAAAATAAACTCTGGTCACATTATTTATTCATATAACTCGGCGTTCACGCTAACGCACTGTACCTACATAAAAAATGATAGTTAATACAATTTTCAGAGTGACAAACTCTTTCCAAATCTGACAGAGAGAACTGGTTCGGTGGTGTTCATCAAAGGCATGTTACGCTCTAAAATTTATCAATTTGAGTTTATTTAAAATTAATTAAAAGAATATCTCTCTTATTACAATTTGTATTGTTAATTTGCATCTCTTTAGTTATAAGTAAGCATCTACTTTATGTTATATTTGTAACACGACTTTCGAGAGGTAATGAGTTCGATTTCCGTTACCGTCTACCCTGTATGAGGTTTTTTTTCAAGGAGATTTCCTCATACACATGTAGCGGCATGGTCACTGCGTATAGGCACACCATGTGGGGCTACTTAGGCGAATGCTGGGGTAGTATTTTCCCCTCAGAATCCTAACTACGTTCCTTCCGATCCTATCCTGATAACATCCATCCTTAATCCCACCATGCAGATATACGTAATGTTTGTATGTATACTGGGAATCCATATTTATGACTGAAGGATCTTGGAAAGTTCAAGCAGCCCGCTCTCCCCCTTGGGGAGGGAATGAAATATGCGACCATTTACTTTTCTTTTTTTTTTACTTTATCGAGCGCCGTCGTGCAATAACAAAAAGTGCGCCTCTATACATTGTTATACTAAAATTAACAAACCTTGTTATAAAATAATAGATTTTGTTTTAACTTCTATCTTGCACACATTCAGTTTATAATTTTTCAAGTTAAAATCATAGGAATACTTACCGAAATGAATAAAACTGTTAATAGAAATGAATTGACATGGGATGTTAGAAAATGGATAAAATTATTTTTAAAATAACATTATACAGTTTTAACATTTTAACATAACTGGACTTTACGCGCTTTGTTTTTTGAAAACAAAAAGTTTTTAATGATTTTTAATTTGGAAAACGATCTTTCCGCTGCGGCTATGGAAACTGGCATCTGCATTAAAATTCGTAATGCCACAAAAATGTTTGGGTAAGAATAATGTAAATTATTGGTTACAATGTAATTTAGGGTAGTAATTGACGAAATTCTGCAAAAACTGAAATTCTTGCATAAGTTCTACCCCATTTATATCAAATTCATTTCGATTTTTTATCACTTAATGTATCCCATTTAAGAAGTGCAATTCCAGCGAAAACAAAGTTACAGGCAGTTCTTTACCTTCTTGCTACTGGATGTAGTTTAAGGATACTTACACATATATTTCGACTTGGAAAATCAACTATTTCCGAATTCATCGTAGTAGTTTGTGAAATTTCTATGAATCATTAAAAGAAGTCATCAAGGTAAGATATAAATAATTATAAATATTTATCATTCCAAAATAATTTTTATTGGTAAAAATACATGTAGATTTAATCATCAACATTAGCATTATTCATAGCTGCAAAAATTATGTCACTAGTATTTGTAGCGGTTTGTTGCGTTCCGATATTAAACAAATATGATGGTGATCTCGAAGATGACCCGATATCCTTGTCATGTTCATGTATTGGTGTAAATTGATTTTGTTGTGAGAACTGCTGTTCAAAATAATTAATATCAGAGTCTTGAGAATCATATACTGAAAATGGTGTACATGCTCTGGTAGATCTGTCTGATACAGATGATGGTGTAAGTGTCCCGGTAGATCTAAATGGTTGAAGATGTCTTTTGAAGGTGCTCTCGCCGAATTCTATTCAGGTAAAGTTGAATGTATTCTTATACCTCTAGCGCCAATAGTAACGGCAAAGATTTAAGTTGAAGATCGACGTGTTTCAGATATCTCTTTTAATTGAGTAACCATACTAGAAAGCTTTCTCCTTTTTACAGAAGGTGTGGATGTAGGTTCACGAAAAATACTCGTTGCATTGTCGTTTTCCTCAGCATGTGTATTAGCTTGTGAATGACCTGGGCCAGCGCCAGCGCTAGGCTAAATTTAAATAAAATATTGATAGATATTATTTAAAGTGTAAATAATTTTTTTTTTCAGGTTCCAACCAATACAGATTGGAAACTAATTGAGAATGGTTTTCGAAAATAATGGAATTTTCCTGGATGTTGTGGTGCAATCGACAGCAAACTGTAGCACTGTCTTAATGGCAGTTGTAGATCATAAATATTGCTTCACTTATATTGACATAGCATGTAATGGGAGGGTCTCTGATGGAGGTGTATTTCGTAACTGTAGTTTGTATCAAGAATTAGAGAGCGGTATACTACCCGAAGGTCATATCCTAGTTGGGGACAATGCATTTCCCTTGAGCGAATATCTATTAAAACCCTTCCCTGGAAATCACTTAACGTTAAAACAACAAATTTTATTTATCGTTTGTCGAGGGCTAGGAGAATTGTCGAAAACGCTTTCGGTATATTAGCTGCCAGGTTCAGAGTGTTTGAGAAACCGATGCCATACAGTCCTAAGAAAGTAGTTAGCATCGTAAAGGCTTGTTGTGCTTTACATAATTGGCTTAAACAAACATAGTTGCAAAACAAGAAGTTAGAATACACAGTAGACAAAGAAAATTTTGATGCAGGAGTTTTTATTCCTGGTAATTGGAGAGAGGAGCCAGAGCCTCAAAGATTAGGATCACTAACAACCTGTTTAAGCAACCGTTCAATTCGACGGTATACAGATCTTCGAGAAAGATATGCAAATTACTTTGTGGGAGATGGATCGGTCCCTTGGCAGACAAGAATGATACATTAAAAATTGACTTAGTGTTTTTTTTAACTGACTATAGTCAGATAGGAACTGACTATAGTTACTTTGTAATTGACTATAGTCAGATATGAACTGACTATAGGCACTTTGTAACTGACCATAGTCACTTTGTAACTGACTATAGTCACTTTGAAAGCAACGTTGCCACGTTGTCACAGTTATTAAATATATTATTCTTATCTGTGGCGGTCAGTTAAAATGGACATCAATAATTATTACTCAGATAAATCAACTAGCGAAAGTAAAAATATTCAAATTCTGCATACATACAAACTGACTATTGTCAGTTACAAACTGACTATAGTCAGTTACAAAGTGACTATAGCCAATTACAAAGTGACGATAGTCAGTTACAAAGTGACTATAGTCAGTTACAAAGTGACAATAGTCAGTTTCAAAAAAACTGACTGGTCCCTATGCGCTTTCGTAGGTTTTAAAAGTGAAAATTATAAAAACACATTTTTACCTACTCGCGTGCGGTAAAGTATACTTTACCCAACTCAAACAAAAATGACAAAATCTTCTAATCAAGAGATAATCGGCTTTTTTGGTTACGCCCCCTCGTGGCAAAATCTTGAAGTTAAAAATAATTTCCAGCATTTTCTCGTGGCAATTTTAGCAATAATTTTTTTTTACCTAAATTCTTAGGTCCAGCAATTTCCGAGATATGGATTCCTTAATTTTTTTTAGCTCTTGCGAGTAGGTGGATCTAAAATAGGAAAAATTAAAAGAAAACAATATAGTAAAATAATGCAGTGTATAACTCTCCCCTGTCTGTAATTACCAATTGATATTTGCAATGTAAAAAATAAAATAAAAAATGAATAATTAGGTGAAATTTGGCAACACCGCTAAAAAGTAGGTATACCCAAGAAACGTAAACCATACCTACTAACCTAACCTTTTAAAAAATTACATCCTAAAAATAAGGAAGATGGAACTTGTACGTGGGACGAACACCCTTGTATTATGTCCTGTTCGTCTACTTTAACTATGCGTCATATAACGACCACCAAACGTTCACTTTTTTAACAAACATTACTACTGACGAAGATAACTGTAAGTGTTATCGAAACGTTTAGATTGTATAATTTAAAGTACATCATTAAAAAACCCCAAAAAAGATAAGTATTTTATTATGAGTGTTAATGGTGAAAGTTTACATTTTCATATATCGGTAATCCCTATTTAGAGCATTTTTGGGAGTCCAGCCCCTGGAGGTAGACTTTTGCTTATTAAAATGGAATAAATAAGAGTGACATTATATGAGCAGCCTGCGGATTTTTAAACTAATGATTATAAATGCTTATACGCTTATTTAAGTGTTATTTTGTAAAAAAAGTGCTTATTGAAGGTTCATTGTGCTTCTACGTGCATATTTATGAATTTTTTGTTTATATTTAAGCAATGTTGAATGACATATTAAAATGAACCTGTATGAGGGTTTTTCAGGGAGTTTTCCTGGTACACATATACCGGAGTGGTCACTTGCGTATACGCACACCACGTGCGGCTACTTAGGCGAATTCTGGGGTAGTATTCTCCCTCTCAGAACACTAACTCCGTTCCTTCCGATCCTATCCTGATCACACCCATCCTTAATCCCACCATCCATATATTCGTAGTGTATGTATGTATACTGGGAATCCATGATTGTGGCTGAAGGAGGGAATGAAATACATGACCGTTTCCTGTAACGTACTATTGTATATTCAGATACAACGTTCGTGGGTTTAAGAGGATTAACTAAACAATACTAACCCGCAGTGCTTATTCAGCTTGGTATTATTACTTACCTACGTCAACATACATCACCACAGTTTTAATTTGGTAGTACATCTTACAAATTGTTTTCTAATTAGCATGATTATGATGAAGAATATATCAAATGATTAGTGTTGCTTGTATGTTCTTCAGAACGCGTTGGTATTTTCCTTGGTTTTTAGTGTAAATATAAGGGGTACAAAATAGAAGAAATTGCAAACGCGAAAGGATGTGAAGATTCTAAGGCCCTACCATTGTGAATTAAATCGAATCGAAATGGTAGTGGAGTCAAGTAAAGAGACATACAGCAGGACATAACAGGACTTTTAAGGAAGATGAAATACGAACCCTAATTCGGGAAGAATAATTTACTCAATGGTAAAACTACATAAATCACGTAACAAGAATAGAAGAATGAATGTGGGAAATCGATAATATAATTAATGGATGTTATAGAACATGATTGTTATAAATATAAACAATGTAGACACCGACGATAATTTAAATAGCAAAGTGGACAATAGTGACAGTGAATAATGTAACAGTAAATAAATTACTATTTACAGTTGTCATATTTACAACAATATTTAATTTAATTGTATTTGGAGATTTACTGTTTATATGTACTTTTAATTATGTGGTACCTATAATAATACTTGATTATCTGTTAATTAAAATAGCATCAATTAATCGTTAGGTAATACTATATAATGTATGATGTAAATAAATAAATATATCACTTCAAATAAAATACAGTTTGAGAGGACGCTGGGGTTGACAACCACTAACAAAAAAAGGTAGGGGCCGCCTTCGGCAGGGTATTAACAGATAAGCTGTGTGTAATACAAAAGAACGATTGATTTTGATTGACGGGAAAGTATTGCAATGCTGTAGCCCACATACCGTACACTGTAAACTCATTCTGAAACCCAATACATAGGAATATTTTTAAGTTTATTGTTATTATTATTGCATTTTTATGATTAAAGAATGTTCAGCGCACAAAATGGTGGCATACACTCATCAAAATAAGGAGTTTTCTCATTTTCCTGTAATTGGATTATCATCATCTAACGGTATATTTTAAAACTAGCGGGAGTTTCCTGCAATTATTATCTGAAAAACTTAAAGACCTCTACGACGCGTGTTAGCTGTATGTCCCAGCAGTTTGGGCCGCCATATATTCTTCCTTAATTTATAGAAAACTACTACTAGTGGCGCGTAATCAAGTGTCAACGCGACGTTAGCGTTCTAGGGTTGCTAGGCAATATCTCCCGCAACGAGAGTCTGCAAAGAAAGTTTCGATGGGAAATGTCAGCGGTAACATTTTCCCCGTATCGTACGGTAAACAAGAGATCTAACCGCCTTAGAAATTTGAGAGGAAGTTCGCGACGACGTGAAGCGCCCTCTGCGAGTACATCGATATCTACGGAATGGCAGTTCAGATTCGTCTTGACCTCCCAGAATTATTAATGAGTTTGGAGAGATTTAAAGGGGACATCATCAATAAGCCACATATCAATTTTCTCCCAGATCGGTCTATAAATAAGGGAAATACGGCAGTTGAAACAGAAGTGTAACATTTGCACAAAGTCGGTAAACATAACCATCCTCTCTTAACCTTCGTTACCGAAGTAAAATCTATACGTTTTAATGACAATTACAGTTATCGTCTTCGTAGTGGCAATTCTTTAAGAAATGCTTAAGATGTGAGAATAAATTTATGAAACATGAAAAATATGAAAATGCAAACATAAGCCTGCTGTTAATATAAGAGTGTCATAAACGTATAAAGCCGACTATGAAATCTAATTTTAGTCAAGACTAACTAGATCCTTAATAAAATCAAAAATTATTAAACTGCCTTAAAGATGACAAATTAAAACACCCTAAAACAACCTTATTATCATGAAAATCTCCGTTTAAATAGGTTTTGGCATCTTACTACTAAAGACGTCTTAATTTTAATTTTAGCTTTGGGTATGTCTACATTTTTTGTTCTGTTTTTTCCTACACCTTGAAGTAAATGCTTTACCTATTATAAGTTACTATAGTAATTTAACATATAAATATATACTTAACTTAACTTAACTTAACCTTCACGCCATTCCCTTGCAAGGTAGTCAAAACAATCCCTACCTCTTATTTATTTTTCATTCACAATCTTTCTCCATGCTTTCCATCTCCGCACACCTCCCTAGCTTCCGCAAGATTCATACATTGCCTCTGACATGCCCCTTTACTTTTAAAACTCCTTACCTTTCTTTCTTTTATCATACATTCTACTACATTCAGCCAAGTTTGACGCTGTCACTCAGGCTCGGCCTTTTCTCTAACCTCACCCACATATATTTGTTTCGTTAATCATGCGTTGTTCATTCTCTCAATGTGACCAAACCAACGTAATGCACTACTTTTATATCTATTTCTCATCGACTTTTCCTCACCACACTCCGTCATTATGCATTCCTTTTTATCTTGCACTGTTACGCTACGCCCTATAGGCGGAGCTTAGTGTGACGGGCTCACTACGGGGGTTCCTATTGTTCGGACCCTTTATAAGCAGCCGCAAAATCCCATATCGTCATTCGAGACCTGGGACTCGAACGAGTAGTATCGCTACTTAGCTTAAGCTAACTAATTTCAAAAGAAAGTTACGACTTCTGCCGGTATCGTTTTCACGATGCCGCGCGGTTTTGAGAGGTTCATCGACACGGCCTTCTCCGACGACGATTGCGGTTTCCCGCCGTTGGGGATTCCGGAAGCCACCAACCAGATCCCGTCGCTGCTCAGCTTGCCGTTCCCGCATCCACGGAGCAACAACACACCACCGACCGCCGTCCAGAGCAGCAACGCACCACCGACCGTCGCCGCACAGAAGAGACGACGGCCCAAGAAGACACCGCCGCCAGGACCAGTAGAAGACGCCGCCCGGCTTGCCGAAGCACAACCAGCTGCCCCATCGACGTCCACCGCCGTCGCAGCCGCCAACGTCGCCTCACAAGGAAGCAAAGAAGAAGATGCCCGTCCCGGATCCGCCAGCCCCGATGCCTTCGTGACCCAGAAGAAGAGGCCGAAGAAAACCCCGACCGCACGCCCGCCAACGCCGCCCCCGACGGACAACGCGTACCAGGCGCTACAGGATTACACCGACAGCCCTACAGCGATGGAACAGACGCAGACCGCAGAAGACACCAGGGAGAAGGTACCCCCGGTAACCCTTCGTCAGAGGGAGAACTGGGTCGCTTTCTCCCGCGAACTGGACAGAGAAAGGATCACCTTCACGAGAGCCAAGGCGACCAACGAGGGAATCCGGATACAGCCTGCCTCACTCGAGGACCGAGACAGGCTGATGAGGTATATGGATAGGTGTGGTACACCGTACCACACCTATCAGGCAAGGAGCGAACGTCTCGCCAAGGTGGTAATACGAGGCTTGCCCGTAGAGCTATCCGAAGCTGACATTAGCTCGGAGCTAACATTACACGGGATTAAAGTAATCTCTTGTTTCAGAATGAAGCAGCGAGGCCGAGCGATCCCCCTGGTGTTGGTACACCTACCAACCGAAGAGGACAAGAAGAAGATCCGAGAGGTGGAGTACGTCGCCCGCCTCCGAGTCACCGTAGAGGACCTTCGGCGGAAATCCGGCATCGGGCAGTGTCACCGGTGTCAGGGATTCCGCCACGCACAGCGGTGCTGCAGGGCGGCAGCACGCTGTGTGAAGTGCGCCGGAGATCACCACTCCAGTCAATGCACTAAACCCCGCACAGACCGGGCAAAGTGCGTTAACTGTGGTGGGGACCACCCCGCCAGCTACAGGGGATGCCCGAAGTTCCCTCGACCTCCGCAACGGAAGAAGACGGAAGAACCGCAGAGACAGAAGAGGACACCGCCGACAGCGGCGTCCTTCTCAACTCGGACCGGCGTCAGCTACGCCCGTGCGACGGCAGGCGCGGTTGGGAAAGCCGAAGTACCGAGAGCGGCTCCCGCCGCTCCCGATACCACGCCTACTCAGCCCGCCTTAGGGTTCAACGCCATATTGGGCCTCCTCGGAGGTCTCGATATGGAGAAGGCCCTACCTGTTATCCGAAAGGTGGCAGCGGCACTCGCACAGGCGAAAACTGCGACTGACCTGTGGGGAGTGATCCTCACGCACGGTCAGGAGATGGTTACCCTTTTCGGGTAAACATACAAAGGTCCGACGCGAAGATTGACGCCCAAGGTTAAGTATAAAGTATCGACTATTATTTCTTATGTTCTGTTCTAACATTACAGTCTCTCCAATAGCGCTTCACGCTTTGGAATACTAATCCGTCAACCGTACTGGAGTAATCTTAATACTACAGTACGACTTATTATGCGTTTTACTAATACTTGTTTCTTTCTATTACAGATCAACCTGGGCATCAACAACAACAGCCACATCACGAGACACCCGACCACAGGACATCCATCTACACTACCATCACCCACAACAATCAACTTCCACCGCTATCCACAACAACACTCGCAACATGGTGTCAACGGACATCACAGAAAACCTACAACCAACAACAACATACAATCCAGTGCTGAAGGAGGAGCAGATCCTCGAGCTGCACACCGCAAACACATCCACACACACCATATCGTCAGGTCATTCCGTCATTCCTGTTCTGGTTTCCGATCAGAGCAGGCCGTTAAATTAGAGCTAATTACTCTGTAATTAACTAGTAATTAACTTAATTCGATTCTATCGGCCGGTATCAACCCAACGATGCCGCGCCATAGACCGGCCGAGAGGTCTACGACGACGACGACGGTGCCTCTGGATCGACACCGCGGATTTCCAAGGGGACGCCAGCGACACCAACGAGGTATGGTACGGTTACAAGCCGGGTAACCTACCATCAACGAGTACCGCCAGCCCGATACCGTCGCTTCTGTCCCTTCCGTGGAAGGGCGCCAGAAGCGACGCGCCACCAGCCGCCACCGCCCAGAAGAGGAGAAGGCCGAAGAAGACAGCTCCGCCCGCAGAAGACGTCGCCCCGCCAGCCGAGGCAACAACAAGAGCAGCACCGCCGCCGCAAGCCGCCGCTGCCGTAGCCGCCGAAGACAGAAGAATTGAAGACCCCCGTCCTGGATCCACCAGCCCCGATGACTTCGTGGCGCAGAAGAAGAGGCCGAAGAAGGCGACCGTCCGCCCGCCTACGCCGCCACCGACGAGCAACGTGTACCACGCCCTGGAGCAGTACACGGACACCGCCACAGCGATGGAGCAGACCGCCGCAGCAGAGACCAGGGAGAAAGTACCCCCGGTAATCCTTCGTCAGAGGGAGAACTGGGTTGCTTTCTCCCGCGAACTCGACCGGAAGAAGATCGCCTTCACCAGGGCCAAGGCGACTTTCGAGGGAATCCGGATACAGCCTGCCTCACTCCAGGACCGAGACA
Organism: Vesta saturnalis; assembly: GCA_036346205.1. NCBI lineage: Eukaryota > Metazoa > Arthropoda > Insecta > Coleoptera > Lampyridae > Vesta > Vesta saturnalis. The sequence goes on from JARFJB010001262.1 coordinate 1,245,672, forward strand.
GGCTGATGAGGTATCTCGATAAGTGTGGTACGCAGTACCACACCTATCAGGCAAGGAGCGAGCGTCTTGCCAAGGTAGTAATACGTGGCGTGCCCGTAGAGCTATCCGAAGCGGATGTAAGCTCCGATTTGACGACGCAAGGATTAATACTGTTTCTTGTTTCTGGATGAAGCTGCGCGGCCGAGCGATCCCCCTGGTTTTGGTACACCTACCGAGCGAGGAGGACAAGAAGAGGATCCGGGAGGTGAAGCACGTCGCCCGCCTCCGAGTCACCGTCGAGGACCTGAGGCGGAAATCCGACATCGGGCAGTGTCACCGGTGTCAAGGTTTCCGCCACGCACAGCGTTGCTGCAGGGCGGCAGCACGCTGTGTGAAGTGCGCCGGTGATCACCACAGCAGTCAATGCACTTTACCCCGTACCGACCGGGCTAAGTGCGTTAACTGCGGTGGGGACCACCCCGCAAGCTACCGTGGATGCCCGAAGTTCCCTCGACCTCCGCAACGGAAGAAGATGGAAGCACCGCAGCGACCGCCGAAGAGGACACCGCCGGCGCCCTCCTCGACTCGGACCGGAGTCAGCTACGCCCGTGCGACGGCAGGCAAGGCTGAGAAGGCGGAAGTACCGAGATGGCTCCCGCCGCTCCCGTTACTCCGCCCGATCAATCTGCCTTAGGGTTCGACTCCCTATTGACCTTCCTCGGAGGGCTCAATATGAAGAAGGCCCTACCTGTCATCCGTAAGGTGGCAGAGGCACTCGCTAAGGTGGAATCTGCGACTGACTTGTGGGGGGTTTTCCTCTCACACAGTCAGGAGGTGGCTGCCCTTTAGGGTAAACACACGACGGTCCGGATCGAAGTCTGGCGCCCGAGATAAGTATTTAGTATCGATTTTTTAATTACTTAATTTCTGTTCTGTAAATATCGATAGTGTTACACTTCACTAACACATATTTCTTTTATTTCAGATAAGCAACCTAGCGACAACAGGACAGTCCACATCTCCAACATCCAACAACACCACATCTCCACAACACATCTCTTTTTTTTTTACGAACTACCAACAATCCTAAGTACAACACTGTCAACTGGCAATCCACAACACCCACAAACCAACAACTCTACAATCCACGCGCTGAAGAGGAAGAAGACTCCTGAGCAGCGCACCACCAACACAACAATACACGCATTTATTATTATATTATATTAGTTTTAAGTGTGATATGTATATACCAAAATGAAATGTTAATATCTAAAAGCTTTAATAAACGTGTTAAAAAAAAAAAAAAAAAAAAAACCCATATCGTCAGTCGAACATTGCGCTTCGACCCAAACGAGCTGTAGTTGTAATAGTCTACAATCTACCTAGCGGGCCGCTGAGACTGGCGGTTTGGCTACAGTTCGCATCACTTCCTTCGGGTGTGGTAATTTATTTTGCTACCCCAAAAGGCCATCAGTACCACCATTCGCTCAACACTTCCTTCGGGTGTAGTAATTCCGGTTACTACCCCAAAAGGCCATCCGTTCCGCCACGAGTACATCACTTCCTTCGGGTGTAGTAATTCCGGTTACTACCCCAAAGGCCATCCGACTCGCCACCACCACCAGGAGTAGGCAGGTTGAGACCTGGTGCGACCTCGACGACGAGTATCGTTATTTAGTGAATCCATAAACAATATTAGTTCCTAGTTCGCACGGACGATTCTTATTATTAGTTAGGGTATGTATGTATTATATTGTTATCTAGTTTAATTATAACTTGCATTATATTCGTTTATCATTAGCGTAGGGATTTGTATTATATTCGTTCATAATTAGTTAGGGCTTGTTTTTATATCATGGTTGTCCATTTATTTATTCATTGTTTAGTTAGGGTGTTTTTTATAATGTTTTAGTACTTGTTTAATTTCATCAGTGCTTGTAGCTATTGTTATTTGTCATTATTTTTCAACAACCCTTTACGGTTGTTTGTTGTCAATACACGACTACTGTTGTCCTGTGTTTACCATAATATTTGTGCTAGATGTTTTTATGAACCAACTTAGTGTTTTAACAATTATTAGACTTCTAGTGTGTCGTAGTGTACAAACTAAAGGTATTGTTGTGTTGTGTTTATTCGGAGTGCGCGTCCGTGTAACAGCACCTTCTCGTTTTACCACATACGCTTCTCAGAAATCTCAACCTCGATGTATACACAGATATATATATATATATATATATATATATATATATATATATATATATATATATATCAATATTCATCAATGTTCATCGTCTTTTTAATTTTTTTAATTCAAAGCCACCTTGGTGTTGGAGCAAAGATTATTTTCTTTGCAGGTAATGTGCTTTTCGTGTATCGTAGAGTAAAATTTTATTAACAAAAGCTGTTCAGAATTGAAAAATAATAACTGCAAAAATAATCGGCACAATTTCATGAAACCTATGCATACAACATTTCTAACAATGCAATTGTCATTTGTTTACAAACTTTGAATTTAAAAACATGATGAAAATTCATTTCCAATGAGCCAGGGCTGCGCGTGCGTGTACGTGTGCGTGCGTGCGTGTGTGCGCATGTGCGCGTGCGTGTGTGTGCGTGCGTGTGCGTGTGTGTGCGTGCGTGTAAGCGTGTGCGCGAGTGCGCGTGTGCGGGTGCGTGTGTGGGTGTGTTTGTGTATGTTTGTGTGTGTTGGTGTGTGTTTGTGTGTGTTCGCGTGTGTTTGCGTGTGTTTTGCGTGTTTGCGAGTGTTTGCGTGTGTGTTTGCGTGTGTTTGCGTGTGTTTGCGTGTGAGTTTGCGTGTGTGTTTGCGTGTGTTTGTGAGTGTTTGCGTTTGTTTGCGTGTGTTTTTGCGTGTGTTTGCGTGTGTGTTTGCGTGTGTGTTTGCGTGTGTGTTTGCATATTTGTTTGCGTGTGTGTTTGAGTGTGTGTTTGAACGTGTGTTTGCGTATGTGTGTGCGTGTGTCTTTGCGCGTGCTTGCGTGTATGTTTGCGTGTGTTTGCGTAAGTGTTTGCGTATGTTTGCGTGTGTTTGCGTGTGTTTGCGTGTGTTTTGCGTGTGTGTGTGTATGTGTGTGGGTATGTGTGTGTGTGTGTGTGTGTGTGTGTGTGTGTGTGTGTGTGTGTGTGTGTGTGTGTGTGTGTGTGTGTGTGTGTGTGTGTGTGTGTGTGTGTGTGTGTGTGTGTGTTTATGTGTGTGTGTGTGTGTGTGTGTGTGTGTGTGTGTGTGTGTGTGTGTGTGTGTGTGTGTGTGTGTTTGGGTGTGTTTGGGTGTGTTTGTGTGTATGTTTGTGTGCGTTTGTGTGCGTTTGTGTGCATTTGTGTGCGAGTGCGTTTGTGTGCGAGTGCGTTTGTGTGCGTTTATGTGCGCGTCTGTGCGCGTGTGTGCGCGTGAGTGCGCGTGCGTGCGCGTGCGTGCGCGTTTGTGTGCGTTTGTGCGTTTATCCGCATTTGTGCGCGTTTTTGTACGTGTGTGTGCGCGCGCTTCCGCGCGTGCGTGCGTTCGTGCGTGCGTGCGTGTGTGTCTGTGAATCTGTGTGTCTGTGAGTCTGTGTGTCAGTGTGTCTGTGTGTCTGTGTATATTTATTTTATATATACCGTAATTTGCCTTATTGTTTTAGTTGCTTATTTACCGGCATGATTGGTTTTAGAGGACCACATGTTTGGTATTACGATTTTTATTCCGATTATTTATGACACAATTGTGGTTTTTTTATTGTGTTTATGGGTAGCTAAACTGCTTGTTATTTATTTTTCTGTTAATTTTATCATTTTGTATGCACTTTAACCTGATTTAATGGTGTTTTGTTATATATTTAACCCATTCTTTATTTTTTTGTGTTATTTGATTTATTAATGTACTTGTGCAATTACTTGTTTATGAATACAATGGATTTTATTGGTGGTTCTTTCCCACAATAGTACACTAACGGACTGAACCACCATTGCGCAAAGCTCGCTAATTTTAATTTGAGTAGTTTCATTGTTTACCTGCCCCACATGATGCGACACTTAACCTCATCCAGCCTATCTAATTCAAATAGCAGAACCTATCTATCACTAGACGGCCAATTCTTTTGCTCAGATTTGAGGTTTACGAGTAATTAAATATCAGACCTGTAAATAAATTCTGTTTTAATTATTGCCAGGAAAGTCAAAGTCTCAAAACACCTAAAAAATTGAAAAACTAATTTGTTTCAGAAAATTCAACCAGGTTGTTATTATTGGCAGTTTATTGCTAAAATAACTATCTACTTGCAGTTTAATAAAAAATAGAAATGCCGAAGGGTCCTGATTTATTTAAGATTTTTTTAGGCCCTGACGACAATTTGGAGGACTAATTTGATTCATTCATTTACTATTTTATTAGGAAATGTTCAATCACGATATTGCACAATGTATAAATTTTAAAACTGCGATTATCTTTTTATACACCCTTCTTGATTTTTTATCACTTAATTTAATGTATTGGTATTCTGAATACCCCGTTTCACCTAATCCTTGTCCTTTGTTACTTTACACATTACTAAAGCCTCGTAAGGCATATTCCTATAGAACGTAGAATATCTTTTACTAATTATACTGACTTCCATCAAAATTGCAACACCTAGAATTTATTGAATGATATTGAAATTTACGTCAACAATGTCTTTCATTAGAACAAACAAACGATTAAAATTTGAAAACAAAAGAACAAAAACTAAAACTGTTTTTTTCAATAATGAGTTGCTCCGCCACGATGTGTAATACACCCATTTAGACCGCGTGGCATGTTATCAATCAAGTGATCTCTAGCTGCCTGTGGTATGTCAACCCAAGCTTCTCGAATCCGTAGCCGGAGATCGTGTAAGTTATCTGGAGGGTGTGGTAAATTACCCAGTCGCCTACCGACCTCATCCCATACATGTTCAATGGGGGACAAATCAGGCGACCGAGCAGGTCATGGGAGGACGGCAATGTTAGCTTCTTCCAAAAAACGTGTTGTAGCCCTTGCCGTATGAGGGCGCGCATTATCCTGTTGGAAAATGGGATTTTCCAGCCCCTGAAGATATGGAAGCGCAAGGGGTTCTAGCACATTGGCAATATAACCAGCGGCGTTTAAGTTGCCATCAATGAAGACCAAGGGTGATCTGCTACCGTAACATATTTCACCCCATATCATCACTCCTTGTATGAGGGCTGTGTTGCGTTCCACAAAAAATGTTGGATTTTTACGTTCTTCACGCATCCGTCTGACCCTCCTACGACCATCGGGACTCGTCACTAAACACAATTCGATGCCATTCTTGCGCCCAATTCGCTATTTCGTTGCTCCATTCTAGCCTGCGTAGACGGTGAAGTGGTGTAAGAGGAAAACATAAAAATGGACGAGATGAACGCAGCCCATAAGACCTTATCCGGCGATAAACAGATGGCATTGACATTCTGGGTCCTACACCTCTAATCCAATCATTTGCAATCGATCGAGTTGTTGAAAATCTGTCTCTTGTGGCCAAAAGTCTTAAGCGACGTTCTTCGCGACGTTCGGACCATTTGGACCAACATCTCAATACACGGTTTACACGACGAGCAATTTCTTTTAGCGAAAGTCCGGCCTCTCTCATGCCAATAATACGGCCACGTTCAAAATCAGTCAATTGGAAAAAATGTTGATGTTGACGTACTCTTGGCATTGTTCCCAAGTTCAGAACGAGATTGTGAACAAATAATTTGCAAAATTTGACAGTTAATTACACACTGATTGGTTTATTTCTTCAAATTTATTATTATTAAGTGCAAAGGAAAAAACAAAAAAAAACTACTAGCTAGATTTTATTCAAATTTTAATCGTTTGTTTATTCTAATGAAAGACATCGTTGACGAAAATTTCAATAAAATCGTTCAACAAATTCTGGGTGTTTTTATGGCGAGTCGGAGAATTATTGTTGCTTTGTTACTACAAAAAAAATAATTACAGTAGTATACTGATTGTAATAAACCAAGCTTTAATATGCATACTATTTCACAACGGAAATACAACAAAAGATATATGTATATGGCTTTAATATTTAAAACATAAACTATGTACGCTACACTACATAAGCGAGCTATTACATTTATGATAACGAAATATAAGCATTCATTACCATATATAAATAGCGATAAATAAACAACAAACCAAAGTAGATGCCAACCGTATTAATTTTTAAACTTTTAACTTTGATAAAAGAAACTAGAAATCATTGCGAAACTAAATTAATTTGGTCTTAATTAATGGTTTTACGTAGAGAATGTTGAAAAGCCTATTTTAATTACAAATTTAGTTCGTGATGCGTATTGGTTATTCTTTATCGACGCATACGCCTTAATTAAGAACGTTGTTTCCAATGAATTAATCATATATTCAAGAATTTAAATCAATCATAAGATATACTTGTACGTATGTATTTTTACTTTGACAGAATGTTAATGTAAAGGCACATAGAAATTTTTCATCAACTTGTTCTCTAAAAGTTATCAAAGGTATTTTCTCAATTAAGATTAAATTTAAGTAGGTATATATACAAAAATTTTAAAAATTTGACTGTAAGTAGGAAGTAATTGAGGTGTTATCTAATTTTTTGAAAGAAATAACAGTTTTTGGCAAGTATATTGTTAGAGCATGTCACCTTTAAAATGATTAATTAGGGTTCTAGACTTTTTTATAAGAAAAAATTATTTTTATCATCTGTAGTACCTATAAATATCTTTAGAATTACTAGTTTCTATTTATGATTTTTCAGAATAGTACAGGCGATAAACAATAGTTTAAAATGAATTAAAATACAATTACCCTTTTTCAAAAAAGACGTGTGTTTTTCTAAAATTAGTATATTATTCGAAATTCGAAAATAAATGTAAATAATCTTTTGTGAGCAAATTTGGTGTAAGTATGGTTGTAAAGGAACACACACTTTTCTAATACAATGTGGTCTGGGGTGAAAACCTCTAAAATTTTGAATAAACTGTACTTTTGACCATTCTGATCGTAAGTGTCCATGGGCACAAACTTCAAACTTCAATAATGGACAGTTTTTTTTTCTACAGGGTGTTGAAATTGAAAATCATACAGGGTGGGACACCACATACGCCACGGAAATTCTATAGGAGTCTATTGGAATTTTTTAATTGTGTTTAGGAGCACAATTTAAAAATAATTTCAACTATACAGGGTGTTCACAAAAAAATCCATATCAAAGTCATATTTTTTTATGGAACACCCTGTATATTATACTTTTTTTTTGGAATCTACGAATACAATAAAAGCAAGTTGCAATAGAATTCCCTATACCTAAAACCTGCCGTTTCAAAGATATTTAATGATTTTTGAAATTACAGGCTTGGATTCAAAATTTATTTTTGCTACGTTTATTATTATTGAAACAGCGTAGCCTCTGTCAGTACTTTGTAAAAGGGTTGTTGTGTAAGACAGCATAGACTTTTTGTTAAGAAAATATACAGGGCACTCAAAAATCAAATGTCAACTGCAGGTACGTAATATTGCAAATAACTGTCTTATTTTAAATAGCACACCCTGTATTTAATAAAATTTTTTTTTTAATTTTATAGCCTTTCAAATTATCAGGGTTGCCTAACTCTAACAGTTTTTGAGTTATTTTGATTTCTTTTTATTTTAAATATTACATCTAATTTTTCAATATTAAGATGGCCTTGAAATACAAGATGACATCTTTTTTTTTATTTTGTAGGGTAAATAAAACTTAGTACTAATTGAAAAAAAATACGGGATATTAATTAAACATGAAAATAATTTAATTACGTCTTGAGTTTAAAAAACACGTTAACAACATAAATACACATTAATAAATAAACAGCTAATAAATAATAATTACAACTACAAACAAATGCTTCTACTTTAATAAATGTTCGAAGTTGCGTCCATTTTGAACAATACAAAGCCGTATTCTGTCCTGGAAAGACCTCTTTACGTTTAATAATATTTGAGGTGTTATTGCTTCAAACGCATTGCGTAATCTTGGCTTCATATCATCAGCTGTAGTCGGAGGTACATCATAAACAATACCTTTATTGTAGCCCCATAAAAAAATCTACACAAGTCACATCTGAGGATCTTGCCGGCCAATTTTGTGATCCTCCCCGAACTATCCATTTATTAGGGAAGGTTCTATTTAAATATTGGCGAACTCGGACTTCAAAATGTGCCGGAGCACCATCTAACTGAAGCCACATCTGTCTTCTGATATCTATCAGAATATATTCTAAAAGATCACGTATATTATGTTGCAAAAATCTTCTAAACGTTCGACCGTTTAAATTTCCATTAAAAAAGTGAGGCCGTATTACGTGCGATCCCAAAATTCCGCCCCACACGTTAGCAGACCATCGGTGCTGATGATCAAGAGTGCGAAGTAAATGGGGATCTTCATCACTGTAGCAATGGAACGTAGATTCGTCTGAAAATAGTACAAAGTCGAAAAAATGGTCATTTTCACCCACTTTCTCGAGAGCCCATAGGAAAAAATCAAGTCTTCGAATGACATCATTATCAAGCAGTTGCTGATGTAACTGAATACGGTATGGATGAAATTTGTCTTTTAATTATTCTATCAACGCTTCGTTTACTAATACCTACTTCTCGACTTATTTTACGCTGACTTGTGTGGGGATTCGCAACAAGGGTGACAATTACCTGAAACTCATTGTCACCATTTCCAGTGACAGGCTTTGGTCTGCTAATTTTCTTGTATGCTACACTTCCCGTTCTACGGAAGACTTCCAACAATCGCTGCAATACTCTTTTGTTGGGATGATTGCGAGTGGGATATCTTTGAGCATAAACCCTTTCGGCTAGTAATAAATTTTCTTGATATTCTCCAATCGTTAATATCATATCAATTCTTTCGTGTACACTCTGTACATGAAAGAATTGATATGTTTTCGTTTTCACACAATTTTTGTAGGACAAATTCGCTTATTATTACAAAGTGACTACCTTAGAAATACAATATTATGACGCTATATTATTTAAAAAATGTCATAATAGCATCTTCCCTTTCCCTAGGTCCAGTCCAAACAACCTCTCCCCCACACTCCATACTATTTATGTATTCCCTTTTCTCATTCTTTCCTTTATATGCTCCCCATCCTTATTGTCCTGTCTCATTGTATATCCCAGGTATGTGAATTCATTCACCTGCTCAACTTCCTCCTCTCGCCATTTCCACTCTTCCATTTTCTTCTTCCCACTCCCTTTCTGAATATTAGTATCTTTGTTTTTTTTGTGTTTACTTCTAGTTCCTTTCTTTTCATATATCTTTCCATCGTCTTCATCATCTCCTTCATTTGCTTTTTCATCCTTCGCCACCAATACTATATCGTCTGCGTACGCCAGAGACCATAGATCCAGAGACCAGAGATCCCCGTATATACAGGGTTGGGCAAATGTGTGGAAACCCCTGATTTCTGGCTAAATATTGATTGTATCAAAAAAAAGACCTTAACAAAAGTTAATGAAAATTTTATGATCAATTCAGTGGCGTACTAGGATTTGCATCAGCTACGCCAATTTTCAAGATATGACGTCATCGATTGTTTTTTAAATGGGTGACCCTGTATATTTTCGCATTTTCAGATATAACGTTTTTCTCCAATTATAATGATACATGGTTTGGTAGGTATGCGACTTGTCGAATTTTAAATATTAAATAAAATAATAAAATAACAGATCGCTGTCGCTGTACTATCTAATAAAAAATATTCGTTTTATTTGTTGTTGCCATGGTTATTTCTGTAACATAGCTCAAATATTTTGTATTATTGTCAGTTACTGTTAATTCCGTCAGATAATTTCGGTGTAAAGTATTAGTATTGTTTTCTAATCATGGTTGGATTAAGTGAACGTGAGCGCATTTCGTTGTTAATGATGGTTGGATTTGGAGACAGGCAGAGATCTTTAAAAGATGCATGTGCTATTTTTAATGCAACATTTCCTGACAGAAATCCTCACATTTCCAAATCAATTTTCTCAATATGAAGCGCTCAATTTTTGTTGTTAATCAAAATTTCATTAAAATTACTAAATAATATGCATCTTCTTCATTGTATTATTTTAGTTAATATTTAAAAAACGACAAGTCGCATACCTACCAAACCATATATCATTATAATTGGAGAAAAACGGTCTGAAAATGCGAAAATATACAGTGTCACCCATTTAAAAAAACCATCGATGACGTCATATCTCGAACATTGGCGTAGCTGCTGCAAATCCTAATACGCCACTGAATAGATCAAAAATTTACATTAGCTTTTATGAAGGTCTTTTTTTGATACAATCAATAGTTTAGCCAGAAATAAGGGGTTTCCACACATTTGCCCAACCCTGTATATCGAGACGAGGATTAGCCTTATTGGGCATCCCTATCTCAGGCCCTTCCTTGTTACGAATTCCTCGCTCATCTACCCGTTCAATTTCACTCTACTCCTCGTTACCTCATAGATTTCCTTCATCCTTTCTATCAGTCTTTCATTTATCTTCCTTTTTCTCGTGTATTCCCATAGCTTTTCCCGGTTCACTCTGTTATCTATTACTTTTCTTCCCTTCCTAAATCCCGAATGTCCCTCTGGAATCAGTTTCCTTTCCATTATCTCCTTCTGTAGTCTTTCTTCTAGTACGGTCGCGTATATTTTGTATGCCGTATTTAATAATGTCACTTGTTTACTCTCCCCTTTTTTGTATACCGAACATATTACTCCGTCTCTCCATCTCTCCGGCAAGCCCTCTCCCTCCATATTTTATTAATTATTTCCGTCATCCTTTTTGCTACCTTTTCCCCTCCGTATACCCATTCCTCCCCTTGTATCCCGTCTTCTCTCGCCGCTTTATCTTTTTTCAGTTTCCCAATTGCCTCTATTATCTCTTCTTCTTTTATTCATTCCTCTTCGTCTACTATTTGTACTCTTCTTCCCAGCCTTTCTCCTTTTTTCTGTATATGTTCCCATCCATCCTCTTCCTGAAGAATTTCTCTCATTCCTTTATTTGTATTCCCGTTTGTGTCCCTCTTCTCTTCTCTCCTTTTTTTAGATATTTCCATACCACTTCTTCTGTTCTTATTTCCTTGATCTGCTCTTATTGTTTATTTTTATTTTCTTACATTTTCCTTTAGCAAGTTTTCCTATATTTATTTACTGCTTGTTTATTATCTTCTTTCTCTGATTTCCCTTTTTTCCATTGTCTTAATGTTCTTGTTGCCTTCCTCTTTTCTTCCTTGCATTCACTATCCCACCATTTCTTCCATCCTATTTTCTCTCCCTTCCACCTTTTAAATTAAATATGTTAAATACTTCTTTTTTCTGATAATTTGAAACAACTGCCATTAGATTACCTAAATAAGATGAACTTCCAGCAAGATGGATGCCCAGCTCATTTTGCTTTAAAAGTAAAGGAATAGCTTGATTTATAATTATTGTTATGCTATCTCATTTTGTTCTACTTTTACGAATTATGTCTTAACTAATACTCATGTATTGGTTTCTGTTCATCGTATCTAGTTTAATGTTTTAATTTTCGAAGTAAGTAATAGTAAGAAATAGATAATTATGTATTCTTTGCTCTGTTGTTAACATTGTAAACTAATAAAAACTTTAACAGTTACTGATAATGATGTTTTGCTAGACACTGTAATAATTTATTTCTGCAGTATCTAATCAAAGTTGATATTTAAAAGTATACAAAATCAAACTTTTAAGTGAAATGCAAATTTAAAGCTAACAATTATTGTTATCCAAACTTAATGAAAACCAATATCTTAGAAGATATAATGATTTGAAAAAAAACTTAAATAGCATTTTGATAAACTTTAGAGTAAAGCTTTTTGGACACGCTGTATATAACATTTTTTTTCATAGACAATCGTATTTCTTCAGCACACAAATTTTTTTATAAAGAATGGCTTTTCCTCGAAAAGTGAAATGTTTGGTCCATTTGTTCTCTTGTCTATCACATCGCCGGACATACTGTAGACACATATTGACTTTGAGTGTTATGTTTTATTGATTACTAAAAAATACGACTTCAGCCTAACGCGAGTCGTTAAATGGCAACAAATTCAAAAAAGTAAATAAAGCAATATGAGAATACTCAATTATATGTGCTTTAATAGACTAATCCATACACAGGGTGTCCGCGGGAGAACTACGAAGAATTCGTATTCTTTGAAGAATTTTAAGCAAAAATGATTATGTGTAATTTTTCCCAATTCCTAACCCCTAAGGAGATTTGGGCGGTTGAAGAAAAATGTAAAAGTAAGTAAAGAGAATACTCGTAACATCTGCTTAAGCCTTAAAATTATCATAAAACAAAACTTTTAATAAAAATTCTCATTAACAAATTAACAAGAACACAACATAGCACAAAAAGGCACATAAAATAACAAGGTGACAAACAAAAATGGTTACAGTTGTTCGAAATGAGATCCACACTGTAAAAATCGTAAGAACAATTTTGGTTGCATAGAAAGTATTACCGTAATAAACTGAGAAAATGTGTCTTATATGACGTTTCATGCCATACGTATCAAACATTATTTGAATGCAAATGCAATTTATCATCTGCTTTGTAACGATTAGAATTAATTTAATTACAACTAAACCATACATTTTCAAATGAGTAATACAGTGATATGGTATTCTTGTACGGCTTGTTTAGCGGTAATTGTTATGCAGCAGCAGAAAATCGTTTTCCAAATCGGTGTGCTTCTAATAACAACATGATAGCCCGCACTTTTCACTGCCTTCGAGAAACAGGTAGTTTTCTTACACATCGAAGTGATCGAGAATCTCCACGACATGCGTGTGCAGAAGTGGTGCTGAGAGAAGTTGAAATCGATAGTCGAACGAGCATTAGACGAATAAAAGCAGGACTATGATTTCGAAAATTCTTCGCGAAAATAAATGCACCGTATCACCATGAACCTGTTCAGCACCTTCTTCCCGGCGTTTGGCTCCAAGAGTTCGGTTTTGTGAATGAACGACCACACATGATGATAACATTCCTGTTACACTCTTTTGTGATGAGGCAGCTTTTTCTCGGGATAGATTGAACAATAGTCACAATGAGAACGTTTGGTCAAATGAAAATCCTCATGATATTACTATTACCGGATTTTAACATCGCTTTACGGTAAATGTTTGGGCCGGGATTATCGGAGACAGTCTCATTGAATCACACATTTTTAATGGGCAGTTATACTCTGAAATGTACAAACAATTCTTGGAAAAATATTTACCAGCATTGCTTGAAGATGTTCCCTTAATTGTACGTCAAAACATGTGGCATTGCCAAGATGGGTCTCCTGCACACTACGGCCGTGTTTTCGCACAGAAAATTTCCCAACCGATGGATTGGTAGAAACGAACCTCTACACTGCCCGCCCAGATCACCAGATCTCACACCTTTAGACTTTTATCTGTGGGGCCATGTTACGTCGTTAGTGTACGGGCGGAGTAAACCATCTTCAAGAGAAGAATTGATTGAACGATTTTTTGATGCATTTACCAATATTAGTGACAATTTCGCAAATATCAAATAGAAAAGAGAGCTGCGAAGGTGTGTGGCATTATGTGTTGAGGTTGGTCAATATCATTTTGAACAACTGTAACCATTTTTGTTTGTCACCTCGTTATTATTAAAATTTGATTTAATTGTGTTAAGGTATTTTAGTTCTAAATAAATATGTAGATTTAGATACGCGTTTTTTATTCCCACCTACTTCATTAAAAAAGCATAAAATAAGTGGCCGCCATTTTGGATAACCATCGCCGTCAACTAATATTGGAGAAAAACATGTGTATGAGGAAAACCCCCTGAAAAAACCTAATACAGAGTACACGGTAACGGGAATCGAATCCATTACCTCACGAAGGCAGGTCGTTTTACCACAACTCCACCAGCTTAGTTTAACATGCAACAGTAGTGTTAGGAGGTTACAGACTGTCGCTAGTTTTCATTTTAGCTTTAGTTTATTAATTGAGCAACGTCAGATTTTAGAATTTTCCACATTAATTGTTACGCCTGGTTACTGTGTCTTTGCCGTGATGAACGTTTGTAAACGTATCTATATCACTACCTTAGAATCTCATAGAATGGAAACAAAAATACACTATAGACACTAATGTTCATAAATGCAGTAAAGAGGTAACGTTAGTAGTAGTGGGACACTTGCGCTTCCACTTTTGACCTTGAACATGTCTGGGAAAACCTACTAATTAGCTATAGGCCACGCCCGTGGTCCTAAGGCTAGACCACGACCGCTTCTATCTGATTGGACACGCGCGCAACCAGTCCTAAGCCAATCGTTTTGATTGGAGGCCCTAATGGCAGGCCACGTCCCGCTGGTTTCTGATCGCTTTTTAGACTCCGGCCAGGCTGTGTTCTAGTTGGAGGCCAATGGCGCTGTGTTCTGATTGGAGGTTAGGTTACGCTCCCCTTTCAGCTGATTGGGCGTGCGCGCGCATTCGTTATGACGGGAAATTTGAAAATAAGGGGGCCCTCATACTATCTCATAAAACAAGAACTTGTGTTAGCGCCTTCGCCCCTTTTGCCAGGGCCCCCTTGACGGTAAATATTATTCTAATAAGCGGCCTCATAAGATATGTGTAGGAATTTGTGTTAGGGTCTTCGCCCCCTTGTCGTGGCCCTATTGGCGTGAAATTTGAATTTGTTTGTGGCGCCATGTATAGAGGTGGTTCCCCCTAGCGGTATAATTTTGCGCGAAATTTGAATTTGTTTGTGACGCCATCTAGTGGTATCTGGACTAATGAATGTTTTCTGTCATAGAAATTGATCGTGGCGCCAGCTAGCGGTATATTTAAAAAGTACATTAAGGCCCTGCAATCGTTAAGGCGGGAAATTTGAAATAGATAGAAATCGACTATTCAAACCAACGAGCCAAATCAGTCTCAATCAAATCAATTAATCAAATCAATCAATCAAACCAAATAGACAAACAGATTTTTAATTAGACCCCAATTTAAATCGAAAAGTAATATAGAAATAAATTCAAGATTTTGAAGTGAAATCGACTTTTATTAAAACATCGTGGTTATTTCCAGTAATAAAAAGATAAATCTAGCGACTTAAAGAGTGCTTTTTATGACGATTCTTAAAATTATTTTTCACAATGTATTTTTATGACGGTCATTACAAGATCTGCATTATCGCAAACACCCCTGTCAAAAAGAACCTTAGATTTATAAACAAGCCTTAACATTAAATATTTTACATACAAGAACTGCCTTATCGGTAACACCTCTGTCAAAAAGGGCCTTAGCTTTATAAACAAGCCTGAACGTCCTAAGTCGTTATTGAAAATGGAAAAATGTCCGGGGGTAAATCAGCAAGACGACTTTCAATTTCTAATCATGATAATACACCTGTGATTTGAAACTAACACAGATTTCGTCACTCCGTAAAACAACTATAGAACAACGTGTTTTATTTTACCCAATGCTCATCATCATTATCATTACACGCGCCTCTCTGGTCTCTCTCATTCATCTAGTTACATGACTTAAAACATTGTATTTGTATTTGAAACACAGCACAACCCTTTACGTAATTAGATAATTAGTGAGTTTCTCCCAGATACGTTAGAGCTATTTGAATAGTGAAAGATTGTTATTGTGGTTACATAACCGGGGAGCCCGAAAATATTGGAAGTAAAGGACGACTTGTTTGTCTTCCTTCCGTGGTTAGGTGATAAGTGGGGTGTTTTCCAACACGCTAGAACTAGTAAAAACACAGAAGTGAATGTACTGTGAGTAGATAAGTAACAGAAAACTAACAATTATTACTCGTGTGTCAATCTCCCGAGAAGTTCTTTCAATTTAGCACTGTAAATGATTGTTTCTGGTTTTAACTCTTATGTTACTTATTTACTTTAATTAATTTCCTGTACAGGTTTTAATGTTATGCTATAATTACAGACATGGATTTATCTGCTCTAAATTCATCAACGTGCTTTAAACCATTCAAAAACATTAAGGATTTGGAGACTACAGAATACTCAATCTGAGTGTCATATCGACAAAGTATGGCGAAAAGGTGGTTGTGGAACTAGATGAGTTTAAATGCGTGTTACCTGACCGTTTGCGCAAGTATTTCAAAGCCGAGGACCAACGTATACATCAATTTAATGAACAATTGAAGAATAAAGATGTTTCAATACGATCTTTAGGACTAGTAGGACTAATTTAATATTCAATTAGAAAAACGATTTTATAATTGTTATGTTATGTAGTGATGAGAATGACTTAATAAATAAAATGATTTTTTATTACAAAAAATCTTTTTATTATCGATAATCGACCTCTATTACAGGAACACTATTTCAAATTTCCCGCCTTAAGGATTGCAGGGCCTGAATGTACTTTTTAAATATACCGCTAGATGGCGTCACGATCATTCTCTATTACAGAAAACATTCATTAGTCCATATACCACTAGACGGCGTCACAAAAATTCAAATTTCGCGCAAAAATATACCGCTAGGTGGAGCCACCTCTATTACCGAAAACATTCATTAATCCTAGAAATACACAACTACATGGCGCCATAAACAAATTCAAATTTCCCGCCAAGAGGGCCAGGACAAGGGGACGAAAACCTTAACACAAGTTCCTACAGATGTCTTATGAGATAGTATGAGGTCCCCTTATTAGAATACTATTTACCATGTAGGAGGCCCTGGTAAAGGGGGCCAAGACCCTAACACAAGTTCCTGTCTTATGAGATAGTATGAAAGCCCCCTGATTTTCAAATTTCCCGCCATAACGTATGCGCGCGCAACGCCAATTAGTTGAAAGGGGAGCGTAACCTAATATACAACCAGAACACAGCCTGGGCGGAGTCTAAGGACCAATCAGAAACTAACGGGGCGTGGTCTGCCCATTAGGTCCTCCAATCAGAACGATCAGCCTGGGGCAGCGCACGCACGGCCAATCAGATAGAAGCGGGCGTGGTCTAGCCTTAGAACCACGGGCGTGGCCTATTAGTGGGTTTTTCCCAAACACGTTCAAAGCCAAAACTGAAAGCGCAAGTGTCTCACTACTACTAACGTCGGTTCTCTACTTTCAATTGAACTGTTAATTACAGTAGGGGCGGGGCATAGAAACAATTTCATTTCAAAAAAAAATGATCATTTGAGTCAACATTCCTTGATAACCGTAACTAGTAATAATCTTTTGATTTAATTACAAAACATAATAAAGTGTGTTTTCTAGCTAATGTTTGTACAACTACAAAAATATTTATACAAATAAGTAATAAATCTATTCAATTTGTTCCTAAAATTTGTGCAAATTATGCAGTCATTAAAATGTTATTGTTTTTTAATGACTAGCTTGGCGCTTAATATAAATAATACATGCCTCTAGTTATGTAATGCTAATTTTAAAATGTTGATTACATTTGTACGACATTCCTGTGATGTTATAAATATAATTATTTTGAACATAGATCAAATACCTACCTATACTAAAAAGTATTTGAAGTCGCCGACTAATTAGTCTTTATAAATTTTATTTAATATGAATTTTAATATTTAACATATCTAAAATGTAATTAATAAAGTAGTTTTAAAAAATAAATTTTAGGTCTTTTTTTAATTGGAGGAAGCATTTTCTAATATACCTGATTTTTACGTTTGTGCTAATAGGATCAAATATTTCCTAATCACAATTCGTTTTGTCACTCTGGGTATTAATCTTGGTTCACATTTACAGATACAGAACCTGGGATATTAACATAAATATTATAGAAGTAAATAAATAGCTATCACTTTACAGTGAAATGGATAAATCTTACTAAGCAATCCTAACGCCTTTACTACTAAATAGGTATATTGTTATGAAAAGAAAAGCTGAGTTTGTTCAAAGTTACACTCTTGAATGTATTATTTAGTTTTAATTTTCATTGCTCACTTTCTTCAATTAATAACAAATCTTGTCAAAAAAGAATAAAGTTAGCTACATCAGCTTCAATAGGTAATATATTAGTAGTACGTGACGCGTGAGAGATACATCAATGCGACTTTCCTAAGAAAATATCAAATTACATAAATTACATCTTTCTTGTCTACCATCTTATTATAAAATAATGATATATACAACTTACCGAAAGTATACAAGTATAATATAATAATAATAACACACAATAGTAGTTGGTAATAGTAATGATGTTTCCAAAGTTTAATGTTCCCTATTAGTAGATACAAATTTGTACTTTTACTTCGGTAATTATGAATTCATGTTGCCAAGCTTTCATGAATTATAAACCAGAATTTTTGTTAATACATAGAACAATTACAATCTAATTAAGCCAATGGTTCCCTATTCGGTCATTAAAATAATTATTTTAACCAAATTTTTAAAAATGTTAATGTTCACCTATTAAATAAAACGATTCTCCTCCGGAGTGTTAACAAACCGTTCTCATCCGGATATAGTAATGTATCGCAAATATGGACTCCAACCCTCCCGAGATGCCCGGGAGACTTCGGGAATAATGTCTAATCTCCCGAATTCTCGACCCGCAGTAATTTCTCTGATATTTTTTCTAAAATAAAATTAATTTTTGTTAACAAAATAAATAAATCATACACAAAGAAACGCTAGCACAGCCGCTCCCACTCTCATGACACGAGAAACATCGGGCCAATCTTACCCATCCGTTCCCCAGCACTGTAATCCGCACTAAGCGTTTTGTTTTTCTTGCTTAATGTCCGTCGTATCTCGTGTGTGACATATTTCATGCAGTAATACGCGCATTGCGTTGACAGATTTTACTGTGGCGAGTGAGTGGCAATAACTATTTCATAATGGATTATAATAACTCGAGAGGTGAGCGTGGTAAGAATACGAAGAAAAAAAAGTACCTACGATTTTTCTTTCAATGACCAATGGTTAAAACAACATACGTGGTTATCGAAAAAAGACGAGTCCACAGCGTAATATATGTCAGCATTTATTTTAGGTCAAATTTCACTGTTTTGGGCCAGTAAAACAACATGCAGCATCAAACACTTATTAAGCACGCCGACGGAAATAATGATATCGCGTCTTTTTTTTTCTTCTGAAAACAGTAAATAAAAGAACTTAGTTACTGCTATGGAATTACTTCAACTTTCCATGGTGTCAAATTTCATAGTTACAACAGTCAAGATTGTGGACACAAATTAAAGGCTGTTATGTTTTCTGTTTAGGCGATTACGCAAAAAAATATACGGCAGGACAAAAGAGAGCAAGCAGTATTCCTAAATATGTTTTAGGGCCGGCAAGTGAAAAAAGTCGACTTAATAATTTAAAAACAACGTCAAGTAGAAAATATATCCATTATTAATTAAATATTTTTCATTAGAGAGTGGCATTCAAACCAGCTTATTGTACTTTTACGATGATTACCAAGAAAACAGTGAAGCACTAGACTAAATAATAAATATTTTAACTAAAAGCAGAGTAGAAGCAAGTCAAATCTCAGCATATTCTGCCGACAATGCTGCTGTAAATTATGGAATAAATATTTCTGTTTACCAAAAGCTTAAAACTTTAAACCCGAAAACATATAAAACGAATTGTAAGTGTCATAGTCTACACAACTGCGTTAAAAATTCTTTGAAAGCCCTATCAATTGATGTTGAATTAATTATTTCGAAAGTTTACAGCGAATTTTCAGCTTTTGTTAAAAGGAGACACTGGAATTGAGTTTAGAAAAATATTAAGACATGTGTCAACTCGTTGATTATTGTTACTTCCTGCAATAGACAGAGTTCTATCGCTGTTGTCAGCTTTAATAGCGCCCTCCCCCACCTTGAAATACTACTATTTATAGTATCGGAACTATGACCGATCTTGCTTATAGGGATCGAGGGAGGTAAGAGTTGGTGGGAAACCCCCTTTCGTCAACGCCTTTAATTAGAGTGCCATAAATATAAACCTGAAGACCAATTTCGCCAAATAACTAACTCTTATTCATCGCAAGGGGGTAGGAATGACCGAAGGAAGCTCGGCATGATGAAATTCCATGAGACATGTCGAAAGGTTTCCAACAAGTTGTCGCATGAGATATCTACAATCTATCGTTTTAGACTTATTATCGATCTCGCTTATAGGAAGTCGGAGGGGAGTTGGTGGAAAAATAACCTTTTCCTCGGGGCCCTTCGTTAGAGCACCACATAGGTAAACCCGCAAGAATTTTACCATTCCCCCCACCCTACTCACAATTTAATAGAAGATTAAACCCGCGCAAAAACTGTTTTCATTTGGATGGGGAGGGCTAAGGTACCGATGCGTCTTGTAGAGAGCGTTAGAGTAGAGAACAATGAGTGTAAGCGTGTATGTGTGAACGTGTCCACGTGTGTACGTGTGCGTGCGCGTATGTGTGAACGTGTCCACGTGTGTACGTGTGCGTGCGCGTATGTGTGTGCATATGTGCATATGTACATGTGTACGTGCGTGTATCTATATCTGTATCTGCCTGTGTCTGTGTCTGTCTGTGTCTGCCTGTGTCTGTCTGTCTGTGTCTGTCTGTGCCTGTCTGTGTCTGTCTGTGTCTGTCTGTGTCTGTCTGTGTCTGTCTGTGTCTGTCTGTGTCTGTCTGTGCCTGTCTGTGTCTGTCTGTGTCTGTCTACGTCGGTCTGTGTCTGTCTGTGTCTGTCTGTGTCTGTCTGTGTCTGTCTGTGTCTGTCTGTGTCTGCCTGTGTCTGTCTGTGTGTGTCTGTGTCTGTCTGTGTCTGTCTGTGTCTGTCTGTGTCTGTCTGTGTCTGTCTGTGTCTGTCTGTGTCTGTCTGTGTCTGTCTGTGTCTGTCTGTGTCTGTCTGTGTCTGTCTGTGTCTCTCTGTGTCTGTCTGTGTATGTCTGTGTAGTGTCTGTCTGTGTCTGTCTGTGTCTGTCTGTGTCTGTCTGTGTCTGTCTGTGTCTGTCTGTGTCTGTCTGTGTCTGTCTGTGTCTGTCTGTGTCTGTCTGTGTCTGTCTGTGTCTGTCTGTGTCTGTCTGTGTCTGTCTGTGTCTGTCTGTGTCGGTCTGTCTGTCTGTGTCTGTCTGTCTGTCTGTCTGTCTGTCCGTGTCTGTCCGTGTCTGTCCGTGCCTGTCCGTGTCTGTCCGTGTCTGCCCGTGTCTGTCTGTGTCTGTCTGTGTCTGTCTGTGTCTGTCTGTGTCTGTCTGTGTCTGTCTGTCTGTCTGTGCCTGTTTGTGTCTGTCGTGTCTGTCCGTGTCTGTCCGTGTCTGTCCGTGTCTGTCCGTGTCTGTCCGTGTCTGTCTGTGTCTGTCCGTGTCTGTCCGTGTCTGTCCGTGTCTGTCCGTGTCTATCCGTGTCTGTCTGTGTCTGTCCGTGTCTGTCCGTGTCTATCCGTGTCTGTCCGTGCCAGTCCGTGTCTGTCCGTGTCTGTCCGTGTCTATCCGTGTCTGTCTGTGTCTGTCTGTGTCTGTCTGTGTCTGTCTGTGCCTGCCTGTGTCTGCCTGTGTCTGTCTGTGTCTGTCTGTGTCTGTCTGTGTCTGTGTCTGCCTGTGTCTGTCTGTGTGTGTCTGTGTCTGCCTGTGGCTGTCTGTCTGTCTGTGTCTGTCTGTCTCTGTCTGTGTCTGTCTGTGTCTGTCTGTGTCTGTCTGTGTCTGTCTGTGTATGTCTGTGTCTGCCTGTGTCTGTCTGTGTCTGTCTGTGTCTGTTTGTGTCTATCTGTATATGTCTGTTTCTGCCTGTCTCTGTCTGTCTGTGTCTGTCTGTGTCTGTTTGTGTCTGTCTTGTGTCTGTCGTGTCTGTCTGTGTCTGTCTGTGTCTGTCGTGCTGTCCGTGTCTGTCCGTGTCTGTGTCCGTGTCTGTCCGTTGTCTGTCCGTGTCTGTCTCGTGTCTGTCTCGTGTCTGTCCGTGTCTGTCTGTGTCTGTCTGTGTCTGTCTGTGTCTGTCTGTGTCTGTCTGTGTCTGTCTGTGTCTGTCTGTGTCTGTCTGTGTCTGTCGTGTCTCGTGTCTGTCGTGTGTGCTGTCTGTCTGTGTCTGTCTGTGTCTGTCTGTGTCTGTGTCTGTCTGTGTCTGCGTCTGTGTCTGCGTCTGCGTGTCTGCTCTGCTGTCTGTCTGTGTCTGTCTGCGTGTCTGCGTCTGCGTGTCTGTCCGTGCTGTCCGTGTCTGCGTCTGCTGTCTGCGTGTCTGTCCGTGTCTGTCGTATGTCTGTCGTGTCTGCGTCTGTCGTGTCTGTCTCGCTGTCTGCCTGTGCTGTCGTGTCTGTAGTCTGCGTGTCTGTCTGTGTCTCGTCTGTGTCTGTCTGTGTTGTCTTGCTGTCTGTGTCTGCGTCTGTGTGTCTGTGCGTGTCTGCTGCGTGTCTGGCTGGTTGCGTGTATGCGTGTGTGTCGTGTGTTGTGTGTCTGGTGTTGTGTCTGCTTCTGTGTCTGTGATCTGGTGTCTGCGTCTGCGTGTCTGCGTCTGCGTGTCTGCGTCTGCGTGTCTGCGTCTGCGTGTCTGCGTCTGCGTGTCTGCGTCTGCGTGTCTGCGTCTGCGTGTCTGCGTCTGCGTGTCTGCGTCTGCGTCTGCGTGTCTGCGTCTGCGTGCGTCTGCTGTGCTGCGTGTGTGCGTCTGCGTCTGCGTCTGTCGTGTCACGTCCATGCTGTAGCTGTCTGCGTTGTATGCGTCTGTATACGTGTCTGCGTTGTCAATAAAACGTCTGCGATGTTATGCGTCTGCTGTTTCTGCGTCTGTGTGTCTGCGTCTGGTAGTCTAGCAGCTGCGTGCGTGTCTGCAGTCTGAGAAATCTGCGTCAAATTTAGATCAAAATGCGAAATTGTTTGAATCTACAGTTGTCTGAAACGTTCTTCATGATATGTCTATTCTGTTGTCATGAAGTTTGTCGCTGGTCTGAACGTACTGCGCCTGCTGTGCTGCGTTACTGCGCATGTTGTCATGCGTACTGTGTGTCTTGCGTCTGTGTAACTGACGATCAAAATAGGTGTCTGCGGTCTCAATAGTCTTGTGTATCTCATGATCTGCGCCTAGCGATGTCTGCGTCTGACTATGTGCTGTGTGTGATTAGGTGACGTGCGTTGACGTGCATGCGTGCGGTGTCTAAACAGAGGTCAATCTGTGCGTATGTGTGTGTTTTTATTCACGATAACCCTAAAAATACGTGTCCCGTTTCAATAAAACTTCGTATTTATAGATATTGCTGGAATATTTGGGTTCTACCATATTTTGCAAATAGAAGTACTCTATAGAAGGCATTGAAGTCGATTCCCAGAATTCTTAAAATCAAGGCAAATTTAGAGCAAAATGTGAAGATTCTTTTAAAAAGAATTAAATTTTAGGAAACTTCTTCATGAAATTATTATTAATTTTATTAAAAACATAAATAAAAAGTTTACCTCGAGTGGGATTTGAACCTACGACCAGTACTTTGCTAGAGTACCGCGCTAACCAACTGCGCCATCAAGGTCCAAGCCCCAATCGATGTAAATTTTATCTTTATGTATGTAGAACTGATGTAAATTCTAAATATAATAAGATATTGCAGGCTCACATTCCATTAATATAAGTAATTTGATTGTAATCTCATTATATTTAGAATTTACATCAGTTCTACAAACATAAAGACAAAATTTACATCGATTGGGACTTGTATTTCCATAGCGCACTTGGTTAGCGCGGTACTCTAGCAAAGTACAGGTCGTAGGTTCAAGTCCTGCTCGAGGTAAACTGTTTATTTATGTATTTAATAAAATTAATAATAATTTTTAATTACATATTTACCTTTGAACTTATTCGTTCATAACAAAAACTGATAATAATTCTTCATGAAAGTTTGTCGTAGGGAAATAATGAGCCCTAAAGTTACTTTTTGTGAATATGTGAAGAACCATCAAGTTTATAACAAAATGTGAAAGCATATTTGTTAAAGATAACTCAATTTTAGATAAGTTTTCTTTTTCTAAGTATTTGGTAGGAGATCTTAAAAATTAATTTAAAAAAAAGATGTAAAGTGTGCATCACGGTATTATTGAATTACAAAGTTACACATTGGATATTACGGAAAGTACCGATGATTCATTTCTGTTACAAACAGCAGTCATATGGAATATCTTTTAACCGCTTTCATCAGTGTTCGAAAAATAGTTTTTATATAGATTAGGTTGTGTAAGTTTTAATATTAAAATAGTATTTAAACTTGCTTTAGCAGAGTATTAAGCTTATGCATCTGTTTACTTATGTGTATTTATTATAAAATGTACATTTCACATAAACGTGAATATGAATAAATTAAAAACGCTATATTCATTACCCTATACAACGTGCCCAAGATAAGGATGAACAGCATGGGGATCTTGAAAACGGTAAGAGATACGAAGGCGTTAAATTAAAGAAAAGTTGTATAATTTGGGGCATGTTCACATGTAGTTTGCAAAAGTTCATTATTGTTTACAGTTTCCGAGATTTAAAACTAAATGCGATTTTTGGGATTTTCTTTTTTCGTAATTCCTTCATTTATTTTAAAAGATTTTTAAAAATCAAAGGTTTGTCACTTTTTGAATTCTATTAGATGGTGTTTTCAAATTTTTTATTCCATGTTTCGTCTCCGAGAAACCATCAACTTTATTTTTTTATATCGCCACGACCAACGAAACACCCTGTATTCGATACTATTTCTTATTACACATTATGGTTTTGAAGCTGAAAAATTCGAATTTTCACATTTACATTTTTCATATGATATCATTTAATGATAAAAGGCTTTGATAAAATAACACTTGTTTAGCATTTTGTTGAAAACTGTTTAACTTAGTTTTATTGCGTTGAGATCGTTGTTGTTATTTGAATATTAAGTTGTTTTTTTGGTTTTGTTTAGTTAATTTATAATTATAATTAATCAATGAGTGTATACATGGAAAGACGAAATTTTACAAACGAATATGTTGACATGCTACATCTTGTCCCACAGAAATTGTGTAGTTACTGGGTTGATGTATTTGGTTGTTCTTGGAAAACCTGAAATATCGACAACACAAATTGAACATCGTACTAGAAGAGCTAATTTTACAGCATAATTCATTTTAAATAAGAAAAATTGTCATTCATATAAATTTCGAGTTTGTCAGGGTCTTAGACCAGCTGATCAGGAGGGGTGAGTAGGTTTTTGCGAATGGTATACTAGAAAATGTGACGAAGAACTAAATTTTCCTTTTAAAATAATTTTATCTGATGAAAGCATGATAACCAATAATGGCAGTTTCAATCGACGTAACAAACATTATTGGGCAAAACAAATTCCTTATTTAAAAAAAGAATCAAGACATCAACATAGATTTGGATTTAATATGTGGTTGGGCATATTGGGACGAAGAATAATAGGACTTTTTATTTACCACAATAATTTAAATTCTGAACGATATCTGAACTTGCTAAGGACTGATTTGGAAAATGCCTCTAGCACTTGTTAACAACTGTTGGTTTCAACAAGATGGTGTGCCAGCGCATAACTCAAGAAATGTGCACGGCTATCTGCCATTGCGGTTTTTATTTACAGGAAAATGGATTTAAGTCCGTTGGATTTTTTTCTGTGGGGTTACCTGAAAAACCAAGTGTATGATGGGAGTTTTGAAAATGAAGAGCAGCTGTTAGTGTCGGTTATGGCAGCAGTTAATAGAATTTCGCCAGAAATGCTAGACCATGTTTTAAATTCTTCAGTGAAGAGAGCTTACCTTTGTCTAGAAAATAACGACAACCTATTTGAACAGTTATTAAATTATTTAACTTCAATTAAATAGGTTTAAAAGATTGGAGTTGTTAATTTTGTACATAAAAATATTATCAAATACTACTACACATAATGTGTAATACATGGTTAAATTCGTAATAAAAAATACTATCGAATACAGGTTGGTTCGTTTGATGCCGAGATATAAAAAAATAAAGTTGATGATGGTTTCTCGGAGACGAAACGTCGAATAAAAATTTGAAAACACCATCTAATAGAATTCAAAAAGTGACAATGAAGAAGTACCTTTGGTTTTTAATAATCTTTTAAAATTAATGAAGGAATTACGAAAAAAGAAAAACCCAAAAATCGCATTTTGTTTTAAATCTCGGAAACGATAAAAAATAATGAACTTTTGCAAACTACATGTGAACATGCCCTAAATTATACAACTTTTCTTTAATTTAACCACCTTCGTAACTCTTACCGTTTTCAAGATACCGATGCTGTTCATCCTTATCTTGGACACGTTGTTATACTCTTTGATAATGCCACATGTTACACACGTAGCCAGATCAGATATTTCTAATGAAATAAATTGAATTGGGCGGATTTAAAATGTGTACTACCAAAAATAACCATAAACGTTTTCAATAATAGGTTTTAAAACAGTGACCAAAACGAAAATCACGAAATTGGTGTTTGTCATTTAAATCTGCATGAAAATAGATTTGCAATATGGCCATTAATTAAATTACAAAATAAAAATTTTCTCAACGATGTCGGTCGTTTATAAACCCACAAGTTAGAATAGATAAATTATTGTAGAACTAATTCTTTTTTTGTGGAAAGCAGTTGAGTCTATCAAATACCCATATTATAAATTAAACGATAAGATATCAAGAGGAGTAAGTAGCACTTGAGGAGGCTGTTTGCGGTAAAGCTTTTGAGGCAGCCGAGCCACTTACCCCCGTATTATATTAGAAAAATTTGTATCAGGTTTAGTTACTATGAACTTTGAATTATTGAATTTACCTATATATATATATATATATATATATATATATATATATATATATATATATATATATATATATATATATACACACACACAGTGTGACCCATTTCAAATGGAAACCTCTCTGTAAAAAATGTATTTATAATCCTATGTTAACGCTTTTTTTTTAATGATAAACCATCGAAAACTCCACTTTATGACAAAAATATAGAGATAAATTTCAATTTTCAAGGCTTTCTATGATTTATTTTCAATGTCGAAAATGGACCAATTCGATTAGCGATTTTTTAATTGAAATTTTAACTACACCACTGGATTCAGTAACCTCTCATATGGGTAAATCCCAAATTTCATGAAAAAATATTGAAAAATAACAGATTTGTTACAAAATTAATGTAGGCTCATAGCAACTTTTACTTGATTTACATTTCTATTGAGTAATGGCAGATAATAATAGAGGGCCATGGAAAACAAATTTTATAGTAAAACGTCAAATTAATTAGAACTATTCACTTAATTTATCTTTCTTTTGTTTATTTTTAATGGGCTACTTCAATTTTTAGAAAAAATCAAGCAAAAGTTACTATGAGCCTTCATTACTTTTGTCACAAATCTGTAATTTTTTAATATTTTTACTCATATGAGAGGTTACTGAATCCAGTGGTGTAGTTAAAATTTCAATAAAAAAATCGCTAATCAAATTTGTCCATTTTCGACATTGAAAATAAATCATAGAAAGCCTTGAAAATTGAAATTTTTGTCATAAAGTGGAGTTTTCGATGGTTTATCATTAAAAAAGCGTTAACATAGGATTATAAATACATTTTTACAGAGAGTTTCCATTTGAAATGGGTCACACTGATATATATATATATATATATATATATATATATATATATATATATATATATATATATATATTCAATATTTAACATTGAAAGAACGGATTTCTGGAAGTCTATTGTAGCCCATGACTATGTAGCAGATGCTATAGAGAATAAAATCGAATTTGGGCAGATAATATAGTAGAACAAAACTAATTTAAATGAGCGTCCTAACTGTGTCTATAATTTTGCTCTTGGTAATTTGAGATAACCCGTCTTGTCGCGACTACAACGAAATTTGTTTAGAAATAGAGATTTTGAACATTTGGCCTCAATGGACCACGATATTTAGCTCTTGGTCATCTAGGAATTCTATTTTGCTACGTCCCAGCAAATATGGTAAATAAATATAGATTTTAGGCAACATTTGTACCCTTAAATGCTCCTCTGTCTTAATTTCGCGAACGTCGTAATACTTCGCACAACTAGCTATCATGTAGTGAAACGCAGGAGTTGGTAGGTGATCTAGAGGCCGAGGTATCCTTAGGTTTACATTTTTTTACTCGTTTTTTTATAACATTTTGTAAGTAATGCGGATGCGAGATAGTAAGTAGTAAGTAATTATGAAAGTTTAATGAGTTCTGACTAGCTTACAGTTCCATGATAATCATTATTCACTAGAATTTGTTTATTTTCGAACATCTCTAAACTTACATAGCAACTAAGTTCGTACTTAACATGTTTGATTAAATGTACCTTAATTACTGTATCATTATTATCAAACGTATGTAGAGCTACTGCAGACATGGTTTAACGTTTGTATTTGATATGAGCTAACTGTTATTTAAGGTGTTCCATTTTATCCTTTGGG
Source organism: Vesta saturnalis (assembly GCA_036346205.1). Lineage (NCBI taxonomy): Eukaryota > Metazoa > Arthropoda > Insecta > Coleoptera > Lampyridae > Vesta > Vesta saturnalis. Next base: position 1,274,100 of record JARFJB010001262.1, read on the forward strand.
ACAAATGGGTAGTTGACTGAATAACATTCGAACGTCTACCAATTTCGGAACTCCTGGGAAACCGTGATTTTTCGCCGCTTGAGCCAAGGTCACCGATGCCAACCAACATTGAGTCTACAAGCAGCCACGCTTCACCAATCGCTGCGCAGGATATGAACGAGTCACGTTCTAGACAACCAGGAATCAAGGAGTTCCGTATGCAGAAGAAGAAGCCAAATAAGGCACCAGTGGAGCACCCAGCCACGTTAACAACGATCCACTAGGCGCCATAGATATCGGCAGCATTAGCGGAATGGTGGGTCAATTCTTCCAAGAAATGGACTAAACAGCAACCGACTTCGACCGAACCAAGGGATGGTACACCATAGTAGACCTATCCGACTCGCAGTGAGAGTACATATCCGACCGCCCACATGCTAGTCGTCGCCATGTCCTTTTAGGGTTGGATGCCACTTAGACTTCCTCGGAGTTCTAGAACTGGCGGAAGCTGTACCTATCATCCGACAGATGCATTAGCTGAGGTGGGAACTGTAATTATTTTTTGGGAAATGACCTTCACGTATGGTTATAAGTGTACTTCTGTTTTTTGCATCCCACAGCACAGCACCCATCAAAATTACCACCTGCTGCCTGCACTGGAGTTAACCTTTTTTTTGTTTATGAATGGCGAACTATAATGAATTAAAAAAAACGTCTATAGATGCCAAGTAATATTGTAAATTGGTGTATAATTTTTGTGTTTGTATTAAGGACTGTAACAAGTAGTGTTGTACCATTTTCTTTAATTTCGCTAATTTTCATTATATAGTTCAGTTGAGCGGCAAGCACCCATTATTCCCATTATTAATGCGATCTAGAAAAGATATACATTAGTAATAATATTTAACGCTTACTTCTGCTGGAAGATATTTATCATCTGGCGCCGACTTCAAAAATTTGTTAATATTTCAGCTCCTTGCAGAACATCGGGTGGCGTTAACGTTAATTGCTCTTTAGAAGTAGACGGAATATCGATTTTACTTTTTTTAGTAAATTTAGTGTTTAGTATAGATTTGTGAATGAACTAAATTTAATTAAAATTACAGAAAAATGATGCATCGGCGTTTTCGTGGTAACAAATAAATGTGCATCGCCAAGTCGCTTCGATTTTATTCAAACGTTAGTATTATTCGCAAATGTGTGAACGTCTAACAGAGAGAAAGAGATAAATTCTCTTCTACAAACCGACACTTTTGATTGAATGTATTTGACGGATACCATGACAATATATAAAATAACAGTGATTTATTTTTATTAATCCCGTTGCTAATGACAATAACAGTGATCAATGAAAATTAGTGTGTAATGTATGCTATTAGTATTGTCTGCGGAGACATATAACGACTATATTATACTATATAGTCGTGGACAAAAAATATTAATACATGTATAAGCGGTAAAGAATTAAATATATGTCAGTTATAGCAATTCTATAAATTTAGCACAAGTTGAAAAATGGCCATAAGCTAAACAAAATTAGTGAATATCTAATTTTTATTTATTAATTAATAAATGTATTGTTTAAGCTCTTCTACCTTTTATCACGTTTAATGAGAAGAAAATGAATACTTTAAATAATGATATTTAGATATGGCAGTCTACTCACGCATAATCAAAACAATACAGCTGTAATACAAAAATTACTGCCTAAAGTTAAACCAAAATTATAATTTTAGGGAAACGTTAAGTTTTGTAAACAAAAAGTGTAAGTGTAAGAATTAAAGGAGGGCTATGAATTATTAATGTATCCTTTGATCTTTTCGCATAGAGTGAGGCGTTTGTACAAAGCTTACGTTGCTATAGAAACTTGGATAATTCAATATGATCTTACGTTATGATAGCATAGCAGAAATAGTAATTTATTATATAAGACGAAAAAGAGGCATATTAACATCGAGTGAAAGAATTTAATTATCTTTCACAAGAGTTAATTGCTCTTATCATCATTACATATTTTAGTTTGTGTTAGTACGTAAATAATTAGGTATTTTAAGTAGCGGACTGAGAAAATTTTATTATTGTAATAAAACTTTTCAAAGCGCAATTGTTACCGCGAAAGAAAACATAATTATTAATAATTATATAATTAGGTAATTTTATGTATTTTATGTAACTAATATTTGAATATATGTAAATAAGGGTTGAAAAGAAAAAGAAAAACATGCTGGGATAGAAAACAGGTGTTCTTTCGAAACTGTCTTTACTGAAAAGCCGTGACGAATCGTTGAGAATTTCAACACACGTAATTTAGGTAAAAATGTCACGCGTTGGTAATTAATTACATCGGTATATACGGAAAAATCAAAAGACGGCTTTGTTTCAGAACGTTCAAAATCTTAACCTATAGGGTTTGCTACGGATGAGTGCAAAATAAAAAAATTAATACTTCTTTTAATAATAAATATCAAAATATTCCCAGGTAATATTCTTTGTTTTTTTTTTGAACTTTGGAGGTTCGATTGAGTAGTACCGTTATTTGATTGTTTTGTTAAAAACCATAATTGTAAACCGTTGTGGCTATAGATATATTATTGCTTCCGTTTGAGTGAACACTAAAAACGCGAATTTGTCTTTTTGTTTGTTTTTACAAAATTAAGGTGGTCGTATAAATAAACGTATCACTAAATCACTCAACATTCGGGATTTAATCCGAAAAGCGGGCATGTAAACAATAGATGTATCAATACTCGCCACCATCTTGAGTTTAAACCGCGTATTTTAACCCGTTAAGTGTTTGTGTGAAGTGATTAATTAAAGAATTGTACTCAAGCGTAAGTAGGTTTTCGAATGTAAAGTAAAGCTCGCAGCAAGCAATTCAAGAATCCGGTGTAACCTATAAAAAGCCATTGTCTTGCAAGTAGTTATTTAGTTACGTACCACGAGATATTGAATCGGTCGGTTTGTTAACATAACTGATTTATTTGCAGCTTGCCCTTGAAAGGCTTTGTTTTAATGATATTTTTTAGTGTATTTCATTAGACCAGCTTATTTAGAATTGTTTGTATACGAACTAATTTCTTTACACACACACACTCACTTACGCACGCACGCACCCACACACATACACACACACACACATGCATACGCACACGCACCCGCACACATACACGCAAACACACACACACACACACACATATATATATATATATATATATATATATATATATATATATATATTATATACAGGGTGTCCACAATCTCTTTTCACAAAAGAAAACTGCAGATTCTAGAGCTCGTTTTATATCGACTTAACGTAAATTACCTTAAAACAAAAATGCTTCCTAAGAGAGCTGGAGCTCTTGGAAGATAGCGCCCTACCATGGGTTTAATCCAAATATCTTCAAAATGGTTTCTCGTGATGATAGCGTTCTGTACATTTATTTAGTGTAATATGCCCAATCGTATGGTGTGAATATGATTTTTTACTTGTACTCATAAGCGGCTCGTTTGGGCGGGGCATTGGACATTGTTATTCATAAGTTTTTTTGTTTTTCAAAATTTCGCAATTTTAACATACAATGTTAAGTTTTTTCGACTTTTTCATAAAAGAATGATACTCTTGCCTGAAGTCGATACCACGCACCGTTTTAGAAATAAATCGATTTGAACTCTTCATGTGTTAACCATACTTTTATAAAATTAACTAACAAATTCATTTACAATTATGGAAGATGGCCATGGAAAATAAACAAAATAACAATTGCGTGAAAAAATCAAAATTTTTTGAATTTTATAAAATTTGAAACACAAAAAACTTATGAATAACAATGTCCAATGCCCCGCCCAAACGAACCGCTTATGAGTACAACTAAACAATCATATTCTCGCCATAGGATTGGGCATATTTCACTAAATAAATGTACATAACACTATCATTTAAAGGGAAACCATTTTAAAGATATCTGAATTAAACCGATGTTAGGGCGCCATCTTCCATTGGCTCCAGCTCTCTTAGGAAATATTTTTGTATTAAGGTAATTTACGTTAAATCGACATAAAATCAGCTCTAGAATCTGCAGTTTTCTTTTGTGAAAAGAGTTTGTGACACCCTGTATATATTATATATATATATATATATATATATATATATATATATATATTTACGTTAAATCGACATAAAATCAACTCTACAATCTGCAGTTTTCTTTTGTGAAAAGAGTTTGTGGGCACCCTGTATATATATATATATATATATATATATATATATATATATATATATATATATATATGATTATTGTTATTGTACAAATGTATTTTTGTGCTTTTATTCACGATACAATTGTGTTAGGTGTAGTTAAACTGCTTTTCATTTTTTTTTCTGTTACTTAATTTTATAATTTTGTACTCACCTTAACCGGATCCCATGCATCTATATATTAAATTGTATAATATACGCAAAAATAATATCATATGAACTTAATGTAAGAGCTGACGTGCACAATTATAAAACACGGAACTGAAGGAGTTTCTTCAGGTTGACTAAAACGCATAAAAGTCATGTAAACTTATCTGTTAAGTTTTTGCGTACGTATAAAGAGAAAGCTATGTGTAATCGGTTTAAATTTTCAAACACCTTTTTTTACATATCTCAAGGTTTTGTGGCCTAAACAATACAAAATATTTTTAGAAAAAACAATTTCGTGTCTGATTGTGTGTCTGTGTGTGAGTGTACGCGATATCTTTGAATCATTAAAGTTATCGAAAAAAAAGCAATTTTTAGAAAAAAAAATTTAAAGTCTGTGTGTGGGTGCGGGATATCTTTTGAATCATTTTTTTGAAAGTTGGGTATAGGGGGTTTTTAAGATCGCTAAGAATAAACCATTTGTCAAAATTAAAAAATTCAAAACGGTGGATCAAACATGGGGAATTATCATGTTTAAGAACCGATATGACTCAAATTCAGGTATTGTGGGCTTTGAAGTTATTTATTTACATAGATGAGAAAGCATTATGGCAGATAATTTGGCAGCGATTTTTAATTTGATGCCTTCGGCAATAATAAATTTAGATTACACTACATTAAGAACTAACCAAAATTTTTTTTTAATAAAACAAGAATTTTATATTCTGTATTATAAGTGTTTGGTAATTGTGGTTTCATATTAGTTGAGTTGATTGGCCTATTTCCACAGTTTTTGCTTTTTGACCGCGGCGTGTCGAAAGCTGACTCTGCTTCCGTCATCAGGCTTAGTCCTGAGAAGGTCTGTTTTCGCCCTTAAGTCGAATTCATATGTTATGATTTTATCCCAAGCACTTGACTACGATTCGAACTTGGTATATATATATATATATATATATATATATATATATATATATATATATATATATATATATAGGCGCACCATATACGCGTCGATCGTTGAAAGCGGAAATGTAATAATGTGTGAAAATATTTCAATACAGTCATATACAGGGTCTTTATGTGCACATTTTAAAATTACTTTGGTATATACAGGGTGTGCCAACAATAAGATACATATCAAACATATGCCTTTTTAAATTGAACATCCTGTATTTTTTTCTCATTTTTGAATTCTAGAGATTAAAAAAAGTTTAGTCACTGTTATGTTCCTATACCTAAAACTTACCGTTCTCGAAATATTTCAATTATTAAAAAAATACAGACTCAAAATCAAATGTCCCGTACGCCCAGTAGATTACAAATTTTCATTCGCAGCTGACATGACTGTTTTTCCATAAGAATAAGGTTTAAATGACATATGAAAATACTGCAAAAATATTATACAGGGCGTTACAAAATTTACTTTCAACTTGATTTTTTATGTCAAATAACTTTTTTATTTTAAATAGAACACCCTGTATTTGATAGCACAGTTCGATGGGCATATAAGTTGGTTTTCAATCTGTATTTGGGTTCCCTAGACCTATCTATCATAGTTCCTCTGTAAAAGATCATTTTCTATTTCACATAACATTACGTCCATTCCTGTATTAAAATTAAGCAAGAAAAAGGTGACTAGGAAAACAAAATGTTAACATTTATTGCCCGTTACAAAATAAATTACAAATGTCAACGACTAATACAAAAACTGAAAGCAAATTATTAACCCTAAGTTATTGAAGTTTTAGTAAGTACTCAAAATGACGACCGTCGTTTTCAATACATAAACGAACCCTTTTTGAAAAGAATGACTTTTCTTCACATGTGTGGAGTAACTGTGTGGAAAGCTGCTTTTATTCTTTCGCCAACCACACTGGAGTGTGGTTGGCGAAGTCTCATAAACAATATCCTTGACATATCCCCATAGAAATAAGTCTACACATGTTAAATCCGCGGACCTTGGCGCCAATTTTCTGCGCTCTCTCTTCCTATCCATTTATTAGGATAACGTCTGTTTAGTTCCCGTCGCACATTCACGTCAAAATGTGCAGGATATGATACGGATGAAATTTGTATTTTTTTATAATTCGGCCTATGCTTCGTCTACTCATTCCCGTTTCATTGGCTAAAGTACGTTGACTTACGTGAGGATTTTCTATTATATTTCCAATAACTGCAACTTCATTGTCTTCATCACCAAGAATGGGTTTTCCCATTTTAATTTTGGGATAAGCCACACTTCCTGTTCAAAACACTTGGCGTAGTTTTTCGAATGAACGTTTGTCCGGATGACTTCGAGTTGGATATTTTTTGGAGTAAACCCTCGATGCCAATAGACAGTTCTCTTCACACTCTTCAAGTACTAATATCATATCAACACGCTCTTGTTGCGAATAAATTTTCATTTTAAATTTCAAAATTGTTTACGTGCGTCTAATCAACGAACGCAAGTCAAACTGACATTTGTAATTTATTTTGTGACGGGCAATAAATGTTAACATTTTGTTTTCCCAGCCACCTTTTTTTTTGCTTAATTTTAATACAGGAATGGACGTAATGTTAGGTGAAAGAGAAAATGATCTTTTACAAACGAACTATGATAGATAGGTATAGGGAACCCTAATACAGATTGAAAGCCCACTTATATCCCCATCGAACTGTGCTATCAAATACAGGATGTTCTATTCAAAATAAAAAAGTTATTTGACATAAAAGTTTATCAAGTTGAAAGTAAATTTTATAACGCCCTGTATAATATTTTTGCAGTATTTTCATATGTCATTTAAACCTTCTTCTTATGGTAAAGCAGTCATGTCAGCTGCAAATGAAAATTTGTAATCTACTGGGCGTACGGGACATTTGATTTTGAGTCTGTATTTTTTTAAAAATTAAAATATTTCGAGAACGGTAAGTTTTAGGTATAGGAATCATAACAGTAACTAAACTTTTTTTGGTCTCTAGAATTCAAAAATGAGAAAAAATACAAGATGTTCAATTTAAAAAGTCATATATTTGATATGTACTTATTGTTGACACACCCTGTATATGCCATAGTAATTTTAAAATGTGCACATTAAGACCCTATATATGACTGTATTGAAATATTTTCACAGATTATTACAGTTCCGCTTTAAACGATCGACGCGTATATGATGCGCCACCTATACTATATATATATATATATATATATATATATATATATATATATATATATATATATATATATATATATATATATATAACATACACCGGGTGTAAATCAAATACAGGCCGCCCCTGTAACTTTTGACCGGGTCGTTAGATTTTGTTCAAGTTTTGATGGCTTATATTGGAGCCAGTTTGGGATTTTTTACATAAAAAAATAATATGACCGACTTCCGGGTTCGCCGAAAATGAAACAAAAGCTGAAAATTGAAATGGAACAAGCTGTATATTTTTACATGTTTGCATTCTACGGCTTCAAATACATACAGTTCATCCACCATCGTTAACAAACTTCACAAAAATTAATTATAAGGAAAAATAATATTGTGGGGGTAATTGTACGTCAATTATCTATATATTAGATGACGTCATAATGATCTAAAATTAAAAAAATATTCAAAAAAATAAAATTCAAATGGCGCCTGAGTTGAGATTTGACAGATGAACTGTATGTATTTGAAGCCCTAGAATCCAAATACGTAAAAATATACAGGGTATTCTATTTCAATTTTCAGCTTTTGCGTCATTTCCGGTAAAACCGGAAGTCGGCCATATTGTTTTTTAAGTAAAAAATCCCAAACTGGCACTAATATAACCCACTAAAATTTGAACAAAATCTAACGACCCGTTCAAAACTTACAGGGGTTGCTTCATCTTCGCGCGTTATTGGAATCCATATGGGTTTCATTTTATAGTATTGCTGAATTTGAGAACTGCAGTGGTAATATAATCTAGATGCCTATGTGTGATTTCTGTTTACATGTCTTTTCGAAAACGAAATTGCAGAAATAAACATTGTTATCATTATTATTATTATTATCTTGTTATATTGGCGTATTGAACCTTTTCTTTTTGTTACTTTGATTTATTAATGTACTTGTGAAACTGCTTATTTATTAATAAACTGGGTTTTCTTTGTGGTTCTTTCCCAGTTTCGCAAATTAACGGGCTGAACCATCATTGCGCTAAGAGTAGTTTTATTGTTTGCCGATCCCACTATGCGGCAACACCTCATCCACATAACACACCGTAGCGTACCACCAGACGGCCAGTTCTTTTTACCAGATTTGAATTTTGCGAGTAATTAAATATTATACTAATAGAGTAATTTGAGTAAGAATAGCATTATTGTCAGTAAAGTCAAGATACGTCCATTAGCGATGTTTTTCTTAAACTTGTATTATTGCGAATAAGTTCAATATTACGCTCTTAAAGATTTTATAGTATTTTAATTATTGGTACACTTTTAAGGATAGCGTATCTTAGGAATACAATGCTTATACCCGTAAATGAATAAAAGATTGCTACGTTCAGCCACACCTATAACATAAGGGTAAAAGTATTAAAAAAAATGTATGTGGGTATAAAATTGATGCTGCATCCTCCTGTCCTTAAAGGTACCCTTCTCTAAAAATTGCAACAACCAATAGTTTTTTGATTTCGTCATCCTTCGGGAAGAAAAACAGTAAACATGGCTATCCATGTTAATCACCTTTTCGATAAAAATTTTTGTCTACATACTTACGGACACATTCCTAAAATGTTACTTACTAGTTCTAGAAATTTGCGGTTTCACTAGAATAAAAACCAATTAAAACCCAAATTTAAATTCAACGCAAATTCTTTTTATCAGATTTGAGTTTTGCGAGTAATTCAATATTAGACTTGTAAATAAATTCTAATGTTTTAATTATTGTCAGGAAAGTCAATGTAAGGCAAGCAATTAATTTGAGTAAGAGTAGCATTATTGTCAGTAAAGTCAAGATAGATCCCTTAGCAATTGTTTTGTTCTTCAATATGTATTATTGCGAATAAGTTCAATATTACGCTCTTAAAGATTTTATAGTGCTTTAATTATTGAGAGTAATTTCAGATTACACTTTTAAGGATACTACAGATTGGTGTCGCGTGACCAACATGAGGTTGTGTTGCACAGGGAGCGTTTTTATTTCTTTTTCAATTTAATCACAGTAACTTTCCCAGTTTCAATTAAAAAAAAATGATGAAAAGGAGAGGTTAAATTTTCTAAATGTGAACAAAGTAATTTACATCAGTTTTTTTTTTGTAAGCTTTTGAGCAATTAATGTTTTTGTTGAAAAACAGGCATTATGAGAGTGAAGGGTTATTAATGTCTGTTATGAGCAATGGGCAATGCGGGAGGGAGATAATTTACTCATAAGTCCAACAAATAAAACATATAAAGATTTTAATGTAATTATTTTTTCACTGATTAGGAAATTTTACTAATTACAAATAATCTGGAACACGTTGACGTCTTTAGCTATGAAATGACAATATTTATTTAAGGGTAGTTGTATTACTTAATAGCAGCTAGTATTAGAATTTTAGCGTATTACACCGTAATATTTTTATTTTTCAAGTCTTGTAATTGACACTGATAACGTAACATATTTTGGGAAGGGTGAATGTTTATTTATGGTGAACCGCTAGAGGCCTCATGGGTAAAAGAACAATAGGTGACCTTGATGGGATGCCCAGGAACTCCGAGGTATGTTAACATTAATATATAAATACTATATGTACGTAAGGCTTGAAATGTGTTACCTTACAGTTTGCTAATTGTAGTTACACACCTTTAAGATGTGTAGTTACCGATAGCTGTTTTCGATTTTGATAATCCATAATTTTTTTTTAATTTTTAATATGTTTTTTTTGTTTTATGAAAAACAAACTACCGACATTTCTGATTTAATGAATGATAAGGGTGCAATAAATTCTCAGTAATTGGGATTTTAATAGAAGCTTAACAATTTCTTTTTGTTTCTATTAATATTAAATTACATTAAGTTTCAAATTTTCCTTGTTAGCACGATATATATATATATATATATATATATATATATATATATATATATATATATATATATATATATATATATATAGTAGAAGGTAATCTTGACTGTGTGGAAATTCAAATTGATCAATTTATATTGAGGAAGCAGTCATCTATTCATTCTAATTAGGCCAGGGTTTAAAGAAAACTCTTTGATATTCGTCAAGCTTTCGAGATAAATTTTAATCTCTTTTCAAGACAGATGTTGTGAGGCTAAAATAGAAGTAACATTATTTCTTAAACTTGAAAAGAGATTAAAATTTATCTCGAAAGCTTGACGAATATCAAAGAGTTTTCTTTAAACTAATAGAACATCATAGATGACTGCTTCCTCAATATAAAATCATGATATATATATATATATATATATATATATATATATATATATATATATATATATATATATATATATATATAATTGTACTATCTTAAAGAAGCAGTATACCTGTCGAACGGTGCGTTAATAAATAGAACTATTTTTACAGATCTATGTAACCGTTTGCTATTATTGTGGGACAGTTTAAAGTTGCGTGCACTTAACTAAGATAATACCAATTTTTGTTTGTTTATGAGAATAATTATGGAAAAATCGGATGTTCGTGGAGTAGAGATGTACGGTATCCACAAAATCGTCGATAATGGACATAACCGGGTGATGGGTTCTGCAGATGGCAATCCCAAAGCCGCCGAACTGGAAGGTTCAAAGGAGGTTGTACGGAATCAAGGGAGGTTGCTGGAAACCCTCCTCGGGAGCGCGGTGATTCAGAGGACCATCGAAAAGCTAGTGGCTACACCCGTAAACGGAGGTCCAAATGGTGTAGAGGGTTCGGGCCTATCAGCGGACAAAGGATAATAATCGGATTTTTGAGGTCAGTCACTTAGTGCTAGAAATAGTAACTCTGTACGCTTTATTACCTCCACTCCGCGTAAAGTGAACGGAGATAGCAATACACTCCCTGATTATGAACAATCCGCTCAAACCGCTGATGTTAGCTTTTCAGGTACTCAGTGTCGTAATATTTTGTTGGCGCTATTTAGGCTCCCTTTAAAATTGGAGAGGTAACCATTCGTTGCATCCCGTTGTTATATTGCGTAAATTTGATCAGTTTGCGGAATTTGTCGGATGAGGATTATTTGAGAACGGTACAAACGTGTATAGAAGACGGTGCTCAAAGTTGGGAGTTCATAAATGAGGTCGATTGTCGAGATTAGGGTTCATTTAAGGAAAGCTTTTTGGCGTATTTTTGTTTACCCGAGAAACAGGTCATTGAACACAATAGACTTTATAACATGTGCTATCACCCAGAAAAAGGGTTTTTTCTAGCTGAGTATTTTCGGAAACAAATTAATGACTATCGCCTTTTTGATACTACTATCTCTGAGGAAGTTATTTTGTATGAAACTATGCGTCAATATCCCATTACTACCCAATCTTTATGGAACCTGAGCTTGAATGGAACGGTTGTCGGCTATTGAAGCAAAGAAACCGAGAGATGACGTTCCGAGAGTTCAGGCTATCAATATTACGCGTGAGTTACCAGCATTGTTACCGTCTTTTACGGTACTTCCGCCATTTTGGATCCCTAATAGGACCCCTTCTCGTTCTTCGGGAAACGACTCATCAAAATTTTACGCCCACGAAAGATAGTGCCAAGCCTATATTTAAACTTGTAAAGCCAGATTTATAGATAGCAAGATTTCAAGTAATTCTTCAACTCCCAGCTTAGGGTTTAATTTTGTGTTACGCGTAGGCCCCTATGAGGCCCTAGGGAAATAAATAAATTATATTCTAAAGGTGTCGAGCTGATTCAGAGGTAAGAGTAGGGTACCTTGGGACACTACAGTATCTAGAATTGTCAAGTTTTTTGTAAAGGTCAAAAGCTTAAGTTAAAATGTCCATGGCAAATTCATTTTCTCTACACTATGGTTAGAGTGTTACCTTAGCAACGTAATTCAGTGCATTGCATTTTAACCACAAGCACAGAATATATTGTACAAAAATCTGAGTAACAGTAGATGCCAAATATATCTTTATAATATATCAATAATACGATATTTAAGTGAAAGGTACCAAAGCTGTAATCTGAGAATAGTCAAGTGCTTGGAAAAAAATCATAATATATGAATTCGACTCAAGTATGAAAACAGTCTATCATATGGAGCCAAAAATTTCAATTTGGACTCCAATTTCAGTAAGAAGGTATTTCGGTGCAATATAATCGGTTATGTAGTTTTGAAGCATTAAATCAGCGATAGTGTACATACAATTCGTAGATAATGTTGCCTTCATATTAATATTTTTTTTTGTGAGAACGGGCGGAACAGGCATTCCAACGCATTAAAAATACAAGCAATGCCTAAGCATTGCCGCTTTCCACAATTATACCTAAAGATAAATTTGAATCAAGCATATACAGTGTTCTTATCCTTACGCAAACGAAAAATAAAGTTATTAACAAACTCAGTATATCCTATCTCCAGAAATAGAAGATAAAAAAAATACCTTTAAGAGCACAATCTTGAACTTATTCGAAAGTCTAATGTCGAGAATCGAGGTTTTAATCAATGACATCTGGACACGATTCTACTAAACCCCGGTATCATTAATAAAAAAAAACAAACTGAGGGTTATCATACCACGTTAGTAAGAACAATTAAGAATTCTAATCCAACCCAGTTACGCAAGAGAGAAATGCCGTACAACTACTAACGCCGGAAAATTTTGTATTAATCAAGTTATTGCGAAATCGTTTACCACATAAAAGAAAAATATATTGGTAACTAACTCCAAGTTTACTTATTACACATAAGGATCAAATTTTGCAAAGCCACCTTATTAGAACTGCTTGTTTAATTTTTACAGAAATTACCCGCTCACGTCTAATATGAGATTATCGGATTTGAATTGAAATATGGAACGGTTTAAGGCAAACTGCTTGAATCGTGTTACTGTACCTGGCTTTATTGAAACCACCACGGTTAGGTGACGCCTAGTATTAATGATATATTTATTTATTTGATCATCCATTAACACACAAAAAGCAAATAAAATATTTTCGCGATTTTCTTTTCATCGCAACAACCTAATTGTCCACGAGATTTAAAAGGCAATTCAACCACAAGCACAAACCCCATTTGATATAATATCCTCTTTCCAATTTAATTTTACAAAGCTATTAGTTATAAAAAGACTCCTATATAATTTCCACGTAATGGCGACATAATAATGCAATAATTAAATGTCATTTTACGTCAATAGAAGGTATTTAAGACTACTTTACGTTTCTGGTAGGCATTTATTAAGTGCCGTATTCTTCTAGCTTGTAATTGTATAATTCTGCACATACCCCTGTTTTGTAAATGTAGAACTACTTGCCCTTTCATCTTTATGTACTGTTTAAATTTATATTATACGATAACATTTATTAGCAGGTGTATTCATATGTTCTATTAAATTATGTAACATTAACAATAATGTATCGTTTTTGCTGACGACGATAACTGCGATTGCTGTTGAAAAAGTATAGATTTTGGAAATATTTATATTAGTACACAACTATATTCCCCAAAAGGTTATTTTAATCCATGTGCTATTTCTCTTGATTTCCGTCATACGAATCAAATTTTACAATCTTCACTACTTGAGGAAGCCTATAGGTAAAAGGGAATATTGCATAACTTTTGTTGCAATGAAGCTATTTCGGATTCTACCGATTTCAGCAGTTGAGTGTACTTAGTTCTCTTCGTCCTTTTTCTGAAGTTATGTCGCTCTAAGGCAACCTGCAGGATCGAATCTTACGTTGGCTTTAGTACTAGTTGTAAAGGACTTCCGTTTATATGGTGGAATTTTTTCACACCTTCACTTGACAGAGTATCTTTTACATTTCCTATTTTTTATGTTACACATGGTATATGAAGGGTAGATATTGCACGAGTACTGTTCAGACCCTATTCCTGCAATCGAATGTTTCATCGCTGCAGCATTCATTTCGTTTAGTGATGGACTCGGGCCGGGCCGGAGGACCGAGCTTTGAAGCAAGTCCGGCCCGACCAGAACTTACAAATTTGGGAATCAGTCCGGAAAAAAAATAGCACAGCCCGACCCAAAGCCCGGTGCGAAATTGGGCCGATCTTTGGGCCGGGTCGGGCCGCGGCTCGACTTTTAGCAACAAAAGGACTATATATCTTTATTTCTGACGTAAGTTGGAAATTGTTTGAATCGTAATAGGTAGCGGATTGAAATATCTCGAGCTATTTAGGTGTTTAACAAGAACAACGATTGAAAAAAGTCATATATTATCAATCACGTATTCTTATTTATGGAATAAAACCACTATAATGCTGTAATATATAATTTGCGTTTCGCTTACTAACCTACAACCGTTTTCAAAGTATTCATAAAAAATCTCTCTCTGTCTGTTGGAGTTGGACTATGAAAATTGTTATTGAGTTTTTGATGTTTGTAAATACCAATGATGAAGTGAAGTGAACCACAACAAACATCAGGGTGTATACATATCTTATTAGTTAAGTTAATAGGAAAGGAGTAAGTATAGTACTATCAATTCCTTTTGGGATGCATACTCCCGTCTTTTCTTAAGTTAGTGTTGAAATTATGTACAAGATGTATTTATAAATATCATTTAATTTGACATATTACATTAAAAAAACTTTAATCAACAATTTGTGATATGTCTTTCTCCAGCGTTAGAATCGTGTAGTGTTCACCCTTAAAAATTGAAGCGCAGCAATATCATTGTAAGCCCCACACCGTTTAAACGTTTTCCCTTTCTGGCTCACATAATATTATTCAAACACTAAAAGAAAGTGACTTTACTCAGAAGGTCATGAAACAATGACGCCACTCCCTCCCCACTGGTACTCCTATGAAACGTTCTATCTTAATCAGACTGATTTTAAAATAATACACCCGCGTTGCTTTAAAAGGAGATCCCTTTGTGTTCGCTTGGGAAAGGTGTACTTTCATTTTCTTTGGTCAGCTACTCTTACCACTACATTTCGTATTCACTATTACTCTAAATACCCAATAAAAAAACCATCATAGTAACTGTTCAAAGACGTCTCCTCATCGATCAAAACATATTCAAACTCTGCTGAGGATACTGTTCGTATCTTTTAGAATTGTTCTACCTTCTGCCGTCAACCTAATTTATTAATTCGGTATCCTATTTTGCATTGTCATTGGTCAACAGTCTCGTGCATATTCTTATAAATTATAAATTACATGTCGCAAAATCGTTATTTGTATAGAACAGTAACTAAAATGAGTGTTCTTTTAATTAAATTGAAGTCGTTATGTGTGTATTTAAAACCAGTTCTTACAATGGATTATCTTAAAGGATGAGTATATCAATAATGTATTTTCACGGGTTCCTTTAGAATGTGTGTCACAACGTAAATACAAGAAAGGAAACGCTTTCGTTTCTTACATCTTGCCTGTGAGTTTGTTTTATTTTTATTTATATAATATATATATATATATATATATATATATATATATATATATATATATATCACCAGGGCGTTCTTTACACTCTTAGTCTACTTTGTATTTCAAGGTAACAAATTTGATCTGTACAAATTAACCCATAAAACTGAAACTAGTAAAATTTTGGGAAACCGAACTAAGGCACATATACAATGTTTTTGAAGGTATTCAGTGACGTAATCATTAAAAATGGCGTGCAGCCGCCATTTTGTAAAATAATTTTAAATGGGATCTTGTAAAATAATTTTAAATGGGATCATATGGCAGGTAGTAACTCATTTGAAAGCTCGTTCCAAGTCCTTTCACCGACATTAACAACATTAAAATATTACTTCAGATTCATGAGTTTCAACCCAAACACGACAATTAATGTTTTGAGGTTTTTGGGTTAAAACTCATAAATCAGTAGTACTATTTTAATGTTGTTGATGTCGTTATTATTATTATTACTAATTTTTTATCTTAACGACCGTTTGTGTTGACTTGGGTATTTCGGGTATTACTTCAATTGCTATTGCTTAATGTCAATGTTGTAATCTCTTATTTATGATAATTAAATTATTACTAAAGGACCTATTTAAGTAATATTTCAAAATTTTCATAATTTCGCGATTTTGGGTTAAAACTCATGAATCAGTAATAATATTTTAATGTTGTCGGTGTCGTTGAAAAGGACTTGGAACGAGCTTTCAAATGAGGCATTACTTGCCATATGATCCTATTTAAAATTATTTTTTTATTGATTACGTCATTGAATATTATCAAAAACGTTGTATATGCGCCTTAGTTCGGTTTCCCAAAATTTTATTAATTTCAGTTTTTTTGGTTCACATAATAGGTGGGACTTTAAACGGGTACAATATACCCTTTTCAGGAGAACAACCTTTTATTAATAAAATTGTGTTTGCGCAGTATTAGCCACGTTGTATTAATCCATTTCCTTAAGAGCCCACAAATAAATTTATCAACCCATAATTTACGCTTAATGCACACGCAAACCAAAATTCGGCCAAAAAATTTAGATTCATTGGCACAAAAGAGTGCATGCTAGACGTCTAATTATACACATATTTAATTTAACTCTCTTTAAACATATGATGCAAACATTTTACTTAACGTAAATAATAAATATTTATCTCTTGGGTTCTCTAAATCGTGCATTTTAAAATAAATTGTACAAAATTTCGTTTCGATAGCAATTACAGTTATTCTCGTCAGTAAATAAAGATAATAAAGTAAATAGATTTATAAACTATAAATTTGTCTGACACTATAATTAATTTTTAAAAGTGTCATTTTTTACCGAGGACTATAACTTTATTTGTTATCGAAACGTATAAATTTTGCTCAACTTATATTAAAATACACAATTTAAAAATTCAAATGGTAAGAGTTTATCATTATGAATTTAAATCGTGAAAGTACTTATTGGTTACCCTAAACCAATTATTCAATTAATAAATAACAGTTCAATAATGAGCTCAAATCAATTCCTACACTATTTTCACGTTTCGCATACTGTAAACAAATAGAAGGATTTCCTTCCTATACTACCTTATTCCACATTAGGACAGGGACATATATTTACTTTTCTTTCTTTCAATTGTCTCACTTTATAATGATATAAAAAACTAAATGATCAGTTTTATATACAAAAATTGTAACTTCCGTAATGTCAATACTTAACCCTAAGGGTGGCCAATTTTCATACAAATACAAAAGTTCCTGTAACAACATAAATTTAAAAACACGTATTCCTAATATAGTTACGACTCGCAACGCCTCGACAAGCGAGGCCACAAGAATACGAATATGTATATGACCCACATATAGGGATGATTAAAATACTTTAGCTGAAAGGGTTGGAACAACCACTGTAATACATATTTTCCAAATTTACGAAATTACTAAGTAAAACTTTTCATTTATTACAAAAGTTTTAGAATCTGGAAATTTATGCAATGACATATATGTGTATCTCCATGAAAAATTCTCATCGAAAGCGTACCGAACTTAAAGGGGTAGTTCTTCTCTTTAATATAAGTTGAAAAAATAAATGTCAACTCAAATTGACTTTTCGTTTAAAAGTTACCGGGTATCAGTGTCAAAGTTTAAAGAAATATAAGTGTTGGGTTATAAGTCAAATTTAAACCGATTTTGACGAAATTTGGCATGAACAATAAACAAACAAAGATCTTTAATATGAATATTTCAGATTTTGTAATATCTTCCAATGGCGTAGATATTCAGGGTTGCGCCCATTTTCCGTATCTTCTACACCACTGCATTTTTTTCAATTCTAAAGGTCTTTTTTAATTTTACATTTAATTTCGAAAAGAAGTGGTTGTTGAAAAATTTTGATTAGAAGCTTATTTACAGAGATATAGAATTATTTCGTTTTGTTAACTGTCCATGGACATTGCAATTTAGAAAAATAATTAACAGTTGTAATATTTTTATTACAGATTAAATATTAAACACAACGAGATAAGACCAATAACAATTTTTAAATAATTTTGAAAAATAATTATTTAAACAATAATATTTTTTAAATATCCTTTTTAATAACATTTTCCAATAATAAATTGAATTTTGTATCCAAAAGTAAATTTATTATCTTTTATAATAAATGTTCAAAGCCGAAGATGCCTTGCATTTCACGTAATTCTTGGAAGGCCGCAAAAATTCTGTTTACCAAGCCATTGCGATCATCAACAGGAGTGGCATAAACTTTAGATTTCACATATCCCCAAACGAAAAAAATCAATGGGCGTTAAATCGGGTAATCTAAGAAGCCATGGGAAGGGACCACCACGTCCAACCCAAGGATCTGGATATGCCTTATTTAAATAAGTTCGGACTTGGGCCGAATAATGGGGTGGTGTTTCATTATGCTGGAATATCAGCCGGTTGCGAATATCTAGGGGAGTATCCTCCAGCAACTCCAAAAGAGAATTTGTTATGAATTCAAGATAAACTTGACCAGTAACTTTGGGAGGCAAAATAACAGTTCCAATCAAAAAGTTTTGAATGATCGCTCCTCAGACATTAACTGAGAACCGTTGTTGGTGACGGTAACGCGAGGGTTCCTGTAACTTCAGATATGGCTGTTGCGTGTGTTGAACATACCATCCCATGTGAAACATGCCTCATCCGAAAACATCACACCCAAAGCAAAAGTAGGCACAACTGCAGACAAAATTCTGTTCTACGCGAAAAAGTCTGCTTGATCTAGCGATTGAACTTTCTGTTTTTTAAACGGATGTTGTCGGTCTTCATGTAAAACTCTCCAAACCGATATGTGAGAAGCACTCATATCGTGAGCCATGTACGAGTGCTGGTGGATGGATTTTCAGCTACACGCACTAAAACCTCCTCTGCAAAGCGTACATGAATGCGTTGGAAAATTTGTACAGTTTGGATGCCGCCGAATAGGAAAACGTCGATACAAACGAGCGGCTTCTCTACTGTTCCCATTTGCAGCACCATAAATAAAATGCATATGTGTTAATTCACCAGGTGTGTAGTTTTCCATAATAAAAAAACGCGAAAAACACGAAAGTGTCAAAATATCTCAAATATCTCTGTAAATAAGCTTGTAATAAAAAATTTTCAAGAGCTATTCATTTTTCTAAATTAAATTTAAAATTAAAAAAGACTTTTAGATTTGAAAAAAATGCAGTTGCGTAATAGATAGGGAGGGAAAAGGGCGACAACCCAGAATACCTACGCCACTGGAAGACAACCACAAAACCTGAAATATCCAAACTAAAGATCTTTATTTGTTTATTGTTCATGCCAAGTTTCATCAAAATCAGCTTAAATTTACACGAGTTATTACCAAAAACTGTTATATTTCTTTCAAATTTGACAACCTGTATCTTTTAAACGAAAAGTCATTTTGAGTTTAAATAAATTTTATCAACTTATATTAAAGAGAGGAACTATCCCTTTGGGTTTGGCTCAATATCACTGAACCACCCTGTATACTGCGTCCATTAGCCCCTTCCTTGATAACTGGTTTGTCCGTGCGGCTGAAATTCTATAATTGTGCCGGGCGTATCAAAAAAACCAGGCGCGTTGATTATGTCATTCCAGAACAAATAAACATACATAAGGTATCGTAATTTAGTATTAAAACTGTACAACAGTAAACATATCAAAGAATTACCTACACTCGGCTCAAATATGCGTTCATAAAGTTTCTTCATATTTTCTGTTGTATTGATAACGATGGATTATTTATATGATACCTGTTGTTAAAATGTCCCTTAATCAGGGTCGCTTCTGCTATTAGGTAAATCTAAGCGGTCGCCTAAGGGCGCCGTCTGATAGGGGGCGCCGGGCGGAAAGATATGAAAGATGCGCTGTTGATTGGAAATAATGCACTCGCCGTAAATTAGAAATGTATCATAAAGAATGAAACTATTGGATCAGTTCATCATGAACTCTCTTACCCACCTCGTGATTTTTCAAAGATATATAATCTATAAATCTAATGGTGAGAGAACGAAACAAAACAAACGTTAACGATTAACCAAGGGCGTTTAGACTTCCTGCATCCTGTTTGTTTATTTATATTTCAGTCGTTAGTAGGAAGGACAAACATGCTGATCAGTCATTTGTGTAATGTATTATACCCTGCAGATCTCAGTGAAAAGCAGCGAGGGAAAGAATGGAGTCATTTCTTGGTTTATCCTAGAGTAGCAGCATACCTAGAGACAGGTCTGGTCTCTATATTAATAAATATTTCAAACGTAACACAAGTATTTTAAGTAAAATTAAAATTATTCTGGACAATAAAAATGTTTCACGCAAGGAGATCTTGATAAGTATGATTTATGTAATTGGTGCAAGTTCTGAGTGAAGTAGATAAATTGGCTCCAGCTGTTGTGGAACTTCCAGACTTGAGGAGAGTCCTCAGTTTTAAAGTGCCTGAAGAAAAATAGACACAATTGTGATTACTACGACACCTAAAACTCTCATACGATTCGAGTGAATAATTATTAGAACAGTTGGGAGTCTCAATTTCCCGAGGGAAGAATTTCCACGTTTAATTAACAATCTTCTCCAATTTGTGATAAATCATATGCAACTGCAGCTGAATGACGCACCAGTTTATTACGGTCTTATTTTCCGACAATACTTAAATCAGAATTTTCCTACAACTTGGAAGACAGAAATATTTTAGTGTTACCTTCTTGCTTCATCGAAATTCAATTATATCGTTAGATTTTCAGTACCATGGCCACCCAACTCACCAGATCTAACGCGGATGGACTTCTTCTTCTTGGAACTGTTAAAACAGTTGATTATACTCTTCTAGCCACAATTCGATAGGATGTGATACAAATTATTTCGGACTGTTACACTTGAAACGCTCACGAATACGCAGCAATGTTTATAAGACGGATCGAGTTGTGTTCACCGTAGAACGGTTCTAAGGCAGTTGCACTACTTTCAATTTAATTGTATATAGACCCAAATGAACTGAAAGGCAGATACAATAAAGCACCTAATTGTAATATCTGACAGTTACTTAATTTAATGTTTACTTACATTTAAGTTGAACGCAGTGCAAATGGGCGTAAGTTCTATTTCATTTCGATCTTGGACGTTCGTAATGAACAACGCTTTATATTTGTTTTCTACTTTTTTGTGTTTTTTATACTTTTCAAGAAGATCTACCACATTTTGGTAGATTATTTTATTATTTCGTCGATAAAAACCTAAATCAACAAATTACCGATACTCCGGTAATTTGTTGATTTACTTTCCTACAGGTTTAATTATTAAATTATCATATTTTGGACTTTAGCATGTACGTTTCTTTTTTCTCGAATAACAATTTCTAACAAAATTAGTAACCATTCACTTCCTCAGGGAAAGCAAAAAAAGGTACCAACCTTTGTGTGATTTTTCCTATACTTTACTGATTTTAACCTATACTTGTATGGTATCAAATTAAAGCTTAAAAACGCTCTATTCATTTCCTCGTTGAAATACAGCATCTTCAATTAAAAAAATTATGAAAACAAAAAAATAATTTGAAAAACCGTACCTTGGCAAAGCCATGAAAAATAATTTAGGGTGGAATAGAGAGAGTGTATGGCCTCATAGGGTATTGTGGGTTCTTTCATTAAAAAAATGCTTCTAAAACGTGGCACACTGTTAATGTGAAACTAATTTTAGAATATGCTGTCCGCAGTAATCGAAGAAGCGGCTACTAAATCAACATACACACAGCAGTACAATAGCGCCATATCAGTATGATTAGAAGCTAGTAAAAAATGACCATTTTCTTAAAATGGCAGTTAAACAATCCACAAATTAAATTAGAAAATGTAAATTAATGGTGTAACTCGCGTAACCTCACTTATGGTGGCTTATATTTCCTTACATTTAAAATTAAAATAGAGGGTGTATTAACAAATTCTTAACCTTTCGATTTTTTTTTATGTGAGGGAATAGATAATAGTCCGAGCGAGCTAGGGTCAGTGAATAATACGGATGTTCAATAATTTCGAATTTTAGATTATGAATCGTATTCGATGCAATCTGCTTGCAATTGTGTGCAAGTACGTTGTCCTGTAAAAACAAGATGATTGATCAATATTCAATTCTATCGACTTTCACAATTCCTGTCGACATGACTTCCTAGAAATTTTATTGCACAGCAATGCGTTAACCCTTTGTAGTCTCAATTTTACATCAAAGTAAACAAATCAATAATTATAATACTTATTGTAATTTGAGAGCTATTTTCTTTAGCAACAGATCGTAGAGAAATCCAGATATCTATCCATAACTATCAACTAGATATGCATAGGTTGTCAGGTGACACACATTTTTGTTTAAATAATAAAAAAAAAACGAGAATATCACATGTAAACTTCTTAAATAACACAATATTTTTATTTATTTGTATACTCAATAAATCTGTTGGTTAACTTCAGCATCGATGAAAATAAAACTATACTCAAACTTTTCGCAAAGCTTTACGATAGTAACAGAACTTTAAACTACACATAAAATATTACATTTTACGTAGAATTATTTTAAAATAAAAGTCAAGATTGACACTGAATGTGTTCAATATAATAACTCACTTTGGACAACAATGGTGCAGGTGATGTGCTCCTATATTATGAAACTCTAAATAACTGGAGTTATGTGTTCTTTATTAAGGCTGTATAGTTTCCTGAACGTTAGTATCGCTAGCGCTATTCGCTGTTTCTGAAACAATGAATATAATCTGCCCACTTAATAACGTAATTTGCACAAAAAAAGGATATGTACTTACGTTTCGCACAATCAGCATATAAGGTAACATATATTAAATGATCTTGCTGCAGAAAATATCAGATCGTATATAATTTTGCAAAACTTCATTTCTTTACGATAAGGTACGATACGATATAAAGGTACGGTAACATCAATACTTTTTAATAACGTAGACGTAAACGTAATGCATTATCGACCCAAACCAAGCAAGTCAGGTTTAGGTCAAAATGTAGACAGACATCTTAAACAGCGCGCGGAAATGTATCTTGTTTCAAGATTTAATGACATAACAAAAAAGGGAATCATTCAACTCAATTTTTTTTCATCTTCAAAACAACGTCTTGGGCTTTCTATATAATTAATATAAACGCCATATTGAACAAGCGGCATACTTCGCCCATGCTTCCATCAAAACGAAATTATACCATAAATATTTTCCAACGAAATTGTATTAACATACGGGATCAGGAGTTTCTTACCGCCCGAGAGGAATTTCGCTTTTAAATTTAATAAATTAATACAAAAATGCAATGGATGATAATTACACATCTATGTTTTCAGGGAATAAACACATGAGGTGCATCCTATCACAATGCAAATAGAAATGAAACTATAAGACGGGTTGCGCAAAAAACAAAAATAGTAATACTAACAAGAAAATATCAAAATATTGCGTTAAAATTTCATTTTCAATCCTCAAAATCTTCCAGAAATTCATTGTTTCTTGCCAAGGCATAACCTAACAATTTTTAGATTGGGATCACTGACTTTTATACATGAACATTTGCTGTCATACATATTAGAGACGCTTGACACGTAGATGTTGAATGCGGCCAATAACTTAAAGTATGATGGCGTTACCTAACACATTTTTGAAAATATGTTTTGTGCCTTCATTCTGTAATAGGGCATATAGAGTACGGAAGCTATGCCTTTTCTGGTCTAGGCCGGCAAAAATAATAATAAATTACATTTGGTATTCGTTGCAGTGACAGAACTGATACAATATTCGACATAATTGACATTTGACATAACACAAAGCCTAATCGCGTTACCGTATACGGGTACGCGTCAATTGTTATGTCCGTAATATAAAATAACGTCAACAAATTGGTAAGGTACCTACAACATTCGAGTAATGAATAATTTCATTGTATTTTTTAGGTTAGATTAGGTCAGTAGTCAATATAGACAACTTAATTTCAACAGGTATGAAGTTTTAAAAAGTACAACAATTTTGTTTATTGATTTTAATAACAATTGACGTCAGTCGGCACAAACAATCTTGCGTATCACTCTGCCATAAAATGGTTTGCGAGTACTCAAACATTTGCAAAATTTACTCGTACTCGCAAACACCCATCTTCTGGCCTTGTAATACAAATAACTATTGATGAATTAATAGCGTCAGCACAAGGAATGTTATGTATCACACGTTCAGAAACTATTTTTGCGAGTCCATGTCCGCAATTCTGCTCATACTCGCAAAATAGTCGTTTCTTGCCTAGTGATACCAATAAATATCTTAATTTAGGTTTATTTTTGTTTTAAAAACAAAATCATTTCATAAATTGTGTGCTAGAGGTTAATGTTTATGTAAGTAGGACACGCATATCTTACACTTAAAAATAATATGATTATTGATAACAAAACCTCATTTTACAATCACAATGCGGTTTTAAACAAAAATCAAGGTAAGCTTAAATTTCATAATGAATTGCAAACAATTAAATCTAATATCTTAGAAAGTAATCTTGCAATATTATAATTTTTTTCATTTAGAAAAGAGCACGACGATTTATGGAATATAAAAATAAACCAAAAAGTTATGAAACTTTTACTCTTAATAATAGGAAAATGTATAAATAAATATATACAGGGTGTTCCAGTTTTTTGTAGCAAGACTTTAATAGTCGATAGAGCTTTCAAAATTAAGACAAAAATTTCATATAAACATAGGTTGCCAAACGCTTAGTTTTGGAGATACAGGGTTTCAAAGTTTTAATTTTTTTCAGTTTTTTTAATTTATCTTCAAAACTATTTAAAATAATAAATCCAAATTTAGTACACATATTACACTCCTTAAACTCAATATTAAGAGTAGTTTAACGTTTATCAATATCTACAGGGTGGTACATTTTCTGGGGCGGCACACCTTTATCTCCCCCGAACTTTTTCATGCGACGCCTCTAACTCTTAAAAACCAAAAATTTAGATTGTCCATTTGATTTAGGAACTTTTTTGCCTTTTGCTTTTTTTTCGAAAAATGCATAGTTTTTGAGATAAATTAGCTGTAATCCATGAACAGCTTCAAAATGGTAAGTAAAGAACGTCTGATGCTCCCGCAAAAAATAGTGTGCCATGAAAAGAACAATAAAAAAAAAGAATCAAATTATGTCGATTCTCAGTTTTTTTGTCTCTTAATAAAAAGTAGTACTCCACTGATTTTTTCCTAATTTTTCACTTGAATTAAAGAAAGGAAAATAAAAGTAAAACAACAAAATGAATAAAAAAATATATATTTATTGGAAAAAATTGGAAAGAATTTCTATTTAAGATTTTAACAAGAACGAAACGAACGCAATAAATAAATTAAACAAATCAACTTAACCTATAACAACAAAACAAAAACGCTATCGTAATAATAAGCGTTTGGCAACCTAAGAACCTATGAACTTTTTGTCTTAATTTTGAAAGCTCCATCGACTATTAAAGTCCTGCCACAAAAAACTGGACCGCTACAGATTTACGATCGGTCAATTGGTTTTGAAAATATCGGCGAAAAACCGAAAATGGCGGATTTCGTTTTTCGCCAGTAAATCCGAAATGGTTAATTTGACAGCTGTCACAATGTGAGATTATTCAGACAATTTTTTAAGACGAATAAGATGGCATGTATGACATGTCACAATCGTCTTTTGTTATCCTACAATCTGCCTCAACTTTCATTTTTCTTATGGCCGCCATATTGGATTTTTCGATTTTTGGAAAGAGCGCAATATTTCCAGTTTAGTGATGTCTCACAAGTGCATAAAAGATTAGAGTTTCATCGAAATATCACACTTTCTAAAGTTAGGTCTTATTTATTATTATTAGTAGGACATGATTTATTTGTCAGTAAAATTGGGTTTCATTTTTCCATATAAGGTGGCTCTGACTTTGACGTTAAATAATTCAAAGTAGTGTTTTCATAAGTAGTACGCTTTTCTGTCATTAAAATCATAAACGTGACACACAAATTGTAAAAGCCTGTTGAAAATGGTCGGTATTCCCTATTCAAATGAAGAAAAGTTTGACATGTTAGCGCTTTACTTGCAGTCAAACAGAAACGCCGACATTACCTCAGCGAGGTATTTGGAGATGTACCCCGAACGACGGCAGCCTCATAAAACCCACTTCACAAAAATTGTAATTAATTTAATTAACTATGGGGCCTTCGAACAACCTAAAAGCGGATACAATATTGATAAAGAAAATCGTGACAGAAACATTTTACAAGCTGTCAACGAAAACCCCAGTGCATCGGTAAGAACGGTAGAACGGGAAATTCGTGTGTCAAAATCAACGGTACAAAGAGTGTTAAAAAAGAATAACTACTATCCATACAAACCCACAATAGTTCAAGGACTTAAGGAAACTGATTTTCCAAGACGAATGCGCTTCTGCGAGTGGTATACTAGAATGTGTAATGAAAATCCCGATTTTGTTAATCATGTCTTGTGGTCTGATGAGAGTAGGTTTACGAAATGTGGAGTTTTTAATAAGCACAACATTCATCATTGGGCTGTAGAAAACCCTTACGAAGTGGCAGAGAAACGTCTACAGACCAGATTTGGAAGTAACGTTTGGTGTGGGATTATTGGTAATTTAATCTAACTTACCTATTTTAATTGGGCACCTATGCATTATAAATTATTAATCATTGCAGGAAATCGACTTATAGGACCATTTTAGTTTGACTATAACTTAAACGGACAGAGGTACCTAGAGCTTTTGCGAAACCAGGTTGTGCCGGCTTTACGAGCTACTCTCGCCGAAGATGAGTTCAGAAGAACCTTGTTTCAACAGGATGGATGTCCGGCACACAACACCATTGTGTCAGGAACTTCTTAAGGGAGCAGTTTGATGAAAGAATTATTGCATTAAATGGTCCAATATCTTGGCCTCCTAGATCCCCTGACCTTTCGCCCTTGGATTTCTACCTCTGGGGTCACACAAAGAATGAGGTCTACGAGTTTGATCCTCCTGCGACCATAGAAATCCTGAGATAGAGAGTTTTGGATACATTTAGAAATAGTGTTAACGAAAATACACTTGCTAGGGTTGTACGTCATTTTGCAAATCTATAAATTAATTGTAATTGTAATTTTATTGTAGGTTGTTCAAAGGTTCAAGTATTAATTAAATTAATGACGATTTTTCTGGCTTTATTTTTAACACACTCATAGCTGGAAATTGGTCCCAAAACATCTGTCTTGTTGAGAGGTCGTTATTTAATTTCATGTTTTATTGAAAATTCAAAGAATTTTATACATTATTTATTAATGTTATTTTGCGACAAATAAATCATGGCCTACTAATAATAAATAAGACCTAACTTTAGAAAGTGTGATATTTCGATGAAACTCTAATCTTTTATGCAGTTGTGAGACATCACTAAACTGGAAATATTGCGCTCTTTCAAAAAATCGAAAAATCCAATATGGCGGCAATAAGAAATATGAAAGTTGAGGCAGATTGTGGGATAACAAAAGACGATTGTGACATGTCATACACGCCATCTTATTCGTCTTAAAAAAGTGTCCGAATAATCTCACATTGTGACAGCTGTCAAATTAACCATTTAGGATTTACTGGCGAAAAACGAAATCCGCCATTTTCGGTTTTTCGCCGATATTTTCAAAACCAATTGACCGATCGTAAATCTGAAACCGGATATCGAATGCTCTAAGCTTCCTCTAAAACTTTCTCCATTTAACCTTTGCCGTAAGTATAACAGAAGCCGAGATCCCTTTATAGAGAAGCGAATTTGGTACACATTTTGTGTATATATATATATATATATATATATATATATATATATATATATATATATATATATATATATTCAAAGTTTAAAATTAAATTACAATGTAAATAAATAACTGTCTGAAAATTCTTTTAGTTACTATAAAACAAAAATCTTTTTTAATACTGTCACAGATGTCAAGTAAAAATTAGTTATACAGATAAATTTAAATTATTAAAATTCTAAATTGTTAAAATATAAGCATTAAATAATAAATTAACGGTACTTATATTATTAGTTATAAGTATTAAATTCACAAATAATTTAGGTAATCCATTAATAGATTCGTTTAAGCAATTCCAATAAAGGTTATTTAGATGTTTATGGATTTGTAGTAACTCATAATTTAGTAAATTTCTGTACTTATTACTCACATATAAAATGTCGACATCTTTAATATTATTAAAGTTCTGATTAGTAATGAGTATGTGAGAAGCAAAATTAGAGTTATTACTATACAACGTGTCCCAGATAACATTTCCTGCGTGTGGATCTCGCTTATTATAAAAGATACAGATTTGGTTAAATTAGATGAATTACTCCTAAGGATTAGTGAAATTATAGGACACTCTCTAATTTCCAAATTTCCATGTATTTTAAGACTTATGGCAAGAAAAGAAAA
Source organism: Vesta saturnalis (assembly GCA_036346205.1). Lineage (NCBI taxonomy): Eukaryota > Metazoa > Arthropoda > Insecta > Coleoptera > Lampyridae > Vesta > Vesta saturnalis. The sequence goes on from JARFJB010001262.1 coordinate 1,303,022, forward strand.
TGTCAAATTTCTTTTCTTGTAATATCTTTGTTATATTAGACATATAAATTTTATTTGCACTTTCTTAAGATATTTTTATGCAGAATTTAAATATCAGTTTGGATTTTTTTGCACTTTCTATTTTTAGTTTCAACCCCTAAATTAAATTTTTCTTATGGAACGACAAGTCGGCTTTGAAATAATTGATCGTGTTTTTTTATCCTCTTTATAATGATATAGCACATGTACTATCTATTTTTAAAAACAACAAAGAAAATTTAAAAAAATGTATTTTATTAAAGACTCTAACAATAAGCAGGCCGTGAAACATGAGAAAACGACAAATAATAGATAACAACGAGAGTTAAGCAGGTAATAGTATTGGAGATAATTATCCAATTATAAAAGATGCTCAAACAATTGACCATTCCGTTCTAAACATAATTGTGCCCTGCGTAGTGTCGACGTAATTGCTCTGCGTAGTTTTTGGCGTTTAATGCTACCAAATGCTGCAAGAACAGCTTCACGAAGATCTTCGGCATTCTCAAATGTTTGCACGTACACTCGATTTTTACGTAGCCTCAAAGGAAAAAGTCCAAGGGCGTTAAGTCTGGAGATCTGGGTGGCCATAAAATGGATCCTCGATTACCAATCCATGAATTTGGAAACCGATTATTAAGATATTCGCTGATGATGTTTGAATTGTGGAGTGGGGCGCCATCTTGTTGGAAGCAGATATTAATATTCTCAATCAGTGGTAAATCATCAAGTTTATTTTCTAAATGAGTTTGTAGTAAATTCAAATACCTTTCACTATTTAATGTTTCGTTAAAAAATATGGGCCCAATAAGTTTAGCGCCTAAAATGCCATACCAGACGTTAAAACCAAATATCACTTGATGTCGACTTTCCTTAACAACGTGAGGATTTTCACGGTCCCAAAAGTGAACATTGTGTCGATTGAAAAAGCCATTATTTGTAAATCTGCTTTCGTCAGACCACAAAATCGTAGCTGGAAAATTATCGTTATTCTCACATTGATTAACATACCATTGGTAAAATTGTAATCTTCTCCCCTGATCTCCATCTCTAAGTTCCTGCAGAATGGTGTACTTATACGGATGTACCTGTGACGTTTTAAAATTCTTTGTGAAGTAGTTTTCGAAATACCAGTGTTATGTTCAATTTCTCTAACAGATATTGAAGGATTTTCAATAACTGATTGTAATACATTTAGTTCTGCATCTTCACTCCGTAATTTCGGATTTCTAGTAGGTTTTGAAAATGAACCATATTCTTTTAAATTAATTACCTAATTTCTGTACGTACGAGCACTGTGCTGCCTTCTTTCAGGATACAGCCTCAAGTACATCCGTTCAGCTTCTATACTGTTTTTATGAGACAAGATGTAACAACTCAACATATCAAACTTTTCAGTATTAGTAAATAAAGCCATGTTTGACACAAACATATTCTGGAACGAATAATTTTTAAGTGACATTAAATTCGATTGTGTTTTTATGTTTCACGGCCTGCTTATTGTTAGAGTCTTTAATAAAATACATTTCTTTGTTGTTTTTAAAAATAGATAGTACATGTGCTATATCCTTGTAAAGAGGATAAAAAAACACGATCAATTATTTCAAAGCCGACTTGTCGTTCCATAAGAAAAATTTAATTTAGGGGTTGAAACTAAAAAATAGAAAGTGCAAAAAAAAATCCAAATTGATATTTAAATTCTGCATAAAAAATATCTTAAGAAAATGCAAATAAAATTTATATGTCTAATATAACAAAAAAGATATTACAAGAAAAAGAAATTTGACATTTTTCTTTTTCTTGCCATAAGTCTTAAAATACATGGAAATTTGGAAATTGGAGTGTCCTATAATTTCACTAATCCTTAGGAGTAATTCATCTAATTCAACCAAATCTGTATCTTTTATAATAAGCGAGATCTCCATGCTGGAAATGTTATCTGGGACACATTGTATATGTATATGTAAATATATATATATATATATATATATATATATATATATATATATATATATATATATATATAGTATATACAGGGTGGCCCATGAGGTTTTGGCCAGTATATGTCTCGAAAACTATCTTAACTACGATATTGAAATTTAGTAATCACAAAAACAGTGGGTTGTATTACCCATTTTAAGCAAGTAGCCCCTTTGTTGCAACGTCACATTTCGGGTCACGTGGTACAATTTTCAAAAGTTTTAATGGGACGCCTTGTATATTTTACCACTTCTGTACAGGTTACTCTTATGCTAATTCGACGATATCTATTTGTCTTTTGTTTTTTGGTTTTGTAGGTAGCAGTGATAAACAAATTTTTCTGAAGGTTTTTTATTTGATAATAAAGTTAGAAACAAACATAAAATAATTGGAAAATAACACTTTTGTTACAGTTGATGCTCAAATTGATTTCCACCTTCATTAATGCAGCACTCAAATCTTCTAAGTAAATATCTAGTGCATGCTGCTGGAAACATTTCTGGTGAAACAAATTGGCAAGCTGCTCTGACTTTATTTTTTAAATCATCTATATCGGTATGAGGTGCAACATGCACCAACCCTTCTAAACATCCCCAAAGAAAAAATCTAACGGCGCTATATCTGGTGAACAAGCCGGCCAATGTATTGTACCATTTCTCCCAATCAATCTGTCTTGGAAATACACATCCAAATGTAACCTTAATAAAAATGTGTTTATCACTGCTAAGTACCTACAAAACCAAAAAACAACAGACAAATATATATCGCTGAATTAGCATAAGAGTAACCTTTACAGAAGTGGAAAAATATACAGGGTGTCCCATTATAAAATTTTGAAAATTATACCACGTAACCCGAAATGTGACTTTGCAACAAAGTGAGTGCTTGCTTAAAATGGATAAAACTACCCACTGTTTACAATTACCATATATATATATATATATATATATATATATATATATATATATATATATATGTATTGTTATTTTTTATAAAAGTGTTCATTAACTCTGTGTAACATTGCGGGTAGTCATGCCAATATATACCCCATCGCGATTTTGACATTTTAATCTATAAACACATGAATTAGAAATAGGTTCAAACGCGGATGAATTTGTTATTCAAATTGGAATCAACTTTAATAGAAATTTTGTATTGAGATTTATTAAATATTCTTTGTAGTAGTTCTGAAATATTTCTAATGGAATGAATAGAACCAATGTAATCGGTCGTCTCATTATTTATTGGAATAAGACTAGTTCAATTCAATATTTCAAATTTACTTTTATACATGTTAAACACAGTTCTAAAAATATCTAAATTATAACCATTCTCATCATTATATCTTGAATTATACCAATTTTCTTTTTAAAATTTAATTTACTCACAGGTACATTGAACAGTCTGTGTATTGATGAATTTATAGTTGATATAGACAATATTTACTTTTTCGCATCCTTGTCGCATATGTCCTTTTAGTTTCTTTGATGACGACAATACTGTGTTTTTCAACTCTTAAACAAAAACATAAATTTTCCTAAGCGCACAGTAATGAGAGAAAAAATGCTAAGGTAATGAAAAGCGCTGTAATTAAAATTACTAGTGAAAACGCTTCGAAAGTTTCATCCACCGTTGATCCCTGGACTTCTGTTGCAAATTTATCTTATTATGGAATTACAGTGCACTACACTAATGACAAGCAGAATTATCAGTCACATGCCAATGATTTTGTCCCATTTCAGGAAAAGACATCGCTGGGATTTTTTACAATACCGTTGAAACGTCTCAATTGCTGAATTTCGAGGTTTCGCCCATATTCCAAATTTAGGATAGTATGAATCTGTTAGTCCAGCATCAAGATGAAGCGAACCTAGTTCGAAATTGATGACAATGGTTATTCTAAAGCGGTCTTAGACGATATAATACCAACGGATACAACTGTAAACGACATACAAAAGTTTATTAAACTAAAACGATCATAGCAATGGAGAAGTAAACTTAATTCGTGTTGTCATGCACTGAACATCAAACGGTTGTCAACGATTTGTGATGTGGCCACAAAGTAGAATTCAACATACGAAATGATTTTGACATCAATTCAGCTACAACCAGCTTAAAATGCCTTATGTCAAAATAATATTTCATAATTAATGAAAGCGAATTAAGTATGATGTAGACCATATGCGGTTTTCTAAAATATTTTAAACATTTGTCAAATTTACTATCTAGAGAACGGTATGTTACCTTGCAAATAATTATAATCGGATTTAACACGCTGTTCGATAAAAGTGAATAGTTTATTATTAATTTAGGTAATATAACAGATAGGAACTCAACCGACGAAACTATTTTATTGGCATTTCAAGAAGGAAGGGATAAACTTCTTAAGCACTATAAAAAATCAAACTGGATATATGGAATCGTATTAATATTAGATATTAGATCCTCGGCACAAGCTGTCAACATTTTCTCTTGGGTCATGGGGAAAGGATTTGGAGCAACAGTCACTCAAGAAATTTGAAGAAATATTTAAAATAAGATACTTTAAATCGCTAGATACTGACGGTGAAAATGACTGTGAAAAACAAAGTGAATTAGCGAAAACTAATAACAAATTAGAAACCGAAAAAACCTCTTAAATCTTCACGAACTATTTGAAGAAGAGCAGGAGGTTGTACACCATGCGAACTGAAAGGCAGAAATTGAGGATTACTTAGGACAAGGGAGAGAAAATAGGAATACGTATATGTTCAAGCGGATGGCGCACCTGCACATCTCAGTATTATTTCGAGACAATGATTAGACGAACGATGGATGGGGTTATGTGAAAAATCTGGTGTATCAGGAACCACCAACTTCTTCTAACAACATGAAACTGCGCATAACACAGGCTTATAGACAGATTCCGCCAGAAATGTTAGCGCGTGTACAAATTTCTTTTATTATTTTGTTTACAAAATGAAGGCGCCGACATCGAACAGATACTTTGAACCTTGTTAGGGTTCTATTTAAAGAAAACGGAGTTACGTATGTTTGAAAATTTTAAAATTCGTTGCCCTCTATTTGGCACCCCCTGTATTGGGTACCATTTTCCACAGATGGAAAAGTTTAGCCAATTCATGCTTAATATGAGAGTTCAAACCGTACCTCTCTAAGTTACACAGTTCCTGACATATTAGAATTTTTAAAGACTGCAACAGACGTCAATTATAAAAAAAATTACTCGGAAACAGTCCATTTTAGACCTTGTATGTGATCTAAAATGCAACGAATAATCAGAATATGCAATAATATACAGGGTGTTCCATTTAAAAAAAAGGTTGGTTGCGACCGGGCTGAACGAAACACCCTGTATACTCAAACATATTTTTACGTGATAGAAAACGTGACTGAACAACTTTTATATAAGCAATGTTTATTTATTTTCAAATTCACCAAATACAGATAGTTGCCACACTGGAAAAAATTCTGATCGAACTGGTGGGCTATCAGATACAGAACAGAACAGAAGTACAATAAACCAACACAGGCAGTTTTGCGCCTAACAAAACCCCTGTATGGTACAAATAGATCTGTAACTTCGACGACTGGTTGCCAAATTTTCGTGTAGTCGAACTCGTGGATGGTCGGTGGCTTTATTTTTTTTAGAATTTTTGATGTCAGTATAGTGAACGCGTATATACTGCGTGAGTTATACAAAAACAATGTTCATTTAGAAATTAAAAATTATTATTAATTTTATTAAACACATACATAAAAAGTTTACCTCGAGTAGGATTTGAACCTACGACCTGTACTTTGCTAGAGTACGGCGCTAACCAGTTGCGCTATCGAGATTCAAGCCCCAACCGATGCAAATTTTGTCATGTATGTAGAACATTATATTTAGAATTTACATCAGTTCTATATACATAAAGACAAAATTTGCATCGATTGGGGCTTGAATCTCGATAGCGCAGTTGATTAGCGCGATACTCTAACAAAGTACATGTCGTAGGTTCAAAGCCTACTCGAGGTAAACTTTTTATGTATTTAATAGAATTAATAATAATTTTTAATTACATATTTACCTTTGAACTTATTCGTTCATAACAAAACTTATAATAATTCATTTATAAATGTCCAAATTTATAGAAAAGTTAGTATATCAGCTTGTTCAACCACATTTAAAAAGAAGGATATCGAGAAAACTAAAACTGAGTATAGAAGAACCAATAAATAAACCCGCAACGAGAGTTGAAAAGTTGAAAAAGAGAAAGGATTGCTCTCTCTGTCACTACAAAAAGAAAAGAAGAATGGCTTATGTTTGTTACCACTGTCAGAAATAAAAAAAAATGAGTTCAATCAGCACCAAGTATTTTTTCCTAAATTATATTTCTCAAAACGAACAAGAATTCTGTTTTTTTTTAATTACCTAATAGCTAAAGAATCTTGTCAAGGTATATAAAATCCAAAATCCAATGTCAGAATAGTATATTAAAGCATAAGTTGCGGAAGGCCATATATTCTAGCACGAGTTCCAGTTTCGAACGTTCGCCGCTACGCGGCTCAGGTTGGAATACAGGAGTGCCTGAAACGCCTTCTGCAACGTACGCTTACACTAAATTTTCTCTATCGAGCCTTTTAATTGTATTTAAAAAAATTTCATGAATTTTCTTGAGTCAATTTTTCAATAAAGAAATTAAGTTGACAACACTAAGAGTATAAATCGGACTCCATATTGGTAACTGTAACGGAAACAATAGTTAATCAGCCACGACTATTTGCTGTAACAAATGAGAAGTGGATAAATTTAATTAAAAAATATGCTCAGTGAAGACCGGCACATATAAACCATAAACGAATATCTGAACCTAGAAAATCCAGATCTATACTCCAGTTATTGCTTTCGATGTTCATCGGCCATACATTTAGACAATGTGGCCGATTTACTTACACTGAAGCGACAGGGTGGTTGAAAAAGTTGAACTGTAGCAGAAGG